>CM076584.1:386464584-386780160 GCA_034641835.2 Pinus albicaulis | reverse complement strand
ATGCAGCCATACTTTATCGCCCACCTGGAAGTTGTGTGGCACCCGGTGTTGATCATGGCGCTGCTTGTACTTCGCATTGGCTCTGTCTAATATATCATGAACTTGTTGGCGGATGTGTTGAATGCGCTCGATGAAGCTACTTGCTTTGTCAACTTCAGACTGGACGTGCGCTGAATCGGCCTGAGCAGCTGCAAATGGCATGGCTACGTCAATGGGACATAGTGGCTGGAATCCCAAGCCCACCTGAAAGGGGCTACGGCCAATTGAACTGTGGAGAGCCCGGTTATAACTATGTTGTACATAGGGGAGGCTCTCGTCCCATGTGTGTGGATGCTTTGAATTGTACATGCGCAGAATGTGTACAATCATTCTGTTGACGACCTCTGTCTGGCCATCTGTTTGGGGATGGAAAGCTGTGGACTTGGTGAGATTGGTATCCAACATCGACCAGAGGCTGGACCAAAATGTGCTGAGGAACCTGCTATCCCGATCTGATATGATAGACTGTGGGATCCCAAAGTGCACCCACACTCGTTCAAAGAAGAGTTTAGCAGTGGCTTCTGCTGTGATATTCTTCTTGCATGCCGCCATAATGGCCATCTTCGAGAATCTGTCGACGACCACAAAAACACAGTCATTTCCCTGCTTAGTAGAAGGCAGGCCCGACATGTAATCCATGGAGATGGATTCCCAAGGTCGACTAGGGGTAGGTAGATGAGTATATAGGCCTTGCTTCTTGATGGTCGGTTTGGCAATGGCACAAGCAGTGCAGGATCTGATGTGCTTCTCGACATCCTTTCGAAGGTTCGGCCAATAGAAATACTTCTGCAGGATTGCTACTGTTTTCTCGACCTCGAAATGCCCAGCGATGCGACTGTAGTGTGCTTCCCATATCATCTTGGCACGCTCGCTTGAAGGAACACAAAGGTGTCCCATGTGACATAAAAGTGCATCTTGGAGGTGAAAATTTGGAACTTGCGTACCCCCCAAGAGTGCCTTGTAAGTTTGACCGAATTCTGGGTCACTCTCATAGAGAAGCGGCCAATCAGAAGTCTCGTGCCCACAAGAGTTGAGCACAGTGGTGAGCGCCACGATCGGTGGTCGGCTGAGGCAGTCTGCAACATGATTGGTGCTACCCTTCTTATGCTTGATGTTCAAATGAAACTGTTGCAGATATGTAGACCACTTCTGATGGCGATCATTCTGCAACTTCCCTTGTGTCTGTATGAACTGCAGGGGCCTGTGGTCTGTGTGGATGATTGTTTCCTTCCCCAAAATGTAATGCTTCCATTGTCAACAAGCTTGCACAATGGAGTACATTTCTTTGTCATATGTGGGGTACTTGCGAACTGTGTCAAACAATGTCTCACTGTGAAATGCCACTGGATGTCCCTGTTGAGTAAGAACTGCCCCAATAGCATAGTCAGAGGCATCTGTCTCGATCTTAAATGGCTGTTGCAAGTCTGGTAAAGTGAGCACTGGGGCAGAACAGAGGCGGTTTTTCAGTTCTGTGAACGCCTTCTGTTGAGGTTCCGACCAAAAAAAAATTTTCTCTCGCTCCTCCCTTGGTAACTTGACTCAAGGGCCAAGTGATATGAGAGAATCCCAACACGAACCTCCGATAGAAATTAGCAAGACCCAGAAAGCTGCGAAGCTCTGTTATAGTGGTTGAGGCTGGCCAATCCCGAATGACTTGGATCTTGGCTGGATCCACATGCACCCCCCTTTCATCAATAATGTATCCCAGATATTGAACCTGGGTCATGCCAAAAGTGCACTTCTCCAAATTGGCACACAACTTGTGTTGCCGCAGTGTTTGGAGGACTTATCGGATGTGGTGAAGGTGCTCTTCCCAAGTCTGGCTGAAGATCAGAATATCATCCAAGTACACCACTACAAATGAGTTGGTGAATGGCCGCAAGATGTCATCCATCATCCTCATGAAGGTGGCGGGAGCATTCGTCAACCTGAAAGGCATGACCGGCCATTCGAAAAGGCCTTCCTTGGCTTTGAAGGCAGTCTTCCACACATCAGAGGGTTCAATTGGTACCTGGTGATACCCAGACTTCAGGTCGATCTTGCTGAAATATTTTGCACCTTTGAGTTGGTCCAGAAGGTCATCAATCCGTGGGATTGGGTACCTATTCCGGACAGTGATCTTGTTTAGCGCCCGATAGTCAATACAGAGTCTCCACGTCCCATCCTTCTTCTGTACCAACACGATCGGGCTCCCACAGGGTGATGAACTTGGTATGATGTGACCTTTCTGCAACAGCTCCTGAATCTGCCTCTTGATTTCATCATTTTCCAGAACAGAGCGTCGATAGATCGGTCCATTGGGTAGCGGCGCACCTGGGGTCAGATCAATCGGGTGCTTGACTTGGCAGTGCAGAGGAACCCCTGTGGGTGAGGTGAAGATGTCCCCGTACTCCTCCACGACCTTATCCATTTGTTGTTGTCGTGCAGAGGGGCCCTATCTGGAGGTCGTGGCCACAGTCTTCTTCTTGCCCTGGGGGCGGATCATCAGGAAAACGAATTTTCTGGTTTGGGAAATGAGCTTACTACATTGTTTTGCAGTAACCAAAGAGATAGCGGCAGGAGGTGGTACCTCTGGTATCCTGTACAACTTATTTCCCAAAGTAACAATAACGGCACGAGGCCGAGACTCATACACAGCATGACGCTTCCACAAGTATGGTTGTCCTAATAATACATCAGAAACATCAATAGGAGCAACGTCACATAATACCTCATCGAAGGGCTTGATACTATAGGTAAGGCGGCACTGCTGGCTAACGCGGAGATCTCGTCCTTGGTGAAGCCACCCGATGGTGTATGGATGTGGGTGAGCTGTGGTCGGCAAGCCCAACCGCTTCACGGCGTCTGCTGAAATGAGTTTCTTTTGGCTCCCATTGTCGACAATGAACTGTACAGGGGAGCCCTTTACCCACATCTGGGAGTGGAAGAGACGTTCCTCCTCCTCTGGATCTTCCGGTTCCTCCTTCTGGACCTTTGTAGTGGCAACAGTGGCGTTGGGCTCCGCATCAATAATCTATTTCCCTTTTTCATTCCCCTTTTCAGGTTCTGATTTGGAGTCGGAGCATGCATCTGACTCAGAAGTCCTCATCTCGGCCACTAACGACTGCTTGGCCCGACACTCACTTGTGTTGTGAGTGGAGCTCTTATGGAACTCACACCACTTTCCCGTGTCCTTCTTTGGCTTTGCGGTGCTATTATTTTCTTGTGGCTTTGATGAGTTGTCTTTAGCCGCCATGCCTTGGCTCGGTCCTTTGTTCTGCGATTTGGAAGCACCTTTCCCTTGCTTTTGATTCGCAGATCCAAAGTCTCGCTTCTTCTGCTTGAATTTCTGCTCAATCTTGGCAGCATACCGGTATGCAGTACCAAGCGAGGAGATGTCGAGGAACTCCATTTCCTCCTGAATGTATCTGTGCAGACAGCTGCGATACTTTAGCACCAGATGTTTCTCTGAATCTTTGATACCCAACTTTGTGCGCAGGGTATGGAACAGATTCGTCAGCTCATGCACATCTTGATCCCTTTGTTGTCGCGGCGTGGTCCATTGTATGTACTTGTCCTCATAGCTCCCCACGGGATAGTACTGTTCCTTGACGGCGTCTCGGAAAGAATTCCAAGTTGGTATGGCCGAGAACAGAGAGGGTTCTGTCTGGTCCTTGTTCTCACAGTAGGTTTCCCACCAGTCCTTAACATGGGGGGTAGCTTTGAGGAGTGCAAAATAATCTTCTCCCCCCTAGACCCAACACTATAAATTAACATTATTGCCAAGATTTTGAACCATATATCAAATACATATGCTGAACCGCATGATATGATATAACCAGAACCATATATTATGTTATATAACCTAAAGTTTGGGTGGAGGTGATATAACATGTAACATTTATCACATGTGAAAGGTTGGGAAGTTAATTTTTATGTTAGGTGGGTTCAATGGTTATGAAATCAATAGTGGGCATACGATACAACTCCAACATTGTAGATAAATGATAGAGTATGTTTAAACCACGAACAATGTAATACATTTAACCCAAATTTGGCAAATAAGGGTTACCTCCCGCGGTCTATCACATATGTCACGTCACATGTAGAAAGTTCATAGCGTGGTTGAGTTTAATGTCAAGGCATAGTCTTACCACCGACAGAAACCATAGGAGTTAAACCACAACAGAGACCACATTCTGAGCAGAGGTTAATTTTGGGTTAGCAGGGAGTGGAACCTTCCTCGATCAGGGTTCTGGAAACCAAACCACGACAGATAAAGCAAACCTGACTGAAACCATGGTTCAAAAAACTCGGCGGGAATCACGAACTACAAATCTGACAACGCCCAAAGTGCCATTTGGAAAATTTTTAACGGTTCATCGACCGACATAGTGCATTTAAGGTTTCGACAATTTACACCTGAACCGATGGGAATATCGTCGACACGGGGAAAAATTGTCACCCACGTGGCCAAAAAAGGTGTATTTTGTAGAACAGTTAGCAGGTCGGTGCGATTTGGAGGACTATTAGCAGAAAAATTTTGTAGGAGCACAACTCAGTCAATTTTCGACCTTTTTAAGTGTAGAAAGATCCCAACTATGGGGGTTTTGACTTTTCTAGAGCCATTGGAGATATTGTTTTTTAATTCTTAGCATTGTAACTTGATGTAAACACATATGTTTTAGCATAATGAAAGACGCCCAACATTGGAAGCTAGACCAATAGATATAGCCTAGGAGAGGCGAACTCCATCATTTGTTGTCTTGTGTATATTGTTATGGTATTGATGTCTTCTTTATTTTCTGAAAAACTGAGTTTTAAAAGCATGTTTATGTGTTAATGAAATTGACATAATTGGTTAAAAACCCTAAACATTTCACTTGCACTTTTCACCATAAACTCTCAAGTTTACATATACATATCAGTTTGGTATTAGAGCTTTGGTTATTTGGTTATTTCAAGGGTTTAATTTTTTTGTTATTTTTTCTAATGCTTATAAGTTTGAAGCTCAAAAGAGAAGAAGTAAAGCTTGTGGTAGCAAGTCCTAAAGTTAGGTCAAGGAGAGCACATTTTCCACAATCTCCACCACAAATTTCACCAAAAGCCTCACCAATCATGGCACATGAAGGAGAGCCTGAAAATATGTCAGAGGATGAGAAGGAATTAAAAAAGGCATTCTTTGACATGACAGAAATGGTGAAAGTTCTCTATGAAGAGAGGAATTCAAGGTTTCAAGGTGAGAGCTCCAATCCTCCAAAGGGAGATGGATATAAACCTCCAAAAGGAGATGGAGGAGATGGGGATATGCCTCCAAAAGGGAATGGAGGGAATGTTGACAAACCACATTTAACTCCACCTTTCTCTTCACCTCCATCCTCACCACCATCTTAACCTTCATCATCTTCCTCAACAACCCCTTCACAAACACCTCCAGATTCTCCAAAGGGACATGGTAAAACTCCACTTTTGAAACTTGGCATAAAGTTTTAATTGCCTATGTATAATGGAGAGGTAAATGCTGAGAAATTAGATAATAGGTTTTGTCAACTTGAAGTGTATTGTAAGATACAAAGGATCAATGATGATGAGACCAAGATTCAAATTGCTTCATAAAGGTTGAAAATTACAACACTCATTTGGTGGGAAGAAAAAACTCAAGAGGACATGAAGAAACATGGTAAGGTTTTATCTTCTTGGAATAATTTTTTTGCTGCAATAAGAAGACAATTTTATCCATTAGCATACATGCAGAGAGCTATCATGGATTGGCAAAAGTTTAAGCAATTAAAGGGTCAAAGTGTGCAAAGTTATACCCAAGAGTTTAGAAGGAGAGCATTGATTTTAGGTGTAGATATATCATCTCAGGACACTTTACTCAAATACATTGGAGGCTTACATAGCTACTTGAGACACATTGTTCTCATGTTTAACCCTACAAGTTTAGATGAAGTTTGTGTATAAGCTACACATCTAGAAGCAGGAGGGAAACATGTTTCCTAATGAAACAAATGAGAACACCTTTGGGTCTGGAGACAAAGGAAAGGGTAAGTTCAAAGTAAAAGGAAAGAATTATTCTGCCATCATGGTGGAGAAAGAAAAACTTACATGCAAACATTGTTCCAAAGAGGGCCACGATGAAGATCATTGCTGGAAACTTCATCCTAAAATGAGACCCAAGAAGTTTAAGAACAAGGAGAAATAGAAGAAAACTACAACTACACAACATTATTTATGTTTTGATTCCGAGGATGAAACAAAGATCACAACCATGGATTTGAAAGGTAAGGACATTGCAAGTACGATTTCTTCAATTTGTCTCAGTGATACTCAATATGAAAAAATAAGAATTGAGATTTTCCACATTAAAGTTATTTCAAAACATACCAAGATAGACACTTTGTTTGATAGTGGTTCACAAAATATATTGTTAAGAAGTTGAATTTAGAAACCATTCCTCATCATAAACCTTATCCTTTAGGTTGGGTATGTGAGAATGAAAATTTAAGGTGACAAGGAATTGAAATCACTGAAAACTTTCTTAATGAGGTTGAACTTAATGTAGTTCTGCTTGATATATGTGGTATAGTTTTGGGAAGCCCATATCTATATGATAGGAGAGGCATTTTTCATTTCCATGAGAATAAATATCATTTTTTAAAGAATGGGATTGAGTGCATTGTTAGGGAACATAGAAATAAATTGAGTTGATCTCTTATAAATGCTCGAAAAATGAAGATGATGGTTAATGCTATTCAAAATTTTGCATTGTTAATGTTCAAGCACATTGATGTTGAGAATAAAGCCTTTCAAGGATATGAATCAAATTTGAAATATGATTTCATTGAGGTTTCTAATTCATGTCACAATATGTTTCAGGAGTCTAACATGTTTCCTCCTAAAAGAGGTAACAACATGAAGTGAAATTGCAATAGGATGCATCATTGTTGAACATTGGTGTGAACAATATACCAATGTTAAATAATGTAGGGGTAAAAACGAAAATACAAAGGCTATTTGACAATGAGGACATTGGCCTCAAAACATCTTTTTTTGGGTTTCATAATGTTTTGGCTCTGAAAAAGGATGGTGCATGGTGATGGCGATCACAATTGGTAATGAGTCGAGCCAAGCGCAAGGCTAAACATGTTAAGCATCGTCACGACGAAAGTGTTCAAGGTGAAAGAAACTTGAAATTGTTTAAATTTCCTTTGATTGAAGACCGAGGAGGGAATGATCATATTCCTTCAAAGGCAGTTTTTTGTTCTAGATATCTTGGAAATTTTCAGAAAGATGTCATTTTTTATAGCAATTCAAGGACTCCAAAATCAGAGAAAATGATGTACTTTCAAGAAAAGCTCAAAGTGAAAAATCCAAGCAAGGTTAGGTGGATTGAGACTGGAAGGGTGAGGGATTTGTACCCTCATTCATTTGTTGACTGAAAGTAATATTTTGGAGGTCCAAAATTTTCCAGTGGGGAGGAATGATCCAGTGGATCAATTTAAGGCTAAAAATTCAAAGTGCTCGAAACGGCTCGAAACCAGTTCCAAAGCGAACATCTCGTTGCCTTGATTCCAACGCAATTATTTTCACCCAAAACCGATATCGGATGCTCTCGATATCACGTTTTGATTGAATTAGAAAACAACTAAAATTTTTGGAATGTGGGTTGCAAGTACACCTAGTGAGCAGTCCATACACTTACTAGGCATCTGACTATATTTTTATCATCTAATGGGATGAGGACAAGTGTCACGTCCTAGTTTGTTGATGGTTGGTGAAATTATATTAGCTCATCAATTGTTTATGTGGACCAATAAGAGAGAGAAACATGGGCCAATCAGTGGTTGCCACGTGGCCTCTTAATGGCCATGTAAAATTTTGGTATGAGGCTAAAATGCCTCCATAGGATTCAAAACCACGACCAACAGTTTGGTAGCATGGCTCTCCACCACCCTACCTATCGTGTTCCTTGTTAAACCTATGGTCACAAACTGTATTTGAAGTTTCGTAGCAAAGGAGTCGGGGGTCGGGATAGGGATTAACCTTTGACCCCGGTCCACCCAACCACACTACGTGGCAGGGAGATAAGATTTGGAGTTACCCCCGACCCCAAAACTGTATATTAATGCTATCTACCAAAATTTTGAACCATATGTTAAATAAAAATGTCGAACCGCATGATATGACATAAACAAAACCATATATTATGTTATATAACCTAAAGTTCAGGTGGAGATGACATGACATGTAACAATTATCACATGTGAAAGGTTGGGTAGTTAATTTTTATGTTAGGCATGTTCAATGGTTATGAAATCACTGATGGGCATACAATACAACTCCAACACTGTATATCAACTGTGGGAATATGATACAACTCCAACACCGTAGATCAATGGCAGGAATACGATACAAATCCAACGTCATAGATCAATGGCGAAGTATGTTTAAAATATGAAAAATGTAATATATTTAACCCAAAGTTGATGGATAAGTGTTACCTCTGATGGTATATCACATATATCATGTCACATGTAGACAATTCATAGCGGGTTGAGTTTAATGTGATGACACAGTATTACCACCGGCGGAAACCACAAGAGTTAAACCACATTGGAGACTCCATTACGAGCAGAGGTTAAGTTTGGGTTGGCACGGAGCAGAACTTGCCTCGGGAAGGGTTCCAGAAACCAAACCATGATGGATAAACCAAACCCGACTCAAACCATGGTTTGAAAAATGCGGCGGGAATCCTTTGCAACAAGCTCTGGATCCAACGACACCCATTGTGCCACTTGGCACATTTTTAATGGTTCGTGGACTGACATAATTCATTTAAGGGTTCGAAAATTTGCACCTAATTTGCGGGGAATCTTGTCGGCACGGGGAAAAATTGTTTCCCCACATGGCTGAAAAAGGCAGATTTTGTAGAATAGTTAGCAGGTGGGTGTGATTTGGAGGAAAGTTAGCAGAAAAATTTGCAGGAGCACAACTCAGTCAATTTTTGACCTTTTTGAGTGCAGAAAGAACCCAACTAGGGATTTTTGACTATTTTAGAGCCATTGGAGATATTGTTTTTGCATTCTGAGCACTGTAACTTGATGTAAACACTTTTTTTAGCATAATGAAAGAGGCCCAACATTGGAAGCTGGACCAGGAGATGTAGCTGAGGAGAGGTGAGCTCCTTTAGTATTTGTTGTCTTATGTATACTGTTATGGTACAAATGTATTCTTTATTTTCTGCAAAACTGAGTTTTAAACTGTGTTAATGAAATTGACATAATTGGTTAAAATACCCTAAACATTTCACTTGCAATTTTCACCATAAACTCTGGAGTTTAGATATACAGATCAAGACAAAAGGATAATTCCATCCAAAACCTCAGTGCTTATTGCAGCGAAAATAACTCATGCCATGGAATCGATCAATCGAGCAAGTTAAAGGGAAATGAAAGCACTTTGGGCCGGATGAAGCTACATGGGAGATGAATGATCATATGCAAGTTATGTATCCTTCATTATTTGTCGGTTGAGGCAAGGGGGTTTTGTTATATGTATATATCTATGTATGGTTTCTATTGTAAATACTGTAATGAGCTATGTTATAAAGCTCCAATAAATGGTATGGTTGTCATGTTGGTCTTGCTTTTCAACAGGTTCATTGTAAATACTGCATCGAGCTAAGTTATAAAGCTCCATAAACATTATGTTTTTGTTTGAGCGGTTTTGCTAATTATAGGTGTTATAGAACACCAAGGATGGTTTTACCCTAACGGGGAGGGGTCTGTAACAACCCCGAGTTAAAATTTCATTTAATAGAGGTTAATAAAGGAAAAAAATCCTAATGGGAATCATTTGTTGTTTATTATGGCTACGAAAATCGTCAAAGGCATTGGAAAATGATTTGGAAAGGAAAAGAGGCATTAATTGGCATTTTTTATGAAAATAAAGGAAAATAAGATAAAATGGAGATGAAAGGTCACATATTTGCATGTGAGAAAAATTGAAGGAAAAATATAGGAAATTGAAGAAAATAGAGGCCTTGGTGATAAAAAGGCTTATGAGGACCATTTCACAACTTTTTGTTATTTTGGCTTTAGAATTGGTTAGCACGAAGAGGAGAAAGTAAGCAAGAAATCAAAGGAAAGAAAAAGGAAGCAAGGAAGGTTGGAACAAGCAACTTGAACAAGAGGATTTGCAGGTAACAGATTGCATCTGTGATTTCCTAGTTATTTTGTGAATGTATGGTACATGCATTTGTGTATTCGGTTTTGTTTCTGTCATTGGCATGGGTTTTTCCTGGTTTCATGGTGGTTTCATCCTTTCCTTTCCATTTCTGGATAGCCATGGTGTGATGGGATTCTTTTGTTTGTTTTACCTTTGGATTGCTGAAAGGTTTTGGATCTAGGTTAGATGGTCTCAGGAAAATTCCCAAGGTTTGGGGGTGGGGGTGGTTTAATCTCAAGGAATCCCTCAATAGGTGGGTGGATACATGCAAATTCCTCAAGGTAATGGTGAAGGACATCAAAGCTTGTTTTGGGCTTAATGATCTCTTTATCGGTTTTAGCAAGATCATGGTAGCCTGAAGGTGGAGGCAGTTTAATCTTTAGGAAGACCTAGTTTTTTATGTTTGGTTTGCTGATGTGATATCTTGACCGATTTTAGCGAGATCGAGGGAACATGAGGGTGGAGGTGGTTTAGTCTCTGGGGTGCCCTGGTTGCTTATGTTTTGAGTTCCCACATTCATGCTTGCAATGGCATGGGGGTGATTGGATGAAAGAAGGATTTGGTTCAACTCAATCTATGGTCGGGTGGTATGTGGAAGTCCTTGACTTGGTTGTATTTTGAATCAATTAATAAGAGCTATTTTCCTACTGTATTATATGAGCATTTGTACTTGTTATTATGGTGATTTGATGGTTGTTATGTCATGGTTAATAATTTGGTTATATATTGGTTACAAGAATGGTTCTATGTTTGATCTAGCTATGGCTTGTTCATGAATTTATAAATATTTGAATGGTTGGTGAATGCATGGGATAACAAATGTTATTGCAACTATCATGATAGGGCATTAGACCTTCTTGGTGATTCTAAGATAAGTTTCAAACTGCTATGTTTAGATATGCATTCGTGACGTGTAGATTACATGTTCACCATATGTTTGGTTAAATGAATGTCATGGTTAGGCCTAGTTAGGTCAAGTCCTTGATCAAGTTTTGTATGAATGGATTTGTCTTGATGTTATTTATAATTCTAGAAAGTGTCATTGAGTTCTAGGTAGTGGTTTTGAGGCTATCCTGAAATGATGGCTTAGAATCTGGGAACACACCCTTTGAACTAGAATTTTTGGGCTATAACCTCAACCTTACAAGATTATGCATGTGGTTGGATGTCTATAAATGCATGGAGGCCTTGTCATGCATGTAGTTGTGGGTCTAGGTCATTAAAAATCAATCCAGATCAGGGTTTGGGAACTTGGAGTGGTGTTTTAGCTCTTGGGTGTCATGTAGCTCTTGAGGAAGGTCAATAAAGTTCCAGTTTGTTGCCTCCACTTCCTTAAATGTACTTAGGAGGTTGGGTCATGTCATAGTAACTCCTCTTCTCATGTTTACCCTATTAGACTGCTTAAATTGGGTAAATGTGGGAGGGGTGTTACACCAAAAAAATCCTTTGTAACAGTTGTGTTTTGTTGTTAATGGGGGATTTGGTTGGTTGGTAAAGTGGTTGTATTGTTATTACCCCACTAATGTTCAAATCCCCTCAAAAACATGTTTTCCTTTCATGTATTGTGTTGCTTGTGTAAGAGGGGTGTTCCATGTAGTTTGGATCTTGTTCTTAAAAAATAAAAGGTATTTTGCAACATATAAATTCTACACTATGTTCAACATTCCCTTCCCTCGCTCCAAAGTTAAACGTAGTAAACAAATTGTTCAAAGTTCAATATGGTAAACAAATTTCTTTGCAATAAATTTGGCAGGTAAATAAGTTTGTAATGCATTTGATATATTATAGTTATATTACCTTAGTAGTGGACTACATAGAGTTTATATTTCCAAACACATTGTTATTGAATTTCATAACCATTCTTAGGATTTGGATTATATGATTGTAAACTTGATATACAATATTATCTTGCAATCACATATTGTAATGTGTACTATTTTTAATGTATTCAACATTGTGAATCTAGTTTGTTTATTGGATAAGATTCTCACTTGTTTTTCTATGTGTGTGTTTGCTTATGATTATTGTCTTTTTTTTTTATTTAAACATTTTTCTTATGCTTGTTATAAATTATCTCTCCAAACTTTTATAACCTTGAAATTCTTTGGAACCAATAGTTTTCCCTTTCCCACATCGTTACCTTGGGCACATGGATTAGTTAGTATTAAAACATATAAAAATGTAAAATGTTTATGGACAACCTTCCTTCCAACGTGTATAACCTTATATTCCTAGAAAATATCACTAAACTCATTTTAATGACCTTGTGACCCTTATAAGGATCTAAAATATTGTAAATGAATCCTTGAACAATCAATATGAAGAACCGTGTGGCCAATTTGTTCAGTTAATGCCATTTATTAATCTTATACCAATTGAGATCTCAAACCAATATTGAACCCAAAAATACATTCAATTGTCAAAATACATTCAAGGTGAAGATTAATCTTGACATCACAGTGTTTACGATTGAAATTAATGTTGAAGCGGCAAACCATTAGTCGTGGTAGCTTAACATGTGTGTTGTGTTGAAATAGGTTAATAATAAATGAAGTATTTTCTTTGCCATTTTTATGTTCGAACCATACATAATTTGTTAATGGATTTTGAATATGCATTAATGTTAAGAGGCTTGTCAAGAAAATCTTACATGATGGAAATATTTTAAAGAAACTTGGACAAAACTTCTCTCTAATAAAATTACACCTACTGCTAGTGGCTACATAAAATGCATGACATGGGAATGGAAGTATGCATGTTTAACGTATTTAGTGGTATGGATGTGGATGTTATGTTATGTTTTTTCATATTTTGAGTAATATGTGTGTTGGTATTTGTGAATGTTAATATGTTGGAGATGTTTGGATTTAATACTTTTGAGGATAATTGCAAGTAAGATGGTATGTTGCTTTAAGTGTAAGGTGTTAGTTTTTGTGGGATATGAGGTATTGTTGTGTGACATAGTCACGAGAATGTATTTTTTCATGTTTGAAGTGTTGGGTTAAGTGCGACTAGTAGTGATGATGGAGTTTATGAAAAAAATTGTGGAGTTTGCGCCTTAAAAGAATGGCTTAATCATTTTCCTCATGAATGAGGGGTCATGAATATCTACTATATGTTGTATTGAATCTATCATTGCATAAATTTTTTTTATGGGTTATGAACTTATGAGAATTTAGGTACTCCTATAGATTGTGTAGTGTTTGTGACATGATCTTAACTAGGAAGTTTGACACCTTGTTGTGCCAACAGGAGGATATAGATGTTTGACACCTTGTTGTGCCAACAAGAAGATATATACATCTATATCAGTAAATGTATAAAGCTATGAATATATTTTATAATATATGAATCTTGTTCTAAATCTAGGAATTCCTCACATGTCAAATCTATTATTTCAGGATTGTTGTTGTCAATGTCGTTGTTGTCCTCAAAAGAGGATGTTCATATGTCTTATATACTTGGCTTAAGACATGATAAGAATACCCAACCTCATGTTGAATATCATCAAATGATGGTGGCTTGGTATCCATTTTGTTCTTTTGAGACCTTGTAATAGGTATCAAGACCTTGTGACAAATTAAGTGATCTCCTAAAAAGATACTAACTAATGTTTTAGTTGTTTTGAGATTTTTCTTGATTGTTTTTGGGTTTTTTTGGATTTTCTAACTAGATGCTAACTTTGAATTTGGATTTGTAATTTGTCGAGATTTATATGATAATGGATGAAAAACATAAAAGAGAAGAGTGTACATATAAACCTTGAGAATTAAAACATATATTTTTATGAGCACGGGGATTATCTTGGAGCTAGACTTATGATCCCGAGCCAATAAATGAGGGATGTGAAATACACCAACTTATGTGGAGCCAAATTTCTAATGGGAACATACATATTGATAGGGAAAACTAGAGAATCTACTCGAAGAAGGAAAATTTCTAAGAAAAAGGCCTAATTAGAGATAAAATTACAGTTCCAAGATCTAGAATGACTTCAAACACTTCTAAGTAGCTATGGGATTGTTATGAAACCAACTCACTAAATAGAAGAAAATATAGATCAAGGACTTAAAAATTATCCACTTCAAGGGGGAAACCTCCTTTACGTTACATAAATGAACAATTATTTGATGATTAAAGTGAAAAAACCTCCTTTCTATATATAGGAGTCTAAGGGGACACAATATAATGAGAGCCGACATAAAAATAATAATGCAAGGGCACAACAATAAAAATAGTGAGCTTCTATTGGGCACAATAATAACAATATGGGGACTACATGGGCACACCAATAATAATAAGGGGGTTGCACAATAAAAATAAGGGGATACACTATTATTATAGGGACCTAACATGCCCCTCTCCTTCAAAAAAGTGTTTTCCTCAACGATTGAGTAGTTCTGGATGCTTCTGTATAAAATTATCATCTTGCCAGGTGGAATCTTCAGCGGGTAAGTTCTTCTAGTTGATGAGATGCATTGAAATTGATCGATTTCTTAATTATCAAGTTCTTGTTTCCATGATTGCTTCATCTTCCAATATGAATTTTCCTTCCTCGTCAAGTTCTGTCAATATTGTTTGAAATGGGAGCTTGTCACCTATAACCTTCTTTAAGCATGAAACATGGAAAACGGGGTGCACTCGAGAAGATGCATGAAGCTCCAATTTGTATGCCATAGTATCAATATTTTGCAACACCTTGTAAGGACCATATTACTTTGGTGATAATTTATTATGCTTCTTAGCTTGCTTCAGGGACATTTGTTTTTATGGTTGTAGCTGTAAAAATACCCATTCACTTACATAAAAAATTCTTTTGCTGCGATGTTTATTTTCCTGTTGCGTTAAAGTGAGGTTATCCTTTAAGAGTTGGAGAACTTGTTGTTGATGCTCGATGTGATCTTCCACTGATTGAACCTTAGAATTTTATCTTAAATATGATGTGATGGACGGTGGATGATATCCATAAAGTGCCATAAATGGGGTCATTTTTGCTACAGTATGGAAGGAAGTGTTATACCACCATTCAGCCAGAGGTAACCACTTGACCCATTGTGTTTGTTTATCAGATACAAAGAAACAAAGATATCCTTCCAAACATTTGTTCACTATCTCAGTTTTCCTATCAAATTGAGGATGATAAGATGATCTATGAGATAATTGAGTACTCTGAAAAATAATAATAATAATAATAATAAAATAAAAAAATAAAAAAATAAAAAATAAAAAATAAAAAAAATTCCATCCAAAAATTTCCAGTGAAAATGGGATCACTGTCGCTTACAATAAACTTTGGTGTTTCCATGTAGCTTTTGAAATGTTTCCATAAATGTAGTATCAAATGTACCCACTTTAAATGGATGAGATAATGCACAAAAGTGTTCATACTTGGTAAGTCTATCAACTACCACCATGATGACACTCTTTCCTTAAGACTTGGGTAAACCTGTGATAAAATACATTGAAAACGCCTCCCAATGTTGACTTGGAATGGATAAAGGTTGTAATAGAACCAGGGTCTTAATACCAAATTTATACAACCAGCTCACAAAATAGAAGAAAAGATAGATCAACGACTTAAAAATTATCCACTTAGAGGGGGAACCTCCTTTACATTACATAAATGAACAATTATTGGTTGATTCAAATGAAAAAGCCTATTTTCTATATATAGGAGTATAAGGGGTCACAATATAATCAAAGTTGACATAGCAATAATAATGTAAGGGCACAAAAATAACAATAGCGGGCTTCTACGAGGCACAATAATAACAATATGGGGTCTACATTGGCACAACAATAGAAACATTTGGGCTACAAAATAACAATAAGGAGATGCACTAGTATTATAGGGACATAATTTGGATTGACTAGGTGATGGAGGATATGATTTTGTTATCCCAGTCCAAAGTAAATTTGAAAACTAGGAGAATAAGGATGCTAAAATGTAAAAGCTAAAGGAAAACACATGTTTAATCTAGAAAGTAGGCTAAAATAGAGCTTCATAATTGTATTGTACTTGGTTTGTGATATTTATATTTGTATTTGATCAGGTGCTCGGTGTTAAGATAAAAAATGGAAGTGCTCAGAATCGATTGGAACCTTAACAACATCGAAGAGCTCGTCGCCAGAAATCTGACGCAATTCGTTTCATCGAAAACTGACTCCGGATGAGGAAGATAGGGCCTGCTATTCTTTTTCCTAAACAATTAAATTTTTTCAAAAAAGGACAAAATGGTGACATGGTAGGCTAGTTAGCAAAAATTATATATTCTGGGAATATTCCTTCAGTTTTCCCAATCACACTGTGACAAGTGTCACTGCAGGATTCGCTGGAAAGTTGGGAAGGTGATTTTTTTTTTAATCCTAAGGTCGAAATAATTTTATATAGAGGTGATTTTTTTTTGTTATATGATTGGAGGACTATATATGTCATGGTGAAAAATTTTATACACAGGCAAAAGGGCGGAGGTCGAGGTCGACCCCGCGACCTCCCCCGCACCAACACAATGTAATACCAATACGCTGCACTATGAGACTTAACAATGTATGCATGCAAGTTACATTTATTTTAATACCATTGCACCATTGGGCGAAGGAGGGGGGCAGCCCCGCGGGCTAACCCCCTCACAATGTGACCTATGGCAGAGCACTCCACTAAACACACTTAGTGTGCATAAACAACACTTAGCACTAATTAAACCACATTTAAATGCACTTATCCGTGTTAATCCGGATTTGTTTTAAAATGTGCGTTTAGCGCCAAACATTCTTATATCCTAATTAACCCAAGATTAAATCAGCGGCCAGTTTGGTGAAGTCCGCCATTTTTTGAGAGACTCCAAAATTAGCGACACTAACTGGAGTTTTCTCTAGTTTTGGAGGAGATTTCCTAGGCCAAACTATTTGTGCCATAAAATTTTCAAAAATCGACCAAATTGGGCTTAAGAAGAGTCTATTGTAGATGATTTGGACATTCTGAAAATGTTGGAATAGGTTTCAGGAGCAATAGAGTATTGTTAACAACACTTTTTTCCATTTTTAGCTAATGCAGAGGCCCAAGCCATGGAAGTTGGACTAGGGATATGTAGCCCAGGAGGGGTGAACTCCTTCATCAAAACATTGTGTTAATGGATCATTTGATGGTTTTCTATACATTTTATTGTTGTTGTTCATTACTTTGTTTTAATGCTAAAATGCTCACGAATTTAACATAAAACTTGACACATTTAACTATTTATCACTCACAAACACCTCAAGAAACCTATGCACATGAAGAAAATGATAAACAACTTATTTATAATTATGAAGATGAGATTAGCACAAAAAAACTAACATTAAGATTAAGAGAAAATGTTATTTGCTTGATTTTCTTGAGTTTTGTGCAAGTAGGGTTTTAATGGTTGCAAATTTTTGATGCTTACAAGGTTAAAGTTACAGAGAGGAGAAAGGAAATTGTTGGTTTCTAGTCCTGAGGTTAGGACTAGAAGAGGGAGAGCCACAAGGCCACCATATCCACCAAACGTTTCACTCAAAGCTGCACTTGAAGCACCTCAATTTTTATCTCTATTGAGATTGAGGAGGTATAAGTTGCACCAGAAGCTGAGCTTGAATCCATAGCCATCATTTCAGGTATAGGAGAGACTGAAGGTCTTTCAGAAGAGGAAGCATATAAGAAGGATTTATTTGACCTAACTGAAAGGGTTAGGATCCTCTTTGAAGAGAGGAGCACTAGGATGCTTGGAGAGAATTCTAAGTCTCCACATGGAGAGGGAACCTTAGAAGACAAAAAGGATGAAGAGAAGAATTCTTATGGAAGTGGATGAAATCCTCCTCCATCTACACCATCTTCATCATCATCCTCATCATCACCATTAGCATCATCTTCCACTTCCACAGCCAAAACCACCCATGCTCACGCAAAAAACTCAACAGGAAAATATCCCTTACTCAAACTTGATGTCAAATTTTAGCTTCCAATGTATAATGGAAAAGTGAATGGAGAGAAGTTGGAGAATTGGATTCATAAATTGGAGGTTTATTGTAGAATTCAAAACCTTCAAGAAGATGACATAAAGATTCAATTGGCTTCCTTGAGGATGGAGGGACCAACACTTGTATGGTGAGAAGCAAGGACTCAAGAAGATATTAAAAACCAAGAGAAGATCTCAATGTCTTGGTCAAATTTTATTCCTGCCATTAAAAGTAAATTCTATCCTCTAGCTTACATGAAAAAAGCCATTATGGACTGACAGAAATTTAGACAATTGAAAGGGAAAATTTTGCAAGATTATACTCATGAATTTAGGAGAAGAGGTCTTATTTTGGGTGTTAATTTGTATTCTCAAGAAACATTGTTAAAGTATATTTGGGGTTTGCACAGTTACCTTAGACATACTATTCTCATGTTCAATCCCACAAACTTAGATGAGGTTTGCGCTCAAGCCACACATCTAGAAGCAAGAGGGAAACAAAGTGCAGATGAGAAAAGTGATAGTTTCATTGAGTATGAGGGTAAAGGAAAGGGAAATTTTAATGGAAGAGGAAAGAGAAATAGCTCTATCAAAAAGAGAAAGAAAAACTCACATGTAAACATTGTTCGAAGAATGGTCATGATGAAGACCATTGTTGGCAACTTCATCTAGAGTTGAATCCAAACAAACTTAAAGCCAAAGAGAAGGGAAAAAATGTTGCAATCATTGAACATGACTTAGGTTCAAATTCAAGAGATGAAACCAAGAATACAACAATGGGTTTGAAAGGTAAGAACATAGAAAACACTATTTCTTCAAGTTGTTCCAATGTAACTCAATATGAAGATACAAGAATTGAAATCTTTCATATTAGAGCCGTTTCTAAACATACCAAGATAGACACACTATTTGATAATGGTTCTCAAGCTAATTTGATTTCCAAAGACTTTCTTAAGGAGATGAACCTTGAAACTGTTATACATCCAAGACCTTATCCTTTAGGGTGGATATGCAAGAATTAAAACTTTCAGGTAACAAGGAAGTGCATTATAAGGTTTGTAATCAATTCAAACTTTCTTGACGAAGTTGAACTTGATGTAGTGCCACTTGAGATTTTAGGTATTATTTTGAGAAGTCCTTATATTTATGATAGGAAAGAAGTATTTCATCACCATGAGAATAAGTATCACTTGTTTAAGGATGGAATTGAGTACATAGCTAGAGTGCATAAGAAGAAGAGAATTTTTTCTCTTTTACATGTAGGAGAAATGAAGAGAATAGTGAATGCAAGTCAAAATTTGACTTTGTTAATGATTAAGCAAAGAGATGTTTTGAATGAGACCTTTCAAAAAGATGCATCGAATGAACAAGTTTATTTCATTGAAGTTGTTTATACTTGTAATGAGATGTTTCAGGACTCTAACAGGTTTCCTTTGAAAGGAGGTAAACAATATGTGAGAAATTTGTAGCAGTCAACATCAGTTTGAGTAGTGTTGGAAACAGGATGCCGGTGCAAGAGAGAGAAAATGTCAAAGAGAAAGCGCTAAATCAATTTTAAAAAGAAGCCATAGGTTCCACAAGTGCTTTTTTTTGGTTTTAAATGGTACATGGAAATGGAAAAAATACTTGGTCAAAAGTCAACGCAAGTACAAATCAAGATTAGGTAAGAATCGCCATGACGACAATGTTCGAAGTGAGACAGTTTTCAAGTTTCCTTTGATTGACGATCGAGGTGGGAAAATGTTTTTTTTTGCAAAGACAACTTGTTGCTATGCAAATTTAGGGAAATTGCAGCACGACAATGTCTACAATAGTATGAGAGGGTCTCAAGAGTCAAGGAAAAAGCTTAGTTTTTGTGAAAATCTCAAGTTGATGAAAATGGAAAATTTTCAGTGGATTGAGACTAGAAGGGTGAGGGAACTATATGCTCATCCACATGTTCAGTAATAAAAGAGATTTTGGGGTCCAAAAGGCTTCTAGTTGGGAGGAATAATCAAGTGCTTAGTGTTAATCTCAAAAATGGAAGTGCTCAGAATCGATTGGAACCTGAATGACAACAAAGATTTCGTTGCTAGGAATCTTATGCAATTTGTTTCATCAAAAACTGACTCTGGATGAGGAAGATAGGGCATGTTGTTCATTTTCCTAAACTGCTAAAATGTTTATAGAAAATGACAGAATGGTGACATGGCAGCCTAGTCGGAAAAAATGATATATTCTAGGAACATCCTTCAATTTTCCCAATCACACTGTGACAATTGTCATTGCAGGATTCACTGGAAAGTTGGGAAGGTGATTTTTTTTTATTATATCCCACGGTTGAAATAATTTTATGTAGAGGTGCATTTTTTTTATTATATGGTTGGAGGACTATATATGTCACGGTGCAAAATTTTAAAAATAGGCGGAAGGGCAGATGTCGGGGTCGACCTCGTGACCTCCCACGCACCAACACAACGTAATACCAATATGTCGCTGCACTATGAGACTTAATAATGTATGCGTGCGGGTTACATTTATTTTAATACCATTGCACCGTTGGGCGGAGGAGGGGGCCAGCCCCCTCACAATGTGACGTATGGTGGAGACCGTGGCACAGCGCTCCACTAAACATGCTTAGTGCACATAAACAATGCTTAACACTAATTAAACCACATTTAAATGCACTTATCCGTGTTAATCCAGATTTGTTTTAAAATGCACATTTAGCGCTAAACATGTTTATCTCCTAATTAACTCGAGATTAATTCAGTGGTCAATTTTTTAGGGTCTACCATTTTCGGAGGGAATCCAAAATTAACAGCGCTAACTGGAGCTTTCTCCAATTTTATAGGAGATTTCCTAGGCCAAACTATTTGTGCCATAAATTTTACAAACTTCAACCAAATTGGGCTCAAGAAAAAGTCTATCCTAGATGATTTGGACATTTTGAGCATGTTGGAGTAGTAGAGGATTGTAAACAACACGTTTTTTCCATTTTGAGATAATACAGAGGCCCAAGCTAGGGAAGTTGGACCAAGGAGATGTAGCCCAGGAGGGGTGAACTCCTTCATCAAAACACTGTGTTAATGGATCATTTGATGGTTTTATCTACATGTTATTGTTGTTGTTCAGTAATTTGTTTTAATGTTAAAATGCTCATGAATTTAACATAAAAATTGACACATCTACCTGTTTAACACTTACAAACACCTTAATAAACCTATGCACATGAAGAAAATTATCAACAACTTATTTATAATTCTGAAGATGAAATTAGCACAACAAAACAAACATTCGGATTCAGATCAGTATTATGTTTGATTTTTTTTTACCAGTTTGATCTAGTTCTTTTTTATTTATTTTTTTCAAATTTTCTTAGTTTAGTGGCAAGAAAATACTTCAAGCACAAATACAATGACTATTTGGATTGACTCAAAACTGTGTTAATGTTGAATTCGTGTCACTAGTATTGTACAAATTGGAAGATATTCATAGAACAAGCACAACCTAATTATTCAAATAAAAGTGTGTTTCTGTAATAACATGATGCTAATGAGAAAATACCATACGATCCCATGATGTGTTCACCATTCTCAAGTGTTGATAGCTATATATCCAATGTTTTGGGCCGAATCGACAAAAGGCTCATCTTAGCTCTCTCCCCTCGAGACCATGAGATTCTTGTCTAATAAAATACAACACATATTGAGTGACTTCAGGCATGATATTTTACCAAGTACCATGCTAGAGAAACGATCAAAGGATCCCAGGCTTCTATTATTGAGTGTAGGACTACCATGAATAGTGGGATCTCTTGATAGGACTTAAGAATGGAGGTGTCTCCTAAGATTTATTCACTAAAAAAGACTCACTAGGCCAAGGGTTTTGTGGCTTGGTTTGAACCATTAAGCTATTCAAGTCAACCTAGGTGATAGGTATCCTACTAAAAAATAAATAGAGTGTTGTGTGTTTCTTGTACACTCAAGATCACACAAGTACACAACGAGAGAGGCTACATACACAACAAACTCTAGGATTTACAAGGATGTGAAAGCACACAAAACATGTTACACAAAGTTATTTTTCAATCACTTTTAAAGCATCAAAATCAAATGTTAAATAAGTTATAAAAAAAGAAAAAAAAATACATTTTTTTCCTGCACTAGATATGTCCATTTCAAGTCTTCTCCCAACAACACAGGTTCAATAATTAGCTCAAAAATAAATCCAAAGGAATGCATAAGAAATCTAGAAGAAATTTGCATAAACAACAAAGAAAAGCACATAATGAAAAATATAGGTGCCAAGGTACCTGATAAAAGTGTATCTTTACCTTACTAATGCACCACAGTACCTAATAGAAGTGAAACAACACTTGACAAAAGTGTGTTTATGCGGATAAGGTTGAAAATCTAAAGAAGAAGAAGAAGATCACAAATGGACTATTAGGTTGAGTATGCGTTATATTCTTTGAACAACTAACATTAGGATGGGCAGACCCAAGGATGGTGGGTGAAGCTATCCATGGTTTTTCGCATGGTTTTTGTGCATGGTTTTTGGCATGATGGTTTTTCCCATGGTATTTTGTAGATCCGATCAAGGGAGCTACAATTATGTTCTAATATAGGGTTAATGGATTGAGGGTTTATGAATTCTTCAACATGTATATAATTTATTGTAACATTGAAAGGAATATAATGAAAAATCAATCCGGTTTCCCCGATTTTGGGTTCTAGGAGAAAAAATTGTGTATCCTTTATGTTCTTGCCATTGTGTATTTTCTATTTTTTAATAATTCGTTTGTAGGTAATTTATGTACATTGTTGAAACCTTGATTTCATAGAGCCCTAATGGTTAGCTCAATTAGTTGAGTGTAGGTTTTAACCATATATATATATATATATATATATTACCTACAAATGAATTCTTAAAACAGGAAAATATACAATGGCAAGAACTTAAAACAAATATACACAAATATTTCCCATGGATCCCAAAACTGAGACTACCAGATTGATTTTTCATTATATTCCTTTCAATGTTACAATACACATATATACATGGTGAAGCATAAATAAACACCATTCCACTAACCCTAGATTACAACATAACCAACATTCCCTTGACCAAATCTACAAAATGCCATGGGAAGAAAGCCACCATGCCAAAATTCATGTGAAAAATCCATGCAAAAAACCATGGGTAGGTCCGCCCACCATTTTTGGGTATGCCACCATCCTTGGGTATGCAAAAAAAAATCCTAGGGCGCTGCCCTAGACCTCATGCAAGGGGGCTACCAATGCCATACAAACCCCCCGACAGAGGGGGGCTGCCGCCCCCCTGTGACCCCCCATTATGCCCGACACAACATATAACACATGCAACTAGTAGTGGAAATAATATAACACACACCCAACATTATCCCACTGGTTCTTTTATTTCCACACATGGGGTCACATGCATGCTAAGTCATTGATTTAGGGTTGCAATTCCCATTGTTTCTCTACACCAAGAAAAAATCTTAGTGCTGACATACTGTCAATGCATATGCAACATTGAGTCCCCTTCATTAAAGCATCTTTGCTATTGAGAGGTCACGAGTTCACTTATCTGTACACTATTAGTCTCCATGGTTGAGCCGACAAGAAGTAATCCATTGAGGGGGATATTCCTGGTACAAATATTCCATAAACGTAGTAGTCACCAGTCTATGGGGTCCATCAACCACATAGGAAAAAAAAAAAAAATTTCATAGGGTTATAAAATAAATATCTTAATCAAAATCTGCAATAAAAAATCTTAAATCATGTAAATTAATTGATAAAAATGGAAAACTAAGTTCAATATATATAAATTTTGAAGGTATAATAGATGCATTGTAAAATTCAACATATGTGTTGAATTTCATAATGCATGCACCATGTTGTACTTGCACCTAAAAACTCGTGAAAGAAATTCACAAATTTGTTAAAATAAGGGACATGGGTCCCATCGGGCATGTCAAAATGTTGAAGCTATAGGTGCACGATTGAGAAATTCAAAACTAAGCAATGAAATACCATCCCAATAGAATTCACCTAATTGTGCTCCATTTTGAGTGCTTAAAAAAAATAAGTATGTGGGTGGCTCAATATGCTTGAAAATAAATTTAAATTACTTGGTTACAAAGTTGCAGAGTGATAGCTCTGATATACAAAATGGCCCTTGCTAGATAATAGGGGTTGTATTTATAGGCTTGTCAGGGGTCAATCAAATGTTGAAATTGCATTCAACATATTGAAGATCAATGGATACGACTTGATGAGAGAATTTGAATTAAAATTACCAATTATATGCTATAGGTAATTAATTGCATGATTACAGAACTGAGAGTGAATTTTAGTTAAGAGGTGTAAGTGGACTACAAAATTAGAAATCATATAACTGTGTGCATGAGAGGATAATGATAAATAAAATAAATATTTTTTTTATCCAATTAAAGAAGACTTTGTCAAATAATTAAATAATTTTTAATTATAGGAAATGAGATAAGAATAATTAATTAAATAATAAAATTATTTAATTGATGAGAAAAGAGGGAAAATATAAAAGATATTATTTCATTATTATGTGTGAGAATGAATTAATTAAATAACAATATTATTTAATTAATGGTTGGAAGAATTTAAAATAATTAAATAATTTAAAATATTTAATTATGACATAAGGAAATGTGTTTAAGAGATGAAAGAAATTGTGGTTAGTTAAGACCATCAAAGTGGCTCATCAAAACATTTGAAAGTGCTCATCTTGATGAATTCATAATGACATGAACCAGAGGTTCTATCAGAAAATATGGAGGTGGCACAAATAATTCTAATTCAGGTGATGTAGATGACATGGATGTTTTATATGATTGTGAGTTGAATTTATTATTAATTTGGAACCAACTTCCTTTGAAAAAAATGATTTTCATAATGAGTGGAAATAAGCATTGCAAAAGGAGTGTGATGTTGTCATCAAGAATGGGGCATGGAAGTTGGTGTACCCTTCACTTGAAACCAAGCCAATTGGTAGCGAGTGGGTTTATAAGAATAATACAAATCACATGGATCACTTGAAAAGTGTTATAGCTCAAAATTCCACCCCCAGGGTCTAAGAGAAAAGAGAAACCCTTGGCAAGTCAAAGGGTCGAAAATATTAAAGGATATTATTTCATTATTATGTGTAAGAATGAATGAATTAAATAATATTATTATTTAATTAATGGTTGAGAGTATTTAAAATAATTTAAAATTTTCAAAATATTTAATTATGACATAAGAAGGAAACGATTTTTAGGAGATGAAAGAAATCTTGGTTAGTTAATTTTCAATGTCTACACCATCAAAGTGGCTCATCAAAACATTTGAAAGTGCTCATCTGGATGAAGTCATAATGACATGATCAAGAGTTTCCACTAGACAAGATGGAGGTGACACAAATAATTCTAATTAAGGTAATGTATATTGTTAGCCATCTACAATTTTTTCTGATATTGAAAGATGACAAAATATTGATTTTGGATTTCTAGAAACAGTGTTTCAAAAACATTGTGAGTTCTAGAAATATAACTGCCTTCATCATCCTAAAGTTTGACTACTTTTCACTAAAACTTCCTGTCTTTTTTCCTTCTCAAAAGTTCACCCTGCTGCTCTAAAGGAAACTCCATTTTTGGGCCTAATTTCCTCATTTTATTACCCCACCTGCACCCTCATTCATCCCTTTTCCCCTCTCAAAAAACCTTAAAAAATCCTCCCTCATTCATCATTTTTGTCTAAAAACCCTTGAACAATGTAAAAACCCTCCTTACATTGTTTAAACTTTGATTTCTACCCTATCAGACCTCTTAAAAACCTTGTAAAACTCTGTTTTTGTGTTAAAAAACCCACTTTTGTGAGATAGGCCTTTAAGCCCCTTTTTCGGCTTAAACCCAACCCCCTCACCCATATGACTCTGAAACGTGACCTACTGCTTTTTCCTTAACCCCCTATCCTTTTCAGCCTTCGGTCCCCTTACCTCCCATAAAACCATGACCCTCCGCTTATTCCTAACCCCTTCCGCCATATAACTACTCCTTTTCCCTTTCATTTTGTTTGAACCCCAACCTTATAAAAAATCCACCCAAACCTTCGAAAAACAATTAAAAACACGGGCCCACTTCGACTTTTCCCACCACTCAGTTTATCATGCAATACCCACTGTTGATCAAAGGCCCTCAAACTGATCCAACAACCATCGTATCTCCTCCCTTCACCTCGCACTACACAACAATTTTTGTCATGTCATCATGCCTAGGCCCCATTCTCCATTTAACCCCTCATCAAATAAAAGCCCACCACCTGTCCTGGGCTCCACTCCACAAACCTCTGCCTTGGTCCCGCAAGCCCTCAGCACCGTCGATCTCACCTCTTGAGATTTGACAGTTCACAATCATATCGCGCAAGATTTTGTGCCGAAGTTTAACGGCCTAGACCCGCGTGAAAAAATTGGTTTTGGCCAGGACACGCGTCTAATGATCTATGGAATCGTGCAGCCCCACGAAAATACCACTTACCGCCCTATGTCCACGCGATAAACCACCACGGTTTTCCCAAAACCACCTTCCTCCTCTCGCTCCAAAATTCAAAATTCTTCATCCTTCCACCTGGTTCCGCATACAGAACCTTTCCTCTGCACCCTTCCTTCTCCGCGAATCACCCCTGATGCTAAAAGCCTCGAAAAATGCAGTTTAAACCCCTCCCGCAGGATTTAAATTAACGTTGTTTTATGTTTTTGAAGATTTTCTAATGAAGGACAAGGGCCCAAAATGCCCTCCCATAGTAAAAATGGGACCAATTAAACCTCTGGATGACAATCCTAGAGGTGAATTCGCATAAAAAGAACCAGGAACCTACATAAAGGTTAACCCTTGATGACTCATGATCATCAATGGGTTATAAAACCCTTCGACCACAATGAAGAAACCCTCCCTACACACAGAACAAACAAACAAAGTGAAGAACATAAGGATTAAGGAGCTAAATTGAGATTAAAGGATAAAACAGAGAATTAGATCTCAAAGACAGTGATTAAAGATGAAAGTCAAAGGCTTAAAGCAAAGGATAAATGAACAAAATAGTCATAAAGCAGAATAATGAATAAGGATAGTGAAACAGATTATAAAGGTTTAAATTAGATATCAAAGGCCTAATTACTAAGTTTGATGATTAAAACAATGATAGATAATCCAAAGATAGCTTCGAATCACTCAGCAAAGAAACAATTACTCCTCCAAAGACAAATTTTCCACCTACAACATTATTTCTTTCAATAAAGGCATCAGGCAGTTATTACATGGTCAGAGATATTTTAAAGCAGCTCAACAGTTATTACAAAGTTATTACCAAGTCTTAAAAGTCAAATATTTCAACTAAATAACTCAGAAGTTAAGACAAAAGTTATTATTTCAGAGTAACTCTTTCAGATATTTTTGCCTTGGGCCTTGCATGGTCTCAAAGGTCAAAAATCATTAACTTTGTAATAAATAACATTTGAACACCCTATATTGGCAGCACCTCCTCATTTTGCATATAAATATTGCATATGAGCCTCATTTTAAATTTTGGTTACTTGATGGTTATTGGACTCATTTCTGCTGCTAAGATAGTTGAGGAATACTAGATTGAATTGAAGAAAGCTCTGATTTACAGAGAGCTATTATACATGGAGTGTTGTAACTGGTTTGATCATCAATAATACAAGAATGTTCACAGGATCCTTGAGCTATATCAATGGTGAAGTTTTCCTCAATTTTTATTGTTTCTCCTTATGTTTTTTCCATTTTTTTCATCTTTCTCTGATAAAGAAACATAAGTTTTAGATTAGGATTTTTTTTTCAGCACCCTATTTCTGTATGTATTTCTTTATGTTTATGTTTTCTTCTGCAAGGTTTGATTCGAAGATTCTTAATCGCCTTCTAGTTACATCTATCTTGTTGTCTTGGAAATGATTCAATAGAGTGAAACCAAGGAAATTTTGGTGAGCCCATGTTCCTTTAAGTAAGACTTGAGACATTGTTTTCAAAACCTTTCTTTAAAGTATGCTTATCAAATTATAAACCAGAGAGGTCTATGGTATGCCCTGCCCTTTGGTCTGCCTTGAAATGTTGCTTTGAAGAGTCCTTTGATAGTTTTCCAAAAGCAGATTAGATTATTTCTGTTTGATCTTAGGACACTCTTACTGTTATCTTACATGTTTTCTTTATCTAAAAGTAGTCTTTGATTGTTGGATTGTTGTCTGAAAGGTTGCGTATTAAAGGTTTGCCCAAAGAGATCTATGGTTTGCCCTGTCCTTTGGCTTTCTCCAAACAGTTACCTTAAAAGGCTTCTCTTGTCTAAGTAGAGCTAGAAGATTCTTAACTGACTATAGCTTTGTTGCCTTCTCAACTTATTATTGTTTCATATCACAACCTAATCTAAATAATCCACTTGATATAGTTAGATCACCTTATGAATGCCCTTGCAGATTTGATGAGCAATTAAATCCTTTTATGACTCCCTAGCCCAATGGATTGATGTTTTCTCATAGTCTATTTATTCAGCTGAAACATTCCCTCAATCAATCACACCATTAATCCTTCAATCTATCAGTTAATCCAACCAAAAAAAAAACAAGTCCTTAGAACTTCATAACTAGCCTAATATCTTAAACAAAGAGCACAAAGATATATCAATTAAAAAAGAGCTTTATAGAGAGATCCCTCTCTAAATCCAGGAAGGCTAGGTCCTAGGATTCCAAAGTGGTTCTGATGTGGCCCCTACAGTTTTTGTTCTTGCCACTCTTGCAAATTACAGGGAGCCAACATAGTGGCGACCATACTGGGGAACTACTGAGTAATAAATAGTTTAGATTCGCTCAAAACTCAGAAAACCTCATTATTCTAAAGATGAATCAAGTGTCAGCCAAGAATGGTTCCTGATTGTTGATGGTGGACAACAACCAGTCCTATAAGACAAGTAAAAATCCTCTACCTAGTAACTCCACTAATTTTCCATTGACTCTACTGGGAAACTTACCCTATCATCAAAACATTTAACAATACCCAGTCAAGAATACTATGTGGATCAAGTATCATTTTCACAATTTGGTTAGTGTCTTAACATTGTTGTACCTATAAAAACCTTTCTGACTTGTTGGGTCCAATATCCTGGCTTCTAGAAGGATCCATACTAGATCCCATCCTGACCCAAATCCTCTTGCAATAGTTGATAATCCTGAAAGCATCCTTAGGAAGTCTCCTACATCTAAAAACCCAACTGTTGACAGACCAATCCACAGAGAAAGTTTTGTTCCTAAAAACCTGGCAACCTTGCAAAATACCAAAGTTGACTTACCTCATACAAGAAGCTTATCTAGAACCAAGTCACAAAGTGGTATAGACCAGATAAACCTTGAGCTTGTAGACTCACAACAAAGTAGTAGTAGGGAAGCCTCCCCTTCCACTCCTCCTGATTTCCATTTTCTCCAAAAATTTGGCTTCTCTCATCCTAAATCTACTCAACATCACTTAGTTGGTCCAAGTATTTTAGCTACACCCACCCATACACCCACTATTCAAACCACTCCACTTCATCACCTTCCTCCACTTGTTAATCCTCCATTGTTTCCACAAGCTCATATCATGGCAACATGGTATGCTCCCTTAGTCCTTCCTTTACCTCTAGTTTCTCTACCACAGGACTATCAGTCCAAGATTCCATTATATGATGTCAGTAGTTATACTACATCTCAACAACATGTGGATAGAATGAATCATTACTTTGACAGACAAGAAATAGATGATGAAACTGTTAAAGTTAGAATGTTTGCTCAAAGTTTAGGGGGAGAAGCAAGAAAATGGTTCAAAGGCTTAACCCATAATAGTATCAATGACCTCCCTATTTTTAATCAACTATTCCTAAACAAATGGGAAGTCAAGAGAAATCCCCTTCAAATCCTATCAGAATACAATGACCTTAAAATAAATGTTGGAGAGAGTGTCCAAGATTATTGCACTAGGTTCAATAGTATTTATAATGCACTCCCTCCACAAATGAAGCCCCCACAAGGCTTAGCCTTAATGAATTTTCTTGAAGGATTTGACCCAGACATGTGTTATCAATTAAGGGAAAGAGAACCCCTCACATTAGAAGATATGCAGAAAGGGGCAGTAAGTGTAGAAGCTAACCTAAATGCTAGAAGGGCTAGATTGAAAGCATAGAAAAAGGTTACCTACAAAGATGAAGTTGGACCTTCCACATCAGACTCCAAAATTTATAGTTTGGTTAGAACCATGGAGATGTTGATGGAAAGAATAAACATGAATGAGAGAGCTTATCCTAAAGAAAACCAAACAGCTCCTCAAAATAAAAATCAAAATCAGAACCAAAACTTTAGAAGGAATCCCCCTCAAATTAGACAAAGAGGTCTTGATCATCAAGTCAGACCTCCTTTTCAACAAAACTATGCTGATGAAGATGAGGGAGTGATTGAAGAAATGGAGGGAAATCACATAAACTAATTAGGAGAAAAAAATGAGGATATTGTTTTCCTCAATGAAGAAGAACAAGGCATATATATACCATACGATGAAGAAAGCCCAGAATCTGAAGATTACAAACAAGGCTTTGAAAATTATATAATGGAAGTACACAGACAATATGACCTTAGAAGTAGAAAGAATAAAGCCTCTGAAATTTCTGTTAGAAACAATCCTGAAAAAATTTCTAAAAAGACAACAAAAAACAACAAAACAATGGTTGAAAGTTTTGATAAAAACTAAGGAAAAAACAGCCAAATCAATGACAAACATGGTGGTGAACAAAGTAGCACTAGCAACTCAACTAATGCTCCTAGTAGAACTATCTTAACTGCTGTCCATAATAAAAACTAGCAAGCTGATTTTGCTGAGAAAATAGTGATCAACAAGGCTGATTTAAACATTTCAAAAACTCAGATACCTTTCAGCATAGAGAGTGAAATTTCCAAAATCAAGATCCTTGTTCCTCTCACTGAATTAGTCACCCAAGATGTATATAAAACCCAACTTTTGAGAGCTTTAAACATAGGAGAGCAAACTGATTCTGTCAATGTGACTGATGACAAGCCTGAGCTTATGTTTGGACCAGAAGTAGAAGGTAAATTTCAAGAAGGAGGTGTTCCTCCCTTTTATGTTAGTCTAAACATCCATGATAAGATTTTGCACAATGCCATGCTTGACTCAGGAGCTTCCCATAACATTATGCCTAAAGTAGTGATGGAGAGACAAGGCCTTGAGACAACTAGACGTTGCAAAGATTTATACTCCTTTGATTCTAGCAGAGTAAAATTTCTAGGCCTGATCAAAGATTTATGTGTCAACTTAGCACAAATACCAGCCAAAAGCTTAGTGATGGACATTGTAGTGGTTAATATACCTCCTAAATATGGCATGCTACTTTCAAGGTCATGGGGTGCTAAACTCCAAGGTACCCTGTAGATGGATATGACTTATGAAATCATCCCTGTTTTTAGTCAACCAAGAAGACTATATAGGGAAACACACATGAAATACATAGTTAGTAGTCAAGAGAAACTAGACAACTCCCCTATTTATTTTATTCAAACGAACCTTGACTCATTCATTCTTTACAATGATGAAAATATTAATGAGTAAGAAGAAGGAGATGACAAACCAGCAATAAGAAAAGAGGAAATAAAGGAGAGAAAACTAAAACAATTTGCTAATTCAAAACATCATAGCAAACATGATCAAGATCATAGGCACCAAACCAACCATCAACATGGGGTTAATTATAAAAAACAAGATAAAACTCAACATAGTGAAAACCTTGAGGAGAAAAATGAAAATGAACATGGTGTAGATCCTAAAAAACGACATAGTGACAGTCACAATAAACAGGGCATAGAGGACAGAAATGACTTTAATAACAAATCTGAATGTGAACCTATTTGGAGTATGAGTTTTGATGGGTCTTGTAGTAAAACTAGTTCAGGAGCAGACATATGGGTACATAACACAGAAAATAATCATGTTGAGGGCCATTCATACAAAATAAACTTTCAATGCACAAATAATATAGTTGAATATGAGGCTCTCCTCTTAGGACTGCAATTATTGAAAAAACTAGGAGCCAAGAGGATAACTGTTCATGGAGACTCTGAACTAATTATTAAACAAGTGAATGGAGAATATACTGCCAAGCATCCAAGATTACACGCATATAGAGATGATGCCGTTGACCTTTTGAAAACATTTACTAAATATGAGCTTAACTTTGTCCCTAGAAACCAAAACATTCTTGCCAATGGTTTAGCATTTGTTGCTAGTACATGTCTAAAACCTTATGAAAGCAAACAATACACAGTCCAAGTTAAATATAGACAAGCAGTCCCTGATAATATCAAATATTGGGAAGTCTTTGAAGGAGATAAACAAATAGAGAATTTCCTACAGTCTAAAAATGGGTTTGAAATGCCAAATTCAGACTCAGAGTATGAAGAAGACTGTCCTATTGAGGAAAAAACTTATGAAGAAGAAACTCCAAACATTGCTGATATAAATATGTTAACTATAGAACACCCACAGGAAACAGAGCTGAGCACTAATTTAGAGCAAGAAGATTTTGAAGTGTTTTAGTCTCACACTGATAAATTACCAAAGGGACTGGTGCCTCTAGAAGAATTGTTTGACTTTAATGATGTTGCTAAAAATCCAAAAATGGAACCCACTAAAACTGAAGTAGAAGAGTACAATATAGGTAGTGAACTAAAACTCAAAATGATCAAATTATCCAAAACACTACCAGCTCATATAAAACTGAAATATCTTGAGCTTTTTAGAGAATTTTCTGATGTTTTTGCTTGGATTTATGAGGACTTAAAATCATATGATACAGAGATAATTCACCATAATATACCCCTCAAATAAAACTAGAAGCCTTTTAGACCAAAATTGCGTAGAATAAACCCTGTGCAGTTACCTCTGGCTGAGAAAGAAATCAAAAAAATGTATGATGCTAGAATCATAGTCCCAGTAAGATACTCAGACTGGGTATCCAATCTTGTATCTGTGAGGAAGAAAACAGGAGAAATAAGGCTTTGCATAGAATTTAGAAACTTAAACAAAGCCTCTTTAAAGGACAACTACCCCTTGCCCAAAATGGATCATATCTTACAGAGGGTAGTAGGTTCTAAGAGAATTTCTTTGCTAGATGGCTTTTCAGGATACAACCAAGTGCTGGTACATCCTGATGATCAAATTAAAACAGCTTTCACTACACCTTGGGGCACTTTCATGTATGTGAAAATGCCCTTTGGTTTAATGAATGTTGGTGCCACATTCCAAAGAGCCATGGATATTGCTTTCTCATAAGAGATAGGCTTCTTCATTGTGATATATTTAGATGACATCACTGTCTATTCCAAAACATATGAAGAACACCTTGCTCATTTAACGAAAGTACTTGAGAAATGTAGAAAATATGGTCTATCCTTAAACCCCAAGAAAACCTTATTTGGCCTCCAAGAAGGTAAACTTCTAGGCCATATCATATCTGAAAAGGGAATAAGAATAGACCCAAAAAGGATTGAAGGAATATTGCAAATAAATCACCCTAGAAACATCAAAGAACTGCAATCTTTCATTGGAAAGATTAATTTCATAAGAAGGTTCATACCAAACCTTGCTAAACTCCTTAGAAACATAACAAACATGCTAAAAGGGAAACATGAGTTAAATGGACCATTGAAGCAAAGCAATCCTTTGAACTGGTTAAACAAGCACTCACTCAAACACCAGTTCTCATTAGCCCTGATTTTAACAAAGATTTCTTCATTTTCTCATTTGCATCAGAACATACAGTTGTTGTTGTCCTACTTCAGAAAAACATAAAAGGACAAGAGCAACCCATTGCATTTTTCATCAAGGCCTTAAGAGATGCACCTCTGAAATACAACATAATTTAAAAACGGGCTTTTGCCTTAATCAAGGCCTTGAAAGATTTCAAAGTTTACATTTTACACTCACACATCATTTCTTTTGTTCCACACACAGTGGTTAAAGACATTTTAACACAAGATCCTGATGGCAAAAGAGGAAAGTGGATTGCTGTTATTTTAGAATATGATTTAGAAATCAGACCCACTAAACTGGTCAAAGGACAAGGACTTGCAAAACTTATGGCTGAATCAAATCTTAAAGCCTTATATATGAATATGGTTGATGTTTTGGAAGAACAAGAAGAATACACAACCCCTCCTATTGAAGAAGTATTGCTGAATTCACTTTGGTATGCTAATATTTTATATGTTATTTTTTATCTTAATGTTCCTTTTGGTTTATCTAAGAAAAAGGCAAGATTCTTGAAGTTAAAAGTTGTAAATTATTGCATTATAGATAAATGGTTATATTGGAAAAATGCTAGTCGTATATTGCTTAAATTTTTGCCTGAGATTGATGCAGAGAAGATCAAGCATGAGTTTCATGAAGGAGAATTTGGAGGCCACCTCTATTGGAAAACAATTGTCAACAAAATCCTTAGAGCTGGTTACTATTGGCCCACCCTCTTCCAAGATATCCATAAGTTGGTAATTGCCTGCCACAAATGTCAAATATTTGAAGGCAAAAGAAAACTCTTACCCTTACCTTTGCATCCTATCTCTGTTGAAGCTCCTTTTCAACAGTGGGGCCTAGACTTCATTGGGGAAATTCATCCTTCTTCATCTGCCTAACATAAGTGGATCCTAACAGCAACTGATTACTTTACAAAATGGATAGATGCCATCTCCTCTAGAGCTGCCATTGATCTAGTCATCATTAAATTCCTTGAAAACCATATTTTTCCTAGATTTGGTTGTCCTAGAAAGATTATCACTGACAATGCTGCTGCCTTTAGATCCAAGAGGATGGTGGAATTTTTCCACAAGTATTAGATCACATTGGGTCATTCCACAACTTATTACCCTCAAGGTAATGGGCTGGCAAAATCCTCAAACAAAAGTTTGATAAACATCATCAAGAAGTTGTTGAAAGGAAATCAAAAGTCATGGCACAGCAAGCTAGTACATGCATTATGGGCAGACAGGTTAACATGCAAGAAATCAATTGGAATGTTGCCCTACAAGCTAGTTTATGGAGCAGATGCAATTTTTCCAAAAAGCCTAGGAGTGCCAGTCATAAAGTTGATCCAGGAAGTACAGTTTGAAGAAAATGACATGATAAGAAGGATAAATCAAACTATACAGTTGCAAAAAACCAGATAAGAAGTCTACAATAAAACACAATTAGTTCAAGAAAACATCAAGAAGATATTTGACAAAAGGGCAAAAGAAAATGTTTTCAACATTGGTGACAAAGTCCTCAAATGAAACTTAAGAAGAGAAGACAAGGGAAAGCATGGTAAGTTTGAAAATTTATGGAAAGGTCCCTATATTATCCATTCTGCCATAGGCAACAATGTATTTTTCTTACAAGAGATGGATGGAACAGAACTTTTTGGAGGTCCTATCAATGGCAAGATGCTCAAACATTATTTCCATTGAGATGCCTAAGTATAAAGCTTTATCCATTGTATATGACATTGTTTAAAGAAAAGATCAGAAAAATAAATGCAAAAATAGAAGAAAAAAGAAAAAGAGGGCAGAAAAAGAAAAGGTACAACCCCATACCAAAAAAGAGTAAGTTCTGAAAGTGTGCAAGTCCAAATGCTACTACTTGAAGAGAAGCCTTATTTAGTCATACAGCCTAATCATGAATAAATGAATTTTAAATTCGTGCTGATAGGTTAGTGAATGAGGATTTTCCAAACTGTCTAAACATGGTTTATCAGTAGACTAGATTAGATTAGGAAAAGAAATTGGTTCCAAAAGCTCAAAACCTGAACCAAGAAAGAAAGAGAGGGATAAAAAGAAAATTCCAGATTTCATCCCTCAAAATTTTGTGATTAATTTTCTGCAAAATAAATTATGTATGCAGACTTGTACAAAGTATCTCTACTCATAACAAATCAGACTGTTCAATCCTGATTTGGTTATGTTTTCAATTTTCTGTTGTAGATTAGAGAATAAAAATCTGTCAAACAGTTTAATCTTGACAAATAGTTAGAATAGGTAGAGAAATAAATGAGTTCATGAGTTTAATCTAAACTCTTGGATGATATAAGTGTAGAATTTGTTAGTTTCCTGTTTTCAAAAGAAAATGATGTCAGGGGTTGGCTAATTCAAATGCACCCAATGAAGAAAAAATGCTAAAACAAGTAAGATGGGTAGGTAGAAGTTGAGTTAGGATTAATCATCTTATGATTCAGATGCTACAAATCACAAATTCCAAAGCAATGAATCATCAAGTTAAAGGAGCTCTGTCAAGGTGCAAATCAAGGCACTGGTCTACTTCTTCCAGAGATTTATTTTCTGAGGTTCTTAACACCTCCTAAAGGAGCTGCCCTCCCCAATTGGAGCCAATGTTAGCCATCTATAATTTTTGTTGATATTGAAAGATGACTAAATATTGATTTTGGATTTCTAGAAACAGTATTTCAAAAACACTGTGAGTTCTAGAAATCTCATTGCCTTCATCATCCTAAAGTTTGAATACTTTTCACTAAAACTTCTTGTCTTTTTTCCTTCTCAAAAGTTCACCCTGCTGCTCTAAAGGAAACTCCATTTTTGGGCCTAATTTTCTCATTTTATTACCCCACTTGCACCCTCATTCATCCCTTTTCCCCTCTCAAAAGCCCCTAAAAAATCCTCCTTCATTCATCAGTTTTGTCTAAAAACCCTTGAAAAATGTAAAAACCCTCCTTACATTGTTTAAACTTTGATTTCTACCCTATCGGACCACTTTAAAACCTTGCAAAAATCTGTTTTTGTGTTAAAAAACCCACTTTTGTGAGATAGGCCTTTAAGCCCCTTTTTTGGCTTAAACCCAGCCCCCTCACCCATATGACTCTGAAACGCGACCTACTGCTTTTTCCTTAACCCCCTATACTTCTCAGCCTTCGGTCCCCTTACCTCCCATAAAACCATGACCCTCTACCTATTCCTAACCCCTTCTGCCATATAAATACTCCTTCACCCTTTCATTTTGTTTGAACCCCAACCTTATAAAAAATCCACCCAAACCTTCGAAAAACAATTAAAAACACGGGCCCGCTTCTTTTCCCACCGCTCAGTTTATCATGCAATATCCACCGTTGATCAAAGGCCCTCAAACCGATCCAATGACCATCGCATCTCCTCCCTTCACCCCGCACTACACGACAATTTTCGTCTCGTCATCATGCCTAGGCCCTGCTCTCCATTTAACCCCTCGTCAAACAAAAGCCCGCCACCTGTCTTGGGCTCCACTCCAAAAACCTGCACCTTGGTCCCGCAAGCCCTCCGCACCGTCGATCTCACCTCTTGAGATCTAACGGTTCACAATCATATCGCGCAATATTTTGCGCCGAAGTTTAACGACCCAGACCCATGCGAAAAAAGCGGTTTTGGCCAGGACACACGTCGAATGATCTATGGAATCACGCAGCCTCGGGCAAATACCACTTACCGCCCTATGTCCGTGCGATAAACCACCGCGATTTTCCCAAAACCACCTTCCTCCTCTCACTCCAAAATTCAAAATTCTTCGTCCTTCCACCTAGTTATGCATACGGAACCTTTCCTCTTCACCTTTCCTTCTCAGCGAATCACCCTTGATGCCCAAAACCCAAAAAAATGTAGTTTAAACCTCTCTCGTAGGATTTAAATTAACGTAGTTTTATGTTTTGCAGATTTTCTAATGGCAGACAAGGGCCAAAAATGCACTCCCACAGTAAAAAAGGGACCAATTAATCCTCTGGATGACGATTCGAGAGGTGAATTTGCATAAAAAGAACCAGGAGCTTGCATAAAGGTTAACCCTTAATGACTCATGATCATCAATGGGTTATAAAATCCTTCGACCATAATGAAGAAACCCTCCCTACATGCAGAACAAACAAACAAAGTGAAGAACAAAAGGATTAAGGGGCTAAATTGAGATTAAAGGATAAAACCGAGAATTAGCTCTCAAAGACAGTGATTAAAGATGAAAGCCAAAGGCTTAAAGCAAAGGATAAATTAACAAACCAGTCATAAAGCAGAATAATGAATAAGGACAGTGAAACAGATTATAAGCCTAATTACTAAGTTTGATGATTAAAACAATAACATATAACCCAAAGATAGCTTCGAATCACTCAACAAAGAAACAATTACTCCTCCAAAGACAAATTTTCCACCTACAACATGTTTCTTTCAATAAAGGCATCAGGCAATTATTACACGGTCAGAGATATTTTAAAGCAGCTCAACAGTTATTACAAAGTTATTACCAAGTCTTAAAAGTCAAATATTTCAACTAAATAACTCAGAAGTTAAGACAAAAGTTATTATTTCAGAGTAACTCTTTTAGATATTTTTGCCTTGGGCCTTGCATGGTCTCAAAGGTCCAAAATCATTAACTCTGTAATAAATAACATTTGAACACCCTAGATTGGTATCACCTCCTCATTTTGCATATAAATATTGCATATGAGCCTCATTTTAAATGTTGGTTACTTGATGGTTATTGGACTGATTTCTGCTGCTAAGATAGTTGAGGAATGCTAGACTGAATTGAAGAAAGCTCTGAGTTACAGAGAGCTATTATACATGGAGTGTTGTAACTGGTTTGATCATCAATAATACAAGGATGTTCACAGGATCCTTGAGTTGTATCAATGGTGAAGTTTTCCTAAATTGTTATTGTTTCTCCTTATGTTTTTTCCATTTTGTTCATCTTTCTCTGATAAAGAAATAAAAGTTTTAGATTAGGATTTGCTTTTCAGCACCCTATTTATGTTTGTATTTCTTTATGTTTATGTTTTCTTCTGCAAGGTCTGATTGGAAGATTCTTAATTGCCTTCTAGTTACATCTAGCTTGTTGTCTTGGAAATGATTCAATAGAGTGAAACCAAGGAAATTTTGGTGAGCCCATTTTCCTTTGAGTAAGACTTGAGATATTGTTTTCAAAACCTTTCTTAAAAGTATGCTTATCAAAGTCTAAACCAGAGAGGTCTATGGTATGCCCTACCCTTTGGTCTGCCTTGAAATGGTTCGTTGAATAGTCCATTGAAAGTTTGCCAAAAGTAGATTAGATTATTTATGTTTTATCTTAGGACACTCTTACTGTTATCTTACATGTTTTCTTTATTTGAAAGTAGTCTTTGATTGCTCGATTGTTGTCTGAAAGGTTGATAATTAAAAGTTTTTCCAAAGAGATCTATGGTTTTCCCTATCCTTTGGCTTGCTCCAAACAGTTACCTTAAAAGGCTTTTCTTGTCTAAGTAGAGCTAGAAGATTCTTAACTGACTATAGCTTTGCTGCCTTCTCAACTTATTATTGTTTCATATCACAACCTAATATAAAGAATCCACTTGATATATTTAGCTTTCCCTATGAATACCCTTGCAGAGTTTATGAGCAATTAAATCCTTTTATGACTCCATAGCCCAATGGATTGATGTTTTCTCACAGTCTATTTATTCAGCTGAAACACTCCCTCAATCAGTCACACCATTAATCCATCAATCTATCAATTAATCCAACCAAAAAACAAACAAGTCCTTAGAACTTCATAACTAGCCTAATATCTTAACAAAGAGCACAAAGATATATCAATTAAAAAAGACCTTTATAGAGAGATCCCTCTCTGAATCTAGGAAGGCTAGGTCCTAGGATTCCAAAGTGGTTTTGATGTGGCCCCTGCAGTGTTTGTTCTTGCCACTCTTGCAAATTACAGGGAGCCAACATAGATGATATGAATTTTTTATATGATTTTGAGTTGAATTTATCTATTAATCTGGAACGAAATTCCTTTAAATAAGTTGATTTTTGTGATGAGTGGAAAGAAGCAATGCAAAAAGAGTGTGATTCTCTCATCAAGAATGGGGCATGGAAGTTTGTGGACCCTTCATTTGAAACCAAACCAATTATTAGCGAGTGGGTTTATAAGAACAATACAAATCATATGGATCACTTGAAAAGTGCTATAACTCAAAAACCCACCCCATAGGGTCTAAGAGAAAGGATAAACCCTTAAGTCAAAGGGTGAAATTGATGATAAAAAGAGGGAAAATATTAAAAGATATTATTTCATTATTATGTGTATGAATGAATTAATTAAAAAAATAATATTATTTAATTAATGGTTGGAAGAATTTAAAAAAATTAAATAATAAAAAAATATTTAGTTATGAAAAAAGAAGGAAATGATGTTTAGGAGACTAAATAAATTGTGTTTAGTCAATTTTCAATGTCTATGCCATTAAAGTGGCTCATCAAAAAATTTGAAAGTGCTCATCGTGATGAAGTCAGAATGACATGAACCAGAGATTCCACCAAATAGGATGGAGGTGACACAAATAATTCTAATTCAGGTGATGTAGAAGATATGGATGTTTTATATTATTGTGAGTTGAATTTATCTATTAATTTGGAACCAACTTCCTTTGAATAAGTTGCTTTACGGGATGAGTAGAAATAAGTAATGCAAAAGGAGTGTGATGTTGTCATTAATAATGGAGCATGGAATTTGGTGTATCATTAATTTGAAACAAAACCAATTGGTAGTGAGTGGGTTTACAAGAACAATACAAATCATATGGATCACTTGAAAAGTCTACTAGGTTGAAAGTAGCTTATTACTGTAAGCCAAATTTTCTTGTAACAACAAGCACTAATAAAGGCTCATGAAAAAATGATTTTCATAGGTTGGCGTTGATTATGAGGAGACTTTTTCCCCTATATAAAAATCGGCCATCATTTGCAGTCTCGTTACCTTGGAAACAAATAATGGATGGAAAGTCCATCAAATGGATGATATGTTTTTTTTCTTGAATCGAGACTTGAAAGCGAATGTTTTCATGTCTAAACTAGAAGGTTTCATTGTGAAGTGACAAGAAAAAAAAGTCTGTAAACTCAACAAATTCTTATACGGCCTAAAACAAGTAACACAAGCTTGGTATGAAAAGTTAACTTAGGATATTTTGAAAATTGAATATAAAACACTTCAATCTTGATGATGCAACTATGCTTGTCAAGAAAATAGGAAAATTTGTTGTATATCTTGTATCCTATGTAGATGATCTATTGATGACAAGGAACAATCAAGGATATATTGCATCCACAAAGAAAGAGTTGAATAGGGTATTTGAGATGACGGGTTCAATACATATTCACTACTACTTGGGCATTGGAGTGACTCATGATCCAAAATACATATTCATCTCCCAAAATAAGCATGTCATTGGATAATTTTTTACTATATTTGGCATGGTTGAATGTGGCCCTATTTCTACTCCAATGGAATAGAATTTTAAGTTCACATAAAAGAAGGAATTTAATTTGAGGATGCAACCAAGTATAAATATCTTGTAGGAATGACATATCTACTTTACCATCACCAAACCAACTATTTCATTTATTGTTGGGATTATTTATAGGTTTCTGCAAAAACTTTGTGAAGGACATTGGTTTTCTACAAAAAGAGTTCTAAAATACTTAAAGGGAACTCAAGAATTTGGACTCAAATATTTCCATGTTGATGACTTCAACTTGATTAGAATTCACTTTGAATTGATTGTATAGATTCCAATTCAAAATTTGATGAGGATAAATAAAATTAAGTATCGATATCGATTTATCTCATGGGTCTTGAATCAATAGCTATCTCCTATAGATAACACAAATAGTTAGTTCCAATATATTCCACACCAGAGGTGGAATATTTGGTAGCTACAGAAGTAACAAAGGAAATTATGTGGCCTAGGAAAATACTTGAAGATTTGTAGGAGAAACAAGTGAATTCTACTGCTCTTCTTATCGACAATACTCATGAAATAATGTTGGCCAAGAATCCTAGATGCCATGATTGAACCAAGCACATCAAAGCAAAGTATCATTTGATTCATTATTATATAAAGGTCAAGGTTATTTATTTGAGACATTGTTCCACAAATGATTAAAGTGTGAACATATTCACCAAACTGTTTGGAGGAGAAATGTTTGAAAGTTCAAAATTATTTCTGTAGAAATTATATAAAATATGCATGTATATTAATAGACTCCCCTGATCTAATAATTAAATCCACTATTAAATATAGAATCCTTCTACTTTTTTCTTTGCAGAAAGTAAATCGCCAATTGCAAACATATGAAGAAAAATCAATCGCACATAACAAGATGTTTTACCGAGAAAGCTTAAAGCTAAAAACCCCAACTATCATATATTATGTATATCATGGAATCATCAAACAATCTCATACAAATCTGAGCTCATATATCTCTCAGTAAAATATACAATCGTCTCACACTATCATACAAAAATTGGTTCACACATGCACCAATTCACTGCCTCCTGGCAGCCTTCCTCCACTATGCAATCCCTGCAGAAGAAGAACCCTAAATGAATTTGATCTTGCCTTTATTTACTGTGAAATCCTCATTGGAAACTCCAATGTGTGTGTAGATGCACTGAATGCATCACTATAGTCACAACTAATAGTCAAACACACCCTTTCACCTATCTCTCCACTGGGTCTCCACTGGCTTTGACTTGCAAGTAGTTATCTTCAGTAGCAAGTAAGACACTACTTGTGAATTAATTAAATAATTAATTCACTCATCTTTCACTACTTTATCTTTAGTTACAACTAGCACAACTGAGGTTAACTCACTTAACTAAGTTAAACTAAATAACAACTCCCATAACTACTCTTCCAACTCTGTTACAACTGTGTCACACTCAGTTACAACGAGGTCCATCATGCATGAGTCACCAACCAACCTTGCAACTTGTAATTCCTTCATCTAACTGGTTTTCCACATCAGTTAATTGAAATCAAGTGCTCCAAGAGAATAAGTTATTATTTATTGTCTGATTATCATTAAGGGTAATAATAATCGACATGCATTCTATTTTTAGATATGCAATCTATAAACAGACTTCGCCCATGTTCTAAAAATATAAACTCATATAAAGATAGAATTTTCTCAACCATCTAGAATCAAAATCCTGCTAATTTTAGAATATGTTCACCATTCTAAAAATAGACATGCACCCAAAAATAACTTACGGGCCCCACCTAGTGAAGGTGCTTAATTTCACTAGGATCATCATCTTGTTGAATCTCAACACTCCCTCTCAACAAGAAAGGGATTATCCTTCACCCTGATCCTGTCTCTATGGTATTCGAATTTTCTCCTGTTGAGCACCTTCGTCAGAATATCTGCATCTAGAACTTCTGTAGGAATGTACTGAAGCAACATGATCTTCCGCTGCACACAATCTTTGATATGATGATACCAGATATCTATATGCTTAGATCTATCATGAAACACAGGATTAATCGTGAGTTTAATGCAACTTTTATTATCACAATGAATCACTGTAGGATTTAAATGAGAACCAAACAAACCGACCAGGATCTTCTTCATCCAGATAGCCTCACATGCAGCTTGAATTGCTGCCATGTACTTCATTTTCGCTGAACCGAGTGCCACAGATATATGTTTCCTGTTGTACCAAGAAACAAATGTAGATTTGATATTGAAAACCCCTCCTGATGTGCTATTTATGTTCATTGGGGTGCCTGCCCAATCTGCATCCATGAAGCCATACAACTTCACCTCATCCATCTGTCTATACCATAAGCCATACTCAGATGTGCCCTTGAGATATATTAGGACATGCTTGCCCGCATTCCAAAAGAGCTTGGTAGGCTTAACCATCACTTGACTAAGCTAGTGCACCGCATAGCATATGTTTGGTCTTGTATTAACTAAATACATGAGCGAACCCACCAATTGTTGATAGACATTAGCATCCACTACCTCTACCGATGTAGCATCCTCTTTCCTCCAATTTCCTGGAAGAGGAGTATCCATGGGTTTGTAGCCCTTCATGTGAAACTTACCGAGTATCTCCCGAGCATACTTGCCTTGAGACACAAAAGGTTCACCTTCTCGCTGCCATATTTCCAATACAAGGAAATAATGAAGGAGGCCCATATCCTTCATCTCGAACTCCTTTGAAATATCCTCCTTGCTCATCTTCTCATCACCAGTCAGTATTAAATCATCAACATAAATAAAAATGATTAAAATCTTACCCTCCACCACAATCTGGTATAGGTTTTCATCTGCCTCACTCTTGGTGAAGCCAAGTCCAATGAAATAGTTGTCGATCCGAGTGTACCAAGCATGGGGTGCTTGCTTCAGCCCATACAACGCTCTTTTGAGTCTGCACACATGCGACTCCTTGTTAAAGATTTCAAATCCTTTAGGCTACTCAATGTACACTTCTTCCTCAATGATCCCATTAAGGAACGCAGTCTTCACATCCATCTGATGAATGTTCCAGCCCATTTGTGCTGAGAGAGCAAGGATGGTCCTTATGGAAGAATATCATGCGGTAGGTGCAAAGGTTTCTTCATAATCAATCCCCTCAATCTGTGAGAAGCCCCAGGAAAAAAATCTTGCCTTATACTTCTCAACACTCCCATCAATAGCTTGATTTACCTTGTAGATACATCTTGAACCTACCACTGATTTATCAACCGGCCTTGGAACAATTTCCCAAGCACTATTTCTGACAAGGAATTCATACTCCTCCACCATTGCATCTACCCATGTGGGCTCCTGCACTGCTTCCTGAAAATAATATGGCTTTGTCACAATAAATTTGCTTATGAGAGCCATGTATCTAGTGAATTGGTCAGGAGACTGTCTCTGTTTGCGCTGTGAAGTAGGGGCTCCTACATTCTATTCTGCATCAAGCTTCAGCCTCTCAGCTTCTGTGGTACACCTTCTGCTAGTTCTGATCTTTGGCTTTTTGTGAGTGGACTCCTCCACTCCATGATCCTCCTCCAGTGGTTGATCCACATCTTGAGGCTCATCTTTGGGAACAAGCAGCTCCTCCTCTGCATGCAAGTCTAGCTCCCTCTCAAGCATAGCTCATGCAGCACCCACGATCATTCCGTTCTTCCTCTCTGCAACCCCATTTTGTTGTGGGTTATGAGGCACTATGAGTTCTCTTCAAGTTCCTTCTTTGCTATAGAAGTCTTTGAATTCATTCGAGATATATTCACCACCATTATCACTCCGTAGAGCCTTCACTTGCTTCCCCGACTCCTTCTCCACCAATGCTTTAAACTCACAGAAATTTTAGAATGTTTGATCCTTCTTCTACATGAAGAATATCCAGCATCTACGAGAATATTCATCAACAAAAATAACATAATACCCGTGTTTTTCTATTGAAGCAACTTAGAATGGCCCACACACGTCTGTGTGAATTCTATCCAGGATCACCAAAGCACAGTTCTCCTTTTCATGAAAGGTGGTATTCACAAACTTACCCATTGTACATCCCTTGCACTAATATATCTGCACAAGTGTACCCTTGGGAATTCTAGTAGAAATCTGCTACAAAATCTTCAGGGCACCATGGTGAAGATGAACCAATCGCCTGTGCCATAATTCGTCGTCATCCCGGCTCACCACTTCTTCTTCTTTACCCACCATTGCAGCGCATCCACCTACCTCCAACTTGTAGAGATTCTTAACTCAAATCCCTATCCTCTTGGTTTGAATAGTTGTTTTATGTTGCAGGAAAGATTTTCCATCACTGAAAAGAACGCCATAACCTCTGTCCTCCAACATCGCGATTGAGACCAAGTTCTTCTTTAGACCTGGAACATGCATAACATCTTTCAACAGAAATGGTTTACCTAACTCCCTCTCAAAATTAATTGTACCAATTTCAGTCGCACTGTATCGTCCATCGTCGCCCATCTCTGTATGCATTTGGAGATATTTCTCCTCCAAGTCGCTGAACAACTCCTTATCTCTCGACATATGGAAGGAAGCACCACTATCAAGATACCACATCGATCCCATTGCGCTTGAAACGAAGCATGTGATAAAAGATAAATCAAGTTCAAATTGTGAGGCAAGGGCCTCACCAGTTGTAGCTCCATTAGCCTTCTTGTTCTTCTTTTTCTGTGGGCAATTAGTGGCGAGATTCCCATGATTATGACAGTGAAAACACTTCACCTTGGAAAAATCCAGCTTCTTGCCTTTAGCCTCGGATTTTGAAAGGGATTTCTTCCCCTTCCCTTTCCTCACTTTGGCAGCCAAAGAAAAATCCTCTTCATCATCATTCTTTGATGAAGAGCCATCCCAGGTACTCCGCCTTTTCTCCTCCTGCACTAGATCCGACCAAAGTCGCTCCCAATCTCGACAGTTTCTCCCGTCCATTGACAGAGTCTTGATAACTATGCAAAATCTTCGGAATTCCAAGGAGAGACAAGCTCACCAAGTCATCACCATCATTTTTAATTCCCACACTCCCGAGCTCATCCCTACATTGGACAAACTTTGTGAGATACTTTGGAATACTGTCTCCCTTCTCCATTTGATTTTTCTAAGTTTATCTTTCAGTGCCAACTTCCTATGTGCGTTGTTGCTTTGGAAAAGATCTTTCAAAGCCTTCCACATTGCAAATGGAGTGGTTTTCCCATGAAGGCTTGACACAATATGGTATTTCACACCTTTCAATAGAATTCTTCTTGTCTTTGCTACTTTATTTTTCCAAGCGTCAAGTAATGCAGCATCCGTCAAAGTGGGCTTAGGAACATCGCTATCGATGAACTCCTTGAAGCCATTATCTTCAAGCACCACCTCCATCTTTTCCTTCCAGGCTATGTAGTTCGAGCTGCCCTCAAGTGCATACTCCAACCGCAACCCATTGAAAGCCATTTCAATGTTTACTCAACTGTCGCACCAATAAATTCTTACAGCAAATTCGAATTGTTCCACCAACAAAACTCAGCACTGCGTCAATATTGCAATCATCAGTGATTAACACTGCTCCGATACCATGTAGAAATTATATACAATATGCATGTATATTACTGAACTCCCCTGATCTAACAATTAAATCCATTGTTAAATACATAATCATTCTAATCAATTCTTTGCGGAAATTAAATTGCCAATTGCAAACATATGAAGAAAAATCAATCGAACATAACAAGATTTTTTACCGGGAAAGCTTAAAGCTAAAAACCCCAACTATCATATATTATGTATATCATGGAATCATGAAACGATCTCATACAAATCTCAGCTCATAGATCTCTCAGTACAATATACAATTGTCTCACACTGTCATACAAAAATTGGTTCACACATGCACCAATTTACTGCCTCTTGACAGCCTGCCTCCACTACACAATCCTTGCTGAAGAAGATCCCTGAATGAATTCGATCTTGCCTTTATTTTACTGCACAATCCTCATTGGCAACTCCAATGTGTGTGTAGATGCATTGAATGCATCACTATAGTCACAATTGATAGTCAAACACACCCTTTCACCTATCTCTCCACTGGGTCTCCACTGGATCTGACATGCAAGTAGTTAACTGTTGTATTTCTTCAGTTGCAAGTAAGACACTACTTGTGAATTAATTAAATAATTAATTCACTCATTTTTCACTAGTGTATCTTTAGTTACAACTAGCACAACTGAGTTTAACTAACTTAACTCTGTTAAACTAAATAACAACTCCCATAACTACTCTTCCAACTCCATTACATCTGTGTCACTCTCAGTTACAACGAAGTCCATCATGCATGAGTCACCAACCAACCTTGCAACTCGTAATTCCTTTAGCTAACTAGTTTTCCACATCAATTAACTGAAATCAAGTTCTCCAAGAGAATAAGTTATTATTTATTGTCTAATTATCATTAAGGGCTAATAATAATCAACATGCATTCTATTTTTAGATATGCGATCTATAATTAGACTTCGCCCATGTTCTAAAAATATAAACTCATCTAAAGATAGAATTTTCTCAACCATCTAGAATCAGCATCTTGCTAATTTTAGAATATGCTCGCCATTCTAAAAATAGACATATACCTAAAAATAGTCCGCAGGCCCCACCTAGTGAAGGTGCTTAATTTCACTAGGATCATCATCTTGTTGAATCTCAACAATTTCTTGGAGTTACAAACACCCATTTGGACTAAGGGAGGGAATTTTGGACACATAATCCTTCAAATTTTGTCATTGTTAATCACTTGTATAGGAGAAATATGAACAGATAGGTGAATATGAAATATCAAAAAACATCTTTGAAGATGAAACCAAGAGTCATATCATGACAATATGTATTCACAGTAATGGAACATTTCCCATGTTTGGAGTTACACCTCTACCTCACACTTTACAAGTTATGAATTAATGTCTTCTATATGGGATAGTAGTTAAATAACCCTATATCTTTGAGTATTTATCTTAATAATTTTAGGGTTTCTTTCGATGCTAAAACATCAATATATATCATTCCCATATAGTGTTTCTACTGTGAAAAATGAAACACACAAAAGAGAACAATGAAAAGGTTGAAGTCTTACCATTACGAAGAAAATACTTCTTCAAGAGAAATCCTAGGAATTGAGATTAAGTAGATATAAAAATAAAAAGTTAAGATCTATTTTACTCCTATAGACATTTTATTTACTACAATTAAAGGTAACAAAAATGAATTTCAAGGATAAAGTGCTACAAGATTATAATTAATTTATTACATATATGTAATTTAAAAAAATGAAGATATTTAAAAACTCAAAGAAGACAAATATTAATTCTTTAACATTGAAGGAACATTATAAAAACCGGTAGTTTAATATAAACCAACTTAGCTTGATATTAATTTTGGATCTATCAAGTGCTAAGAGGGATAAAATCTCTAGAGGTGAAAAAATTTCCTCATGTTTTACACTAAAAGAGAGATTTTCACCTTTAGGGATATGATCCCTCTAGGGTCTTGATAGATGATGGATCTAAGTTGTTAAGAGAAAAAATTCAAAACTACAATGGTAAAGATGCATGTTATTAAACATTAAACCATTATGTACCTTGTAAATAAGGGTGAAAACTTCAATAATACATGAGATTGTGCCTTATTTTGTATTATTATATTTATCGTGCAATATACAAAGAAAGATAATCGATCCCTCTAAAGTAGTTGAACATTATTCCTAGAATATGCTATTAAAGGAGCACATACCTCCTTTGTTATGCTATGATATCCCACCTGTTTTCTCTACTCGACTATGGAAGAATTAATTAATAAAATATTAGGAACAAATCCCCTTCTTATCTTGAGTATTTAATCAAAATAGCCATTAAGATTAAGGTTATGGCTTGAAGTCCTCTAAAATAGGGTTTTTTCAATTAGGGTTATAGATATATTTAAAATATATATAGTTTCTTAACTTCAACATGATATTAAAGTGGTGAAAAACACATTGAAAGTATCAATGGGCATAATTTTATCAAAGACTCTATTTTGGTTAAGAATGACTTATTACAAAACTATCCATATGTGCATCTACTATGCTAATGAAACTCCTTTTCATCCCAAAAGGTACATTTTTTTACTCAAAATAAGTGTTATTAGTCCTTTCCTTGCTAGAGACTATAATATTTGTCTTGTGGTCAAAGTGTGCTGACTCTGAATTATTTGGCCATGTTTTTCAGTTTTAACCAAAGTTTCAGGAAAATGCTTAGTATTTATAATTCGCTATAAATTCAAAAAAAAAATTCTAATTTTCAACAAATATTATTTCTAATTTTTGATTGGCCAAGGGAGCTTTGATTGGACATATTGTTGGAGTGCATTTTATTTTTGGTATTTGTCAATGTCTGAAAATTCATTTTAAAATAAAACAAAATAAAAACTAATTTTGTGAGTGGATATTATGTTTCTTAGTGCTTTGACACTAACACTGTTATGTTACTGCTCTTCCCAATTATACCAGAATTGACGCAATTATTTTCCCTTTGCATCGGGGGGTGGGGTAAGGAGGGGGGGGGGGGAGGGTGTGGTGGTGTGGCTAAAAAAATCTCCAATTAATATTATTATGTTTCCTTGTGCATATCTTTTACTGTGCAGAGGGTATGTGCAGGAGAACATGAGTGTAGAGGAAACTTTATTTCGCAACGATGAAAATAATTTTAAAATTGTTTGCATTTAATATTTTACAGATTTAGTTATGTAGGAGAGAATTTGCATAGATCTATGATTTTATGAGTGATCTAACAATGTGTTACTTCTCTTCCCAATGATGCTAGAATTAACATGCTTGCAAGTCGTTTGCATAGGTGAGGAGGAAGGGTTGAAAAAATATCCAATTAATATTATTATGTTTCCCTGTGCAAAGCTTTTATTATGTGGAGGACAAAGTTTGTGCGAGAGAACGAGATGTAGAGGGAACTTCATTTCGTATTGAAGAAATTAATTTAAAACTTCTTTGCATTAAAAGCTTATATGAGGACGAGGTATTTGCAAGAGAACGATGATGTAGAGGGAAATTTAATTAACTTAACTATGAACAAATCTCAAATTATTATTATTAGTATGTTTCATTGTGTGGAGGTTTCTTGTGCAGAAATTTCCTTGTGCAAAGATTTTACTGTGTAAAGGATGGGGTATTTGAGGCAGAATGAGGGTGCATAGGGAAATTTATTCGACAGGGACAAAATTAATGTTAAACTCATTTAATTTTAGTTTGTGCAGAATGAAGGATGTGCGGAGGATGTCAGAAAGGATTTGACATTTTCCTATTACATATGTGTAGATTTTCTTAATATATAAATTGGCGTTGGTGAGTGCTCTGAGGCTATTTTAGTTTGAATTTTGGACGGGGTATTCATAATTAATTTAACTATGAAAAAATCTCAAATTAATATTATGATGTTTCATTGTGCGAAGCTTTCTAGCACGAAGCTTTCCTTGTGTGGAGCTTTTACTGTGGATGAAATTAATTTTAAACTATTTTGCATTTAAAACTTTTACAGATTTAGCTATGTGAGAGAGAAGTTGCATAGATCTATGAATATGTATGGAATGAAGTACGTGCGGAGGATGGCATATGTGTGGGATAACGATATGTAGAGGGAACTTTATTATGTGGATGCATAATTAATTTAACTATGAAAAAAAACTTTAATTCTTAATGTAATAATATTTCACATATGAGTTTGGATTAGTTTCAAAATCTTTGATTAATACATTCTGTGTTGGGACTTGAATATGGTATCTTGGGTGACATCCAACGCTTTTATTTCTTTTATAATTATATTGTATATTTGATGCCGACTATATCTCCAAATGTGCCATGTTTTGAGTGCACCAGTTGATAAATGTGAACTTGGATTTAACTTTTCAAATAAAATATCTTCATTCCCCTTTATTATTAGACAAGGTTTTTCATACTTGGGATGTTGAGATAGGAAATAAAATGAATAAAATGGAAAATAACTCATGCATAGTTAATTGTTCCTGTTATTCATGACATAATCCCATTCCCCTATTATGCATATTAAAAAATTAGTTTATGTTATGTAGAGATAAGAAACAGTGTGAATCCATAAGGATGTGCAGAGGAAGGGGCATGTGAGGGAAAGTAGGTGCATACATGAAATTTAAAACTACTATTTTGCATTTAAAACTCTTACAGATTTAACTGCATGGGAAAGTAATTGCAAAGAGCTATGAATTTGTGTGAAATTAAGGATGTGCAGAGTACGAAGTATGAATTTGTGTGCAATGCAAGATGTGTGGAGGATGGGGTTTTTGCAAGAGAACTAGGGTTTGTGCTAGTGATTATAACATTCAACTGGGCGTCAAAGTGTGTTTAATTTGTATTATTTGAGTGTAACAAAAAGTTTAAGCTGTAGTCATGTAGTTTTTCAAATATATTTTGTGTCAATAGATTTCGTTAGCGAGATAGGATTTGAAGTGTTGATTAGGAGAAAAATAAAATTTTCAAACCTTTTAAGTGGGGAAACCCTATCCGCTATTTATAGAATTGATCTTGCTAATGAGTGCCTCGTTGCTTCAAAATAGAGGAAATAACAAAGAGACTTACACACCATCCATTTGTAGCTGAAACCCCTTTGTCTTCCTCATGTGTTTTCAGTATTATTACTTTTCTCTTTCATACTAACCACTAGCATGTTGATATTGTCAAAATTTGATAGAAACATAACAAGCGTACAAATTTTATGGGTCGTTTCTTTGGTTAGTGCTGTCACACTCAGAGAAATACAATATTTTCTAGTGCGTTGAGTCTTGTACTATTTCATTTTAAGGTTCTTTTCCATTGAATTTTTTTTACAGATTTAATCGTGTGGGACAACAATTGAATGTGTGAAGGATGCCATATGTGCACGACAAGGGGGGTGCAAAGGAAACTTTATTTTGCAAATATAAAATTAATTTAACTAGGAACATAAAATTTAATAAACATTACTATTTTCTTTTAAGTAAGAGACGCTAATTTACAACAATAAGTTTACTAGAAACTATTAATCACTAATACGAAAAAACATCCCTTTTAATATTCTTAAAAACTTTTGAATAAGAAGAAAGTTTCATTTTCATAAAAATTACATTCATTCAATGAACAAGATGGAATATCTAAAACAAAAGCATGCCAAAGGGTTTTTTCCTTGAAAACAAAGTTGTATAGAATAAAAAATTTCAAACAAACAAAGACTTGGATCATTGACCAAAGTGTTCATTTTCTCAATTATAATGTTTTGTGCTGAGAATATGGGCATATGGTATCACCATTAACAAAAACATACTCTTGGGTCATTTACCAAAGAGTTTGTTTTCTCATCGAACAAGATTTTTTATGCTTTTGCAGCGCACCATATACTCATATTCTCAAAAAATAATATTATAATAGAATTGAAAGAGTCATATGTCTGTCATTGATCTATGCCTACTTCATGTTTCTTTTCCTTCTCATTTCCTTGTTAGGAATTGGCATGACCTTGACCTATTTACCTCCTTCGTGATACCTAGACAGTTGGTGTAAAGAGCGGTATTGTCTACCCACCAATGCAGGGGTTCTTGATCAACACCCCTCATTCCACCCTTGTATGCATGAGGATCAAACCTCGATCCAATACTACAACCCCTATTTCCGGGATTGTCTGGGATTACATTGAATTCCAATCATCATAGGAATTTTGTATAGTTGTTGTCGAGTTAACTTAACTAGTGTAGTTGTGGCCTGCCATGCAAACCATCTGGCTCCTGAAAAAAAGGATTTCATTATTTTTTGGTCCACCTTGTGTGATTGGATCATACTATACGATTAAAATATATAGACTCTTCTTCGTTTCACGCTCTTCATTGTTGTCATTCCTTAAAATGATCTTTTCATTACTATCATGGATTTATCTCTTCCTCATGCGATTATTGCGCTACTTTTCTTTTCGCAATTACAGACTTTTCTACTATGTTGAACTTTCATAGACACTGAAATTTACTATATTGTTTCTTTTGCTAGGTTCACTCCCTTGGATGGTGTTTTATTACTTTGGAAAACTCACAGCATTTTCTCTTTTTGGTAGGAAATCATTACATTGGCGTCATCATTAGTACCTGTAGATCTAGATCGATACACTTTTGTGTGGAATGTGCATGAAATAATTTTCAATTCAGTTTGAAAAGGATGGCATACATGTGCCACCTTGTGGGAATTTATAGGGTAAGTTTCTTAGATCAAACACCAAAGGTCATCGCTCACAAATAGATCACAGATCAGTACACCAGTATTTGATGTGGTTAAAACCCTCAAATAGGGAAACAGTCCATGGCCTGACCCAACACAACCACTTCATGAAATTGATTAATATAAAGAAAGAAAAATTACATAAGCTTCCCTCATAAATTGTCACCAAACAAATGAACCTCCATGCTCTTTAAATAGAGATCATGGAAAAATCAAGTGTTAAGCCACAGATCAAGTGTCAGTAATACCAAGGAGAGAATGAGTCATCGAATCACAACATATCATGACCGTCAGATTATAAGTTACAAAAGTACACAGTAAAGAAACACACTTTACCTAACTCTATGCTAGACCAAGTTATACTTAACTATTTCCTATGTGTAGGAATATCCTAACATCCCCCCTTAAGAAAAAATTGCGATAGAATTGAAGGATTTACAAAGGTGACACAATAGGAGAAGGAAGGAGGAATTAGAGCATATCCCCCCTTATTGATAATTTTCCTAAACTCCAAACATAGATCGAAGTTTCGTAAACTTAACTTTTTTGAGATCCTTTGTAAAGATATTCGCAACTTGATCATTGGTTGTATAATAGTGCACTTAAATAACATAATCATGAATGAGCTTTGTGATTAAGTGTATGTGTAGCTCAATGTGTTTCATGCGCTGATGTTGAACTCGATCTTTGCATAGCTAAATTCCACTCTAATTATCACACCAAAGTGTAGTTGGATGTTGTTGATGAAAACCAAATTAGGACAAGATCTGACAAAGCCACAAGGCTTCCTTCCTGGCTTCAACAACACCACGATACTATGCTTATGCCAAATAAATAGAGATGGCACTTTGTTTCTTACAATACCATGTAATAGGTCCTGAACCAAGAGTGAATACATAACATGGAGTAGGCTTTCAATCATCAGGGTCACCATCCCAATCAGAATCAGTGAAACCAATAAAAAATGGAGATTCTCCTACACTGTAATGAATCCTAAACTGAACAGTACCTAGAATATATCGAAGTATTATTTTAGCTACTTTCCAGTGACTTTCATGAGGTTTGTGCATAAAGAGAGCAACAAGACCAACGACAAAGGAAATGTCAGGACGAGTATGGTTTAGATACAGAAGTTTTCCAACAAGTTGACGATATAAGGTAGCATCAAATTCAGGGGAAGTATAAGTGACTGAAAGCTTGACTCTAGACTGAAAGGGAGAAGGGGTTGGATTACAGTATTCCATGTGAAAGTGGAGTAGAAGATCACAGGCATACTTGCACTAAGAAAGGGCAATACCTTCTTTGGATTGCAAGGCTTGAAGACCAAGGAAATAATGTAAGTGTCCTAAGTCTATCATTTCAAACTTATTTTTGAGGCTAGACTTCACATGGTTTGGATCACTACCAGTAAGGATAAGATCATCAACATAAAGAACAAGGATGATTAAGGACTTACCCACTTTCTTTGTGTAGACAATGTTGTCAGAATGACATCTAGAAAAGTCATTATCTAATAGAAAGCTATCTATTTTGGATAAAGCGTGGGGGTTTTTCCATGTATATTTATTCATGCAAGTCCCCATGTAAGAAGGCAAATTTAACATCCATCTGATGGAATTCCGATTTAAAGGAGGTAGAAAGGGAAATAACAAGGCAGATAGAATTAATTTTGGCAACAGGGGAGAAGGTTTCAGTATAGTCAATGCCTTCAACTTCTAAAAATACTTTAGCAACAAGATAAGCTTTATGTTTATCCACTTTTCCATCTGGTCCAAACTTTGTTCTGTAAACCCATTTTCATCTGACCAGTTTTTTTCCCTTTGGAAGAGGAACAAGATCCCAAGTATCGTTTTCCAATAAGGAACGATATACTTCATTCATAGCTACATCCCAATCTAGATGACTTGAATCTTCTTCAAAGGTATCTGGATCATGATTTTATGGAACTTGATCCAATAGGGAATATGCTCTGCCGAACTGAGAATGTGTACAACGTTGATCTGCAGGGTCACCTGCAAGAGAACCTGTTGCATCCCGAGCAGATCAGACCCATTTTGAAGGTTGTGGAGTTGAAGAAATATCCTGAGGAGGTGGAGGATGATTTTCATCCTCATTTTCATCATCCGAAGTAGAAGGAATGTTGTTAGAAGTAGAAGCGATAGAGAGAGGTGGCACATATGCCGAAACAGGCTTGCAAGCCAAAGGTGGCAGACCCACTGAACTAGGCTTGTAGGCTGATATATTTTCATCAAAATTTACATATCTTCTAATGATTACATTTTTGGATTTGGGTTGAAGAAGTCTATATCATTTGACATCTTTATAATATCCAACAAAAATTCATTTTTCACTCTTAGGTTCTAAGGATTTATGTTTCTCATCGGGAATATGGGCCCAAGCTTCACTTCCAAAAACATGAAAATGTTTACATCTGTTTTGATTGAGTTTGAGGCTTCTTCTGGAGTGATATTCCTTAAAACCTTAGTAGGGGTGTGATCTAATATGTAATTGGCACAGTTAATTGCTTCTTCCCAAAAATTAAGACTAAGTCCTTTAGATTGAAGCATACAATTAGCCATTTCTTTTAGAATGTGATTCTTCCTTTCAGCTACACCATTTTGTTGTGGAGTATACAGAACAATATGTTGCAATTGAATGCCATGCTTAGTGCAAAATTTGATAAATTTGTTGTCAACATATTCTCCTCCATTTTCAGATCTTAAATTAAGAATGTGTTGTCCAGATTGTTTCTCAACAAAGGCCTTAAAGGTATAGAACATGTTAAAAACTTCACTCTTAAGTTTTTATAAGTATACCCAAGTGCATTTGGAAAAATCATCAATGAAAGTTAGGAATTACTTGTAGTTAGAGAAAGAAACAACTGGAAGTGGACCACATAAATCACTGTGCACAAGCTGCAAAGGGGTTGAAGCATGCCAAAAGGCGTGTTCGTCAAAAATATCCAGACAATTTTTTCCGAGTACACAATAGGAACAAACACCATCTTGGAAAGATACCATAGGAATACCTATTACCATATTTTCTTTACATAGAATTTGAAGAGAGTGATAGTTTAAGTGACCAAACCACTCATGCCAAAGTTTGCTCACTTCATCATTATGAGAAACAAAAATGGAAGTTTTTATAAGTATACCCAAGTGCGTTTGGAAAAATCATCAATGACAGTTAAGAATTACTTGTAGTTAGAGAAAGAAACAACTGGAAGTGGACCACATAAATCACTATGCACAAGCTGCAAAGGGGTTGAAGCGTGCCAAGAGGCGTGTTTTTCAAAAATATCCAGACAATTTTTTTTGAGTACACAACCGGAACAAACACCATCTTGGAAAGATACCATAGGAATACCTATCACCATATTTTCTTTACATATAATTTGAAGAGAATGATAGTTTAAGTGACCAAATCGCTCATGCCAAAGTTTGCTCACTTCATCATTATGAGAAACAAAAATGGAGGGAAGACATGATGACCCAAAGTTTTCAAACTTATACAACCTTGTGGAATCATCAGCAATGCCAGTAGCTAAAATATGTCTAGGATCTCTTAGGTACTTAATTACAACATCACGAGGTGAGAATTCTACGGTTTTCCCTTCACCTGAATGAGTTATCTGATAAACAGATAGAAGGTTGCAGGATAAGGTAGGAACCCACAATTCATCATTAAACTGACCATTATCTAGATGAATGGTTCCAGACCCTACAACACTAAGAGATCTATCATCACCAACATAAATATTTTTGATGTTACAATCATTTAAAGAAGAAAAAATGGCTTTATTTTGGCCATGTGGTAAGAGGCTCCAGACTCAACGAGCCACTCATGAGAATGAGAAGAGGAATATAAATTCAATGCATAACCAGATCCTTATGCTTGACAACCACATGCAAAAAGTGTCATTCCCGAAGATGAAGTTGAAGAGTTATCCAAATGGATGTTGTGCTTATTCATTGATGCTTCCAAGGCTTCCATCTTCTTAAAACATTTTGACTCTACATGGCCATCATGATTACAAAAGTTCCAATGTCTATATGTCTTCTTCCCTTTGCTTTTATTTGCCTTATCAGTTTGTTGAGTTTATTTTTCAGTTTGCAGCTGAGATTGCTTGGGACCCTTGTTTGGTTTAGGACCATTCTTTTTAGGATGTTGCTTCTTATGATTCTTTGGATATGGTTGTTTCTGGGCTGCTAAGGCTTTCTTAGAAGAGTTTCCAATATTATTAAGACCAAGGTGTAATATGTTTTCTTGTTCTCTTACCAAATAATCACAAAAGGCATCAAAAGAGGGGGACTTGTAGGTTTTTCCTTGAGAAATGAGGGCTTATATAGTGGAATGGAAGGTGGAAATAAATATAGAGTATGCGGGGCCTATATTAGCAAGAATGGAATAGATAATACTACCATATTCCTTTTTTACCTTAAAACCTTCTAAAGAAGTCCAAGGGTCTTGAATTTGGACAAAAAATATTCAATAGGGGAGAAATTATTAGGGTCCAAAGTAAGCAACTCATTTTCAAGTGGGTGGGCTCTGATTTCATTTTGAACGCCAAAAAAAATATTTAACTTTCTCATAGCTTCAGCAGGGGAGTCAATTTCTTGGATATGAAATCTAAGATCTTGAGCAATGGAAATTCATATCAACCCTCGTGCTTTATCTTGTTTATTTTCCCATTTATCCTTTTTATCTGCATCGTTAGGTTTAGATTCTTGTCCTAAGGCTATTCTATAAATCCCTTTACTTCTAAGTACGTCTACCATGTAGGATAACCATTGGAAATAATTGGTGCTATTAAGAATAACCAGGCATGCACTTTCCATTTTTTAAAATTGAAACTGTAAAGGTTGAAACTAACTACTCCAATGGAAAGATCTCGAAAAATTAGGCCAGTTAAAAATAAAAAACGGCTCTGAAAACGACTTCCTGATGAAGAAGTTATGCATTTTTGAAAAAAAATTGTAGTAGATGTTGAGTAGTTACGTGATAGGTTAAAAGTGTATGATGAAGTTGTATTTAAAAAAAAAAAAAATCCCCCCTTTTCCAAACTTAATATAATAAGGCCACTTTTTAAAAAATACTACTTTATGTGACCCAATTTTATAAATAAATGAGAGTCACTTTTAAAATGTTACATTTAAATAAAACTTTTTTTTAAAAATGCAACTTGCCAAAAAGTTTTTTAAGAAAAAGTAACTTGACAAAAAGATTTTTAGAAAAAGAAGCTTGACAAAGAGACTTGAACCCAAGATCTCTATTCTCATAAAGTAACTTTACACCAAGTGAGCTAGTAAAAGGATTTTGTAATTGTTTGAAAGGAGAAAGGGGTTTTATTTTTTATTTTTTTCTCTTCGGTGTGCATGTTTTTTTCCTGAAAAAAAAACCATGCAAACAATACAAAAAATACAAACCTTGTGGCATAACATTATATTTCCAGTTAGCCCGTCCGGCAACTATATATTTTTCTCGCTATTTCTGACTTCCCGAGATTGCTCAAAGTCACGGGGAAAGAGCATACATAGCAAAAAAATGTCGTCTTCTTGTTTCTGGTTTGCCAGATCGCACATGGCATAGAGTAAAGATCATACGCGGAGAAGAGGGTATAGATCTAGTAATAAAAAAGACTATAAACCAAAATAAAAAGAGGGATTAATAAATATAATTGCGAATTTTTTTTTTATACCTCCAGATCTAAAATGACATAACTTGGGCAACTGGAAACATTTTCGCATGAAACGAAAGGGCTTCCTAGCTGGAACAGAGGCTTTAGAAAAAACAGATCAGTTCTCCAGGCCCGAGAATGGTCATAAATAGTAGATATGGAAAACGACAGTCGCATGCAGTCAAACTGGCTTCGGATTTGGACCAACAACGGATGCGGCCCTCAAAACAACTTTGATACCATGTAGGAATTTACAGGGTAAGTTCCTTCGATCAAACACCAAATGTCACCACTCACAAACAGATCACATATCAGTACATCAGTATTTGACGTGGTTAAAACCCTCAAAGAGGGAAACATTCCACGACCTGAACCAACGCGGCGACTTCAGGAAATTTATTAATATAAAGAAAGAAAAATTACATAAGATTCTCTCATAAACGGTCACCGGATAAATGACCCTCCATGCTCTTTAAATAGAGATCATGGACCAATCGGGTGTTAAGCCATGGATCAAGTGTCGGTAATACCGAGGAGAGAATGAAACATCAAATCACTACATATCGTGACCGTTGGATTATAAGTTACAAAAGTACATAGTAAAGAAACACACTTTACCTAACTCTACGCTAGACCAAGTTATACTTAACTATTTTATATGTGTTAGAATATCCTAACACACCTCGCAAATTGATACCAATTATTGCTAGAATAATGCTTTTTTTTCACATCATCCCGATGCCCAATGAGTCGAAATGGCCATCTGCATGTTGTTTTAGAATGTGATTCAGGGATAATATCGATTGCTTTCTTTAAATTCCATTTTCATTACCTTTGAAATTATGGTAATTCCTTTGTGTTTGGACATGGTTTCTATTACATTGTTTACTGCCACCCTGGATCTTGCCTAAGATTTTAGCTGAAGAAAACTCTTGTATGTCATCAATATTGCATCCAAGGCATTGGGACGATAAAAAATATAGATAAGAGTATGTTTTTCTATGAAAAACGATATATTTAGGGACATGTCATAAATCTGTCATTTTTTTTTCTACCTATTAATGTATCAAATCCACTCTCCACACTCCCAACACTTCAGTCACCCTTTCTTCTTGTGCTTACCACGTCATCTGCACATCCTTCATTCCGCACATATTCACAAACTATGTAACTGTTGTCCCACACAACTAAATTTGTGAAATTTTAAATGGAAAAGAGATTAAAACGAAATAATGAAAAAAAATGCATTATCAATACGCGTCCCCTCTTCACCTCCATTTTCCCGCACATCCTTCATTACACACAACGAAAAATTCCTCCTTATATCTCTATTCCAACTCTTGTTCTCCCACACATACCCCGTCCTTCACACATCCTTCATTCTGCGCATATTCATAGCTCTATGCAATTTCACTTCTACACAACTATTAACAAATTCTTATGGGGAGAGTTCCCACTAAGTAGAGATATTTTATTATGAGAGCACAACCTTTGATAAATTAATTAGCTCTATGAAATGACTCTCCTGCACAGTTAAATTTATAAAATTCTAGATAAAAAATAGATTAAAATTAAATAATGAAAATTAAATGCACTGGTAATACATCTCAGAGCACTAACCAAAGAAACGCCCCCCTACCCCATAAAGGAATTTCACCCCTATAAAATTATTAACAAATTCTTGTGCGTACAACTTTCACTCTGTGGAGAGAAAAAGCCACGATCATTCAAGCATGAAATATCTTTTAGATTCATGATTTCTTTCAAAATACATCCTTGATTTCCAATTGAGCGTGAATAACAACTCCAACCTGTATTAGTTATCAATAACAAGGAACATCATACTATATTGATTTATGTTCAACATTACATTATTTTCATACAATATTTATAGATTACATTCATACAAAATTGAAATTTGAAGATGTGATCATATCCAACGCCAACTTTGGAGATAAAAGTAATGTATTCTGCTAATTAACATTAAAGTCTTGCAAAAACAGTTAGGAGTTTCTAGGTTGATACAATTAATTACATTGAAATTGAGCTCTAATTTATGCCAAATAAACCACATGAAAAATAAAATTTATGCTAACATCATAAGGCTCTCTTCCACAACACATTCAAAAAATGTCACAAGAAATATTGAAAATAATCCATGATTAAAGTTAACTAGAATTAAGTCCATTTTGCGAAGGAAGATTTTAAGCTTTCATTGTGTGGTCCTCTGCACTCCACACAATATAACATAATAATATTAATTTCAAATGTGTTTAGTTCCCCATGCACCACCCGCCATGCAAAGGACCTGCAAGCCCATTCTCTGATAAATAAAGCCGTCTCAGCATCCCTGTCCTCTACGGACCCTTCCTTCTGCACAAATTTAAATGGAAAAGAGATTAAAATGAAATAATGAAAAATAAATGCACTAGCAATACGTGTCAGAGCACTTACCCAAGAAATACCTCCCTACCTCGTAAAGGACCTACAACCCTGTACAACTATTAAGGACTAAAAAATTCTTGTTCTTAGAGCTTTCACTATTGGGAAAGGGAAAACCGCTATTGTTGAAGTGTCAACTATCTTTCACATTCATGATTTCTTGGAAAATACATCCTCGATTTCCACCGAAGCCTTAAAAACATCTCCAACCTCTATTAGCTACCGATAACAAGGAACATCATACTACATTGCTTTATGTTCAACATTTCATAGTTTTCAAATGATATTTAGAGATGTCATTCAAGCACAGTTGAAAGACGAAGATTTGATCGTATGCAACGCCAACTTTGTATATAAAATTTTATATAAGGAAACTAAATCTCGAACAATACTCCTTGTTTCTAAACACATTCTGCAAAGAGAAAATTTCTAGCCATTTTTGATTTGTACTTAAAAATACTTTCTTACTCAACGAAGTTATCAATGTCATTTAAATATAGATTTATCGTTTCCCTATATAATCACCACGTGTAACTAATTTTTGTGTGATACATGTTACAAAGGGCTCATAATATACACATATGTACCCTAAGTCACAGAAACATATGAAATGAAATAAATATAAAATCTTTGTATCGAAGATCAAGCTGGCTCATGCATACCCCATACTTTGTACAAGGAAATAAAACAATATTAATTACAAATTTGTTCAATGTCCCCCACGCCCATGCAAAGGACTTCCAACCACGTCAATTTTGGCATCATTGGGTAGAAAAATAACATAACAATGTTAGTTTCAGAGAACCCCCCAAATGAATGGCCACTCATAAAATTAGTTTGTATTATTATTATTTTAAAATGAATTGTCACGCACTAACAAATACTGAAAGTAAAATTCCTTCCACTAGGGGAATTATGTTTCGTTAGAGCTCCTCACCCAATAGAAAATTAAGAACAATATTTACAGAAAATCAGAAAATTAGGTGACATACTCTGCATAACTTCTTTTGTTGATACATTGTGAGGAGTGATTAATATTAAGTGGCTTCTACCATTTACAAATAATTATTATGCAGAAGGAAGGTGTGTCAGAGAAATTTGCGGAGCGAGAGTGGATGTAGAGGTGTGTAACTTTGCGACAAAAAGATTGTGTTTGTTATTGCGCATACTTGTTCTCTGACGCAAATCACAAATCAAAAGGTCTAAGTTTTATGAAGCTTTTGTAACGTAATTTTTAAAAATAACATGTCCTCAGATGCATTGGCCAGGTGTTCATCATGCATTATTTTTTGACATGCATGTTGCCAATGCATATTGGACTAGTTCTCAGGGGGGCTCGTTATCAATGGTTTTTCCCAAAGTTGTCGGAATCGATAGTTTGTTCTGAGTATTGTGCATTTTTCTCATCAACATAAGAATGATGCACATAAGATGTTTTCAAAAATAGGTACATATTTTACGATATTTGTATCAAGTACGTTGTGGTTCATTTGTTTTGTGATTCTATATAGGAGTTTTACACGAATTAATGTGTATATGCATATGCTATTAATATGTGTATTTTCTATTGTCTTATGGGTTTACTATGCGTAGCTATATCATCTTGTTCGGTTTCCAGTACAATTTTTATGCTGTGGTTATCATGGAGCAATAACTCATAATGAATTTAGAAAATTTTTTAATCATGACTGCTAAATAATCAATGGACAAGTATGTTTGAAGCGTGATTTCTAAAGTATCATTGGAAAAGCCTTTGTTTACTATAAAAGGAAATCGTACAAATGAAATCCTAAGGAAACATAATCTATTTCATGTAAACAATTTTGCATATGTTATAGGAGATTTCTTATTCAATATTATGCAAAATTTATTGTATATTAAAAACACATCAATAGGGTTACGTGAAGGAATGATAGAAAATATCAGGATTTTTTTACATGAACAAAATGTTGAAGCAATATTCTATTATGAACATGAATTTATTATAGATGCATTGATATACATGCATGGTATAAATAGCTCGGATGATTACTTGGAAAGGATGACAAAACTAACTTCAAATTTTATCGTTGCGGAAGAACGAGGACTTTGTTGAAGTTTGCAACAAGAAACAGTAAAATTGGCATCCGGAAACAACATCCATGATCCTAGTGAAAATTAGGCACCTACACTAGGGTGGGGCCCACACAGGCTATTTTTAGGTGTATGTCTATTTATAGATTCATTTCTATTTTTATTATCCCTTAATATTAGATGGACATTAAACTATAATCTATTCTGAATGAGAACTTGGAAATAGTTAACTGAAGTGTAAAATCAGTTAGCTAAGTGAATTTCGAGTTAAGAGGTTGATTTGTGCGACATGCAGGTTAACTTTAGTTGTAACAGAGTTGGAAGTGCAGTGGTGCATGAATTGTGCAAGTTGTAAATCAGTTTAACTCAGTTAAGTGATTTAAAGTCAGTTGTGCTAGTTGTACCTACAGATACACTAGTGCGAGATCAAGTGAATTAAATATTAATTAATTCACATGTAGTGATCTCACATGCAACCAATGTTTTTACTATTATTAATTGTATGCATGTCAAATCCAGTGGAGACCCGGTTGAGATCTAGGTGAAAGGGAAGTGTGACTATTAGTTGTGATATTAGTTGACTAGAAAGTGTAGTTAAAACACCACATGATGCCCATTATACTCAGCGCGGTTGAGGAAGGTTGAAATTATTTGTGATTAAGGATTTCATTCATCAGGAAATGTGTGAGCAAGGCAGGCTGTCTAGAGGCAATAAATTGGCTGAATATTGGCCCAATTTTTGTATGACAATGTGAGAAAATTAGCTGATGTACTGAGAGCTCTTGTGATTGGAGTTTTGTATGTAATTTTTTCATGATCCTTATGGAATATACAATATATCATAGAGGGGTTTTGAGCAGTAAGCTTTCCCCGAGAATATCTGGTGTTGTGGTTTTGATCTATTCTTCTTTGCTTCATGTGATTGGCAATTGTGTTGTTTGTAATTCCGCAAAATATTTGTAGAAGCGATTCAGTATTTAAATTTAGTACATTTTTAGATCGGGTGAATCCAAGATATACATGCATGTTGTTACAATTTCTACATGGTATCGGAGCTGTGTTATAAATTTTCTACAAGGTATAAGAGCAGTAATTATTTGGGTGCGCGAGTTTGCATAGAATATCTAAAAATTTTGATATAAATTTCTTAAAATTAAATAGCATATTTTGATTCCTTGTGAAAAAATACCCAAATTGAAAAAAAAAAATCGGTCAAATCGGAGCTCGGATGAGGGAGATATCATCGATTTCAAAACAGTTCTTTTGTTAGAAAATTTTGTGGCTGCGGGACAATTACAATCTGCGTGAGCCAAGAACCTACATGCATTGAGGTACAAGATACATGCAAAGATTTGAGGAGAAAAGCAGAGGTTAGTGACTTGGTGGTTGAGACGAAGCCTCTCAACATGCGACCTAAGAAGCAGTCTCAGAAGGTTGTGGAGCAGCCATAACTGGAGATGCAGAAGAATATCTATAGATTTGATGTAGATGTGATTTCTACAAAGCTTCCTACCATTGGGAAGTGTGAGAAAGCCATGAAATTGACCCTTGAGAGGGATCTTGATTTGCATGCAAGTAAGAGTGAACCTCAAGATGTGGAGCAGCCACATGCGGAGGATCATGGAGTGGGAGCAATTGCATGACTATACCACCATTGCGGAGAAATTTCGAGCCAGATGGGCAAAGGGAGTGCATGCAGCTATACCACTAGGTGAAAGGTGGGGCGACACGCATGAATAATCCCAAGAATAAATTTTGGGCAGGATTCATTGAGATGTTGTGGATCTCATGAATCGAACCTGGCTACGAGGAGCCCACATAGCAGTAGTAGCAGGATCATCTGGATTGATGCAGTTAGATTTCATGAGGACATGAAATTAAAGTGACAGTGTCAGATACTAGAGCACAGATTAGAGTTGACAGCAAGTACAGAGTGCATGGATGTAGGTGTCAGTAGCGCAGAGGATCCAGTAGACACGTGCAGTAGCTAGCAGCAAGTCAGAATACTTCAATGACAGATGCATTATATTGATTTAGTTGTTTGGAGGCTATTCAGTTTTGGAAGTGTTGCATGCAAAGGTTCATGTGCGATAAACACTAGCGAAGTGTTTCATGCAAGAGTTGCATGTGCGAGAAACACTAGAGAAGTGTTGCATGTCGCATGTAATGTTTGCATGTCACATGCATGGAGTTGCATGTCACATGCAAGGACATTCATTTCCTTTTGAGAGGGAGTGTTGAAGTTTGCAACAAGAAACAGTGAAATTGGCATTCAGAAACAACATCCATGATCCTAGTGAAAATTAAGCACCTACACTAGGGTGGGGCCCACACAAGCTATTTTTAGGTGTATGCCTATTTATAGATGTATGTGCATGTCTATTAATAGATTTATGTCTACTTTTATTATCCCTTAATATTAGATGGACATTAAACTATAATATATTCTCAATGAGAACTTGGAAATAGTTAACTGAAGTGGAAAATTAGTTAGCTAAGTGAATTTCGAGTTAAGAGGTTGGTTGGTGGGACATGCAGGTTAACTTTAGTTGTAACGGAGTGATTCTAGTTGTAACAGAGTTGGAAGTGAAGTGGTGCATGAGTTGTGCAAGTTATAAATCAGTTTAACTTAATTAAGTGAGTTAAAGTCAGTTGTGCTAGTTGTAACTGTAGATACACTAGTGAGAGATAAAGTGAATTAAATATTAATTAATTCACATGTAGTGATCTAGTGGAGACCCAGTTGAGATCTAGGTGAAGGGGAAGTGTGACTATCAATTGTGATATTAGCTGACTACCGGGTTGAGTTAAAACACCACAGGACGCCCATGATACTCAACACAGTTGAGCAAGTATCAAATTCTTTGTGATTAATGATTGCATTAATCAGGAACTGCGTGAGCAAGGCAGGATGTCTGTAGGCAACAAATTGGCTGAGTATTGGCCCAACTTTTGTATGACATTGTTAGACAATTAGTTGATGTACTGAGAGCTCTTGTGATTGGAGTTTTGTATGTAATTGTTTTAGGATCCTTGTGGAATATACAATATATGAAAGAGGGGTTTTGAGCAGTAAGCCTTCCCCGGGAATATCTAGTGTTGTGGTTTTGATCTATTCTTCTTTGCTTCATGTGATTGGAAATTGTGTTGTTTTTAATTCTACAAAATATTTGTAGAAGAGATTCAGTATTTAACTTTAGTACATTGTTAGATCGAGTGAATCCAATATATACATGCATGTTGTTACAATTTGTGCAGACTTTGGGGGGACATATTTTGTATATATTAGTTATCTAATTGGATAAAAATTTCGATAAGGCTCTGGTTAAAGACAACAATGAAAATCTACTTGAATTTTAATTCAAATTTATGCAAAGAAAGTTATGACTCTATTGTTCCATGATGAAAATTCAATTACCATACATTTCATACCACTTATATGCAAGGAAAAATGTTCAATAAGAATTGATCGTGAACAAATAATAAAATAAAAACATGTGAAAAAACAAAACATAGATGGATAAAGATATAAGAAATCATGCGTAGACATGCTTAAAAGATTTTATGAGTTCAAGAGTATTTACGGTGAATTTTTTTTGAAACAATATGCTAATTGATGGAGAATGAATACGGTGTTCCCTATTTACGATGCATAATTGCACAAAATTTTTGCAATGCAATCATGCATAATGATTCATTTGCATTAAACTACATAGAAAAATACATGAACGAACATGCAACTATACAATTTCCTAGAATAGTAGATTGGAAGGGATACATTATACAATTATCAATGCCATTTGAAAAAGGGAAGATAGATGGTGGCCTTTTTGGTTTATGATTGGATATGATATATCTTGAATAACTATATGCATATGGTTTATTGATACTCTAGTTGTTGTAGCTGAATTTTGTGGGTTCGATAAAGACACAATTGTTGGATGTGTTAATCACTTTTAAATGACTAAGACGGTAGACATAAATTATCGACTAGGAACGTCTTTTATTTCAATGGTAGTTGCACTGTCTGTGTCGATACATCATACCAGAAGTGGAAATAAAACAAGAAGAAATCGTTGTTTAACCAATTGCGGAAATTAACACTCATGCAAGAATAAAAAGGATCTACAGGAATGTAACCACACTTTAGTTAAACCAGTATCTAGTGCGCCACACACTGACTACACCAGCAGGTACCTCTAATTGGATCTGTGTAGCAATATGATAAATATCTAGAATTGAAGAAGAACTGCTTATAACTGACACAGCAACAATAGCACTCCATGAATATAAAGAAATAAATAGAAGATACAATACAACTACCTTATGACTAAAATCCCTACTAAAGAGGAGGGCCCTTCCTCCCTAGCAGGGCGCAGGAAGAAATGAGAATTAAATGAGAATTAAATCAATCAACACATGTAACAGCAACAACGCAATATTTGTATTATGATGATCAAAAGTTACAGCATCAAAATGGCGATACTATTATGTGCTAACCCCTTGACCTTGAAGGTCCGAGAGTTTATATTATAATTACATATCTAGAAAATGAGGAACAGTTCAGTCATGAGATTATCTTGATTTTCATGCTGATCAAAATAAAGTAAATATAGTTACAACCGATTCCCTCAATAACAATCCTGAATGGGAAAGCATTGATTTCAATCAAACCTACATGAAGTTGATATTCTAAATAACAATACATGATAACTCCTATAGCTATCATTGGAATGCAACAACTGTAGTGTAACATCTTTCAAAGGCAAATCAACATCCAAAATTTAACAATATGAAAACAACAGTGCAACTATAACAGTGGATCTGTAGCAACATCGTTGTGTAACAACAAAAAATGTGACAACCAAAGTGTTGAATATACATGTGGTTGCAATGTCGTGTAACAACACACTGTAACAACATGATTCCAACTATTTTTGTGAACCTGTATGTCCCAGGTCCCTGTGCCTAAAATAGGATCTGAAAGAATAGAAAAAATTCCAAAGAACGTCTTCCAATGTTCATCTCAGTTAGCCACAAAAAAGGAACAATACATCAGAATAATTAACAAGAATGGAAAGGTAACAAAACAAGGTAAATTTATGTTGTTTCAAGATAAAGGAAAGGAAAAAGGCAAGTATATTCCCCAGGTTGGAGGTCAAAAAGGTAGAAATGAGGGAAGAAAAATGTAGGAAATGAGTATAAAAATGACACCCAACATCTCCCCCCAACTAAAGTGCTTGCATTTCCTCATGAAAAAATCTCATCTCCTCTGATTATACCCTTGATGTAGGTCAGTGAAGTCGTAGGCGCCAGCTGTGTCTTCGTCTGGAGACCTGTACCCCTGAGTAGCAAACAATTGTCTTGGCCAGGACTCCTCTTCATGATTGCTCAGCACGTGGTGGTCCTGGTATTCTTCCACTGGCAAACATATCAAAGGAAATCTAAATTTCAATCCAATACAGAAGGTGCCAAGGGATTTTACCATTTGGGTGTATTCTAGTATACGTGTAACAACAACTACGAAATTTTAGAATGCAGAAGGATCTCCTTCTTGTAACTCGACACTACTTGCTTCAGTGCGCTTGAGGCACCCTATCAGCACTCGGCTCTTCACCTGTGCAAAAATGATTGAGAAAGAACTCCACAATTCTTCTTCTGTAGGTAGAAACTGGCCCCCTCAACCCTAGAGTATTGAAAAATAATTTAATTTCACGTCTCATTTCAACGGACCTTCCTGGTTCTTCTCTAATCCATAGCGCTGTATTTTTTCGTTAGTTCCATTGATTTCGCATCCAGATGCCACTCGATTTGATTCCTCATGAATGAAATGAAGGAATGTAACTGAAGTTCTCCCATATATGAGGATACAATTTCTACCATATGCATGTTGAAATGCTCACAAATAATGTTATGAAGAAACAGCTCGCACAGCAAGCTCTGTTCATCAAAATCGTTGGCGTGAAAAACATCAAGAAAAGTGCGGGTAGAAGTACCCACATAAGGCCTTTCTTCCATGATAGCTTTCAACTGAAATAAATGATAACACTCCCAAAGAAAAATAGGGTAGGAAGGGGAAGGCCACCTGCACCCCAACAAGTTAAGGGTAAGATCATGAAGCTTTTTTTTATCAATAGTCAAATCCTGAAACTTTTGTTGTAACAACAACAATTGTTCCTCCTGTTTCTTTGCAACTTCCTTTCGTTTCCATTCCCCCCAGCTCCTCTTCAATTCTTTCTCTTCCCACTTTTCCTGAAGGGCACTTAGTTTCTTCTGATGTACATCAATTGAGATCACTCCCTCTTTAAGGGAGAGTGCCTCCTACTTCAACTTCTACAACTCAGAGATCAATAAAGTCTTCTCAGAGCTCCATCCCTCTTCGGGGCCCGATGTTCCACTACATGAAATATCAACTGTGGTTGTGAAACCTCTATGAGGTGGGATTTCTCCACCTCAACTGCTGGTTCTTGTGTAACAGCAGTGTCATAAGTCGGTTCTTGTGTAGCAGTCCTTTTATTTTCACCTTGGTCAGCCTCTGTATCCATTGCTGGTTCCTTTGTAACAACAGTGGCCTCTACAGGTTCTTGTGTATCGACTTCTGGGTCGATTACCATGGGAGGCTCTACTTTAACTGTTGGTTCTTGTGGAGTAGAAATATCTTTAGCAGGTTCTTGTTGAGTAGCCTCCCAAGGTTCTATTTCAGTTTCCCTCGAGCAGGTGATTTCCCAACAAACTTTGTATCATGCTGTTGCTAATTCTTGGGAACATGCCACACATATTGATCCTGGAATTTTCTCCCCCCAAATTTCTTAACAGATTTAGCTAGGGTATATATCCTTGAGGCTTATGATTTCATAGCATTGGCTAATTCCTGCTCCAATTGCTCATTTTCTTCCTTTAAATTCTCAATTTCTATAAGCAGGGTCTGAGTTTAGTCCCTACCTAACAAGGGAGGTTCCTCTGATCGAGGTTGTTCTTCTTTTTCTTTCAGCTCTTCCACCTCCTCTGATTCGGATTTATGCAGGAACGCAATAAAATACAGAAATAACCATAAACATAGAGATGCAGCGGAAATAATGCTTCATTTCATTAATATCAAATAACAAAAATATGCTTACAAACATAATGGAAATAAACTAGCTAGGGTGCTGGTAGTGAATCTCTGAGAAGAGATGTGGTAGCTATAGACCTCTGAATTGTGTTACAATGGGGCTCAAGGGCCTATTTATTATTGAGAAACAATAGAGAACTCTAAACGTCCAATTTACCCCGTTTGGGTAAATTGGTGTTTCAACTTCCCGGGGACGTAACTTCGTCATACGATCTCTGTTTGACACGTATGATACATCGTTAGAAATATATATCCAATGACTACAATTGTTGCTGAAAATATTAATTCTAAAATAGAATCATATTTTCCAAACAAATGATGCCCAAAAAACGTCGTTTAGGGCCTCAAAACGGCTCTGGAAGTTCAAGACCCAAAAAACTACTAAAAATAGTAAGTTGTGCTGCAACTTAAAAACTGAAAGAAATGATGGTGGGGGTTCAAATGGAATAGGTGGGTGGCAACCAATGTCCACCTGGATCATTAAGGCCTTGAAAACGGCTCCGGGAGTGTAGGACCCGAAAACCTGCTAAAAATAGTAAGTTGTGCTGAAAGTGAAAAGCTGCAAGAATTGATGGTGCGGGTCCAGATGGAATAGTTGGGTGGCCACCAATATCCACCTAGATCATTCCTCCATCCTTAAGAAGCAATGGTCCCCATTGCGTTGAGATCCTCCATGAGATGAGGCACGTTCTGTTGTTGAAGATGTCATGGACTTGTGGGCGGACATGCTAGATGCAATTAGTAAATTTGGTTTCTTTATCGGCCTCAAACAGTACATGTGTGGATTCTGTCTGTGTAGAAGCATGAGGTATGGCAACATCAGGCAATGGTGCATCGGTGGTCAGATCAATGGATTTCTTGTCCTAACAGTGTAGAGAAACCTCTGTGAGTGAGGAGAAAGTTTCCTTGTATTCCTCCATGACTTTGTCCATCTACTGCAGCTGTGTAGGGGAGCCATGTTTCGAGGTTGTGGCCACAATATTCTTCTTTCCCTGTGAGCGAGTTTTAAGGAAAATAAATTTCCTAGTTTGGGAAACAATCTTTCTACGTTGTTTTGTATTATTCAAAGAAATGACAAGAGGTGGTACTACCTCTGGTATCCTGTACAAGTTATTTCCCAAAGTAATAACAACAGCATGAGGCCTAGACTCGTACACAACATGTCGCCTCCACAAGTATGGTTGGCCCAATAATACATCAGATACATCAAGAGGAGCAACATCACACAATACCTCATGCGTGAATGGCTTGATACTGTATGGAAGGCAGCACTACTGGCGGATGCAGAGATCTCTCCCTGGGTGGAGCCACCCGATGGTATACGGCTGTGGGTGTGCTATGTTCGGTAGGCTGAGCTGCTTCATGACCTCTGCTGAAATGAGGTTCATTTGGCTTCTGCTATCGACAAGAAATTGCAGCGGATAACCCTTCACCCACATCTGTGAATGGAAGAGGCGCTCCCCCTCCTCTGGATCCTCCCTGTGGATCTTGGTGGTGGAAACAATGGCACTGGGATCTGCATCAATTATCTGCTTCCCTTTGTCATTGCCTTTGTCTAGTTCTGACTCAGGATCAGAAAATGCATCTAATTCGGGTGCCTTTAGTTCGACCACCAATGACTGTTTGGCTCGACACTCGTTTTTGCTGTGAGTGGGGCTGTTATGAAATTCACACCACTTCCCTGTGTCCTTCTTTGGATTTGTGGTGTTGTTCTGAGTCACACTGCTTTGGCTTTTCTCCTTGTTCTTTTGTTCGGGGGCACCTTTCGGATTCGTAGATCCAAAATCTTGCTTCTTCTGCTTAAATTTCTGCTCGATCTTGGCGGCATAGCGATATGCCGTGCTAGTCAATGTAATGTCGAGGAACCCCATTTCGTCCTGAATGTGTTTGTGTAGACAGCCGTGGTACTTGAGCACCAAACGTCTCTTTGAATCTTTAATACCCAACTTTGTGCGCAGCGTATGGAATAGATTCATTAGTTCATGCACATCTTGATCCCTTTGTTGCTGCTGCGTGGTCCATTCGATGTATTTGTCCTCATAGCTCCCCACGGGGTAATATTGTTCCTTGATGCCATCTCGGAATGAATTCCAAGTGGGTGTGGCCAAGAATAGAGAGGGTTCCCCTTCATCCTCTTGCTCACAGTAGGTTTCCCACTACTCTTTGACATGGGGGGCGGTTTTGAGGAGTGCAAAAATAATCTTTTCTCAGTCAGAGAAATCATGGACCAAGAAACACCCTTCCAGAAAATTCAACCATCTATCTACAGTGTCTGCATCTATTTGGCCTTCAAATACAGGAATGTCAAATTTTACCTGTACCTTGAAGGGATTGGCACCTCCAGAGTGGTTGTTGGATGCAGATGCGCCATAGGTGGGTAGTCGTCGAAGGATCTGAGCAAAGTTATCCATCATCGAGTTCCTTTGTTTCTCGAGGGCCTCCTTGAGCAATATTTTGATAGGATCTCCTTTTCCCTCGTATTTCTTTTCTTCCGCCATGGGAGGTCGTCGGAGCTTGCGAGGCTGATCTTGCAAGGGTTCAACTAGATCGAGCTCTATCTCCTTATACCCTAACCGTGTTGGGGACATGCAAAGAAAAACAAAGGAGAAGACCCTCTGATACCACTGATCCTGATTTATGCAGGAACACAACAGAATACAGAAATAACCATAAACATAGAGATGTAGCGGAAATAATGCTTCATTTCATTAATATCAAATAACAGAAATATGCTTACAAACATAATAGAAATAAACTAGCTAGGGTGCCAGTAGCAAATCTCTGAGAAGAGATGTGGTGCTACAGACCTCTGAACTATGTCACCATGAGGCTCGAGGGCCTATTTATTATTAGGAAATAGTGGAGAACTCTAAACGTCCAAAAACCTAACCCTAGGAGATGAAGCGCCAAAACTATGGGCCCCGTTTGGGTAAATTGGTGTTTCAACTTCCCGAGGACGTAACTTTGGCATACGATCTCCGTTTGACGCGTATGATACATTGTTAGAAATATCTATCCAAGGACTAAAATTGTTGTTGCAACTATCAATTTTAAATCAAAATCATTTTTTCCAAACAAACGATGCCCAAAAAACGTCATTTAGGGCCTCAAAACGGCTCCGGAAGTTTAGGACTCGAAAAACTACTAAAAATAGTAAGTTGTGCTTCAACTTAAAAACTGAAAGAACTGATGGTGGGGGTTTTAATAGAATATCTGGGTGGCCACCAATTTCCACCTGGATCATTAAGGCCCCAAAACAGCTCCGAGAGTGTAGGACCCGAAAACCTACTAAAAATAGTAATTTGTGTTGAAAGTGAAAAGCTACAAGAATTGATGGTGCGGGTCGAAATGGAATAGGTGGGTGGCCACCGATATCCACCTGGATCATCCTCCTACTCTTTAGCCATAGATGATGGTTCCGTAGGCACACTGAATTTCACCCTTTTCTTCAGTCGTTTGTCTCCAATTGTCTTATCAAGGGGCCTTTTCTCAATTCTGACCGTAGAAGACCAAGTTCGGCATCTATCTTCCTCCTAACTTTCTCCCGAAGTCCCAGCTTGTTCTCCTTAGCTCATTCTGGGCCTATTTTTTTTGAAATCCTCCCATCTCTTTCCTTGCTAGTTTAAAGCATCCAACATAATTAATTTTATGAGACCGAAATTGGTAACAAAAGCTTCTGGGTGTGCTACCGTTTTGACTGCTGCAGCCATATGATTGATATTTCTCAGCAGGAAATATGGAAGGTTAATTCTCTTCTAATGTTGATTATGGTTCAATAAGGGAAAATGATAATTAAAAACAATCGTGGACCTCTCTTAACAGGTGATATATTTTATGAGATTCATAGCAACATCCGCCCAAGTTTGGGGAAGTGACAGCCTGTCAACCCCTATTCCTTTATTCTCAAGGTTCTCCTCACCTTCAAGGAAATCACTTTTTCAGAGAAGGATCATTGACCTTTCTGTTGAACCACCTTCTTCCTTCGTTCAAAACTGATGTTACTCGGGAAAAAACCTCCTCTGTTACTTCAATCTACAGACCCTTGACTTTGGTCCAACAGTACTTGTTCAAATTTCTAGCAAACTCCATCACAATTTCTTCATATGAACCCTTCAAATTTTGAAAATACTCGAGTCACTGGACATCTCTGAATATCTGATATGCCTCTGGAAAATTCTGTAATGCCTCAATAGAATCTGGTTCGTACCTCACCGCAAATTCCCCCATATTGTATTGTTATACCTTTTTACTTCCTTTAGCTCAGTTAGCCAGGGTATCAATGCACTACTCGTTGTATTACAACAACCTGCTCTATAATCTTCGGGTTGAGAATTTTAGAGCAAGGGTGCAAGAAAGTCCAATTGAGGGAGATGATGCAATTTCACGAGGATCAAGAGGTGAAAAGGGTTTTAAATTGATGGTTCGTACCCACACATTCTTTCTATTAATGCCCAATTATGGAGAACTTCGTACTTCAAGTACAAATATCCCTTTTTGACAATATCCAGTCATGATTGGTTGATATGGTATTAAATTCGATAAATCATGGGATTAATGGTGGGTTTAAAGGCTAACTGGTTGTTCATTATTATGAAAATATTCACCCCCCCCCCCAACTTTAATGATGATGGCAGTCCATTGTCATCAAAAGGATTGTCATTAATTTGCCATAATCATCAATTATTAGAGGATGATAATGTTACCTTTTCGGGTGACGTACCTAAATGACATCAAGGACGAAATTGATGTGATGGAGTGATCGCTCCAGCAGCCATGGTGGCCACCTTCAAGCTATCGTAATAATTACTACATGTCAGGATGACGACCAAGATTTCAAGTTTTTGTTGACAACTGTCAACTGTTACATACGTAACAACCAGGACAACCATTGTGTTATCCTTCATAAAACGTTATTGTTAGGAAAAATAAAAGACTGAGAACAAATATGTAACAGCATCATGTAGAATATGCGGGAAAAAAGGATGATGTTCTGAACAAAAAATAAAAAAAGTGTAACAACCGCCACAAAAGTGGTTTTCAACTATTACCAAATTGTCTAATTGTGCCCCCAAAAGAGGTTTTCAGAGTCAGATTCTTATTATCATTTTTTTTAATTACTTATATATATATATATATATATATATATATATATATATATATATATATATATATATATATATATATATATATATATATATATATATAATAGGTGTAACAACCACCAAATAAAAGCATTTTAACTACTTCCATATTTTCCGACTACTTATTTAATTCAACTTCTACATTCACTACGTATTCTTATTATATCCTTTTTTCAAATTTTATTTTTAATTACTTATATATATATATATATATATATATATATATATATATATATATATATATATATATATATATATATATATATATATATATATATATATATATATATATATATATATATATATATATATATATATATATATATATATATATATATATATATATATATATATATATATATATATATATATATATATAATAGGTGTAACAATCGCCACAAAAGTGGTTTTCAGCTGTTACACTTATTGGAAAATCAAAGTTCGGGCAGCACAGGGGAATGTCCCCCTATTGCTGTAACATGAAGATCAAAGTCTGCGACAACGTTAATAAATGAATCCTTCAAATCAGGTTGATGATATAACCTCAGTCAGTGCCCATTAACTCGTAACAGTTGTTAGGAATCTGTAATTTTAGCAGATTCATGAGACTAAAATTGCAGAAGCAACATTATTTCAACCAACTTTGGGATTCTAGGATCTAGCCCTCCTGAATCTGGAGAGGGATCTCTCCAATAAGTACAAAGATGGATTTGTCTTTGAAGTTTGGGGTTATGATATTAGGCTAGTTATGAAGGCCAAGGGTTTTGTTTGTTTTTTGGATGGTTGAGCATGAATACTACTTGAGGGGAAAGTTCTAAATGTAAAACAGTTTCAAAGGTGAGAAGTTGCAAGTGAATAGAACAACTTTGGCTAAAGAGATAGATATAACGTTGGTTTTTAGTCCATTGGGCTATGGAGTCATAACAGGGCTTTAATTGAACAACAACATCAAGAGTGATCCAAGGGGCAAGTCATCTACATCACAAGATTATTGAGATTATAATGATGGAATGGAAACAATAAAGTGTTGGAGATGGTGGAAACTGATAATAATTTCACAAAGGATTTATATTCAGTCCAAACAAGAAAAGCCTCTTAAGTAACTGTTTAAAACCAACCAAGTGCGGGGATAACCATTGAATTCTTGGGCAAGTTTGTATTAAAGCAGCTTAATTGAAAAACAATCCAATAATCCACATAATTACCTTCAGAAAGTATGAAAACATATAAGAGAAGACAGAGTGTAAACTTAAGATCAGATAAAGTACTTTTAAACCTAGTCTGCTTTCAGTCAACACCAAGGGAAACTTTCAGAATCTGTTTTTGGAGAAAAACTAGGACCAGGGCACACCATATCTTCCATAGTCATCTTTAATAAGAAAATAAGGAAAATAACTTTCAAGAAACAATGTTTAAAGAAAACAGTAGGACGAGGGAACTCCAGCATTCCTAACTGTTTAAACTCTATTAAATCATTCTTAAATAAACAAATTGGAGGAAAACATTGAGATAAAGCTTTTCAGTTAGAGAAGGTTACTGATATACAATAGGTCCTAACTCTATAAATGTTGTTCTTTATCAGAGAAAGTGACCAATATGACATACATAGAAGGAAAAACAATAACAAAGAAAGGAGCACTTCACCAGTGATATAGACTAGGATCCCAAGAAACAACTTGTTTATTGATGTCAAACCAGTTACAGTACTCAGGTCCAATGTTTCAGTTCAGCAATCATCTTCACTATTCAGCCTAACTAATCTATCATAAGAAGAGCTCCAAGGGCCAGTGAACACTATTTACAATCAGAAGTTTAAGCTCAAATATATTTCAAAGTTCTACAACCAACGCCTCACTCATCTTCTGCTGTAGTATATATAGAAGGATGAGGAGGTGAGATCTGATAAAAGATCTCAATTACAATTAATACAGAATTAATGGCTTATTGGCCTTTGAGGGGCTCAATGAAGAAACTTACATACATATCCTCTGTATTAAATGATTTACATAAAGATTAAGCTCGGTGGGAGCTTTTGTTGACCTTTGAGGCTCTGTGTGGCATCGAAGTAACTCTGCAGATGTTTGTCATTAAGTTCCTTGGCAGAATTTACTCTTTGGCTGCGTTTTGAGACAAATATCTGATCCCAATCAATAAATTCGGCCTTTGATTGAATACTTTGAGGCACAGGTGACGTCGTGGTAGCTAGAGGGATCAATTTTCCTCAATTTGTGGAGGTGGAGGGTTTCCCGTCAATAAAACACTTCAGATTTTCTTTAAAATGTGTTTTAAATCGGGGATTAGGCTTTTGATAAACATTCTTAGCCGTAATCCCTGCAAAATATATGCTTCAATCCTCTGTTCTGATAAATTTTGGTCTTCGTCACTGATACTCTCTGACTGCACCCGATTCATGGTTTTTTTGATATGTAGGGCTGCGCAGGATTATGTGGCATCAATGCTTCATGAATGATTGATGAAAACGTGGATTTAACCCCTGTGATGATTTTCTTTGGTGAATCAAAGGCAGGAAGATCATCATCCTCCGCCTTCGAATTTTCTTCAAAAATGGCGAGAAAACCATTTAAACCCTGCAAAATACAAAAAACTATTATAAAATCCTACATATATAGGTTTACTGCTTCAGAAGGCACGTGGAGGAAGCATCGTCGTTGGATGGCATCATCCAATGGTCGAGATTGATCAGAGGAAACAAAGGGAAGGCAGAAGAAATGTTTAAATCTGAGTCGTCGATCGCGCAGAGATCGACGGTCGGGAATGGAAAATGGAAAGTCAAAACGGGAAATGTTGACCGGGTGATCGAATCATGGCGATGGAATATGGACCATCGATCTGCAGATTAGATCTACGACGGAGATTTATTGAATGACGCGTCGTAGCCCGGTTAACTGTCAGGCATCTTTGGTGAGCAATAGTCGTTGGATGGCCCACCCCAGATCGGACGGTACGCATCAATATCGTGCCGTATCCACGTCCGAATGTTAACGCACGATGGATGGCGGTTTTATGAATATTTTCCGAGACACATGTCAACCAATGAGTGGAATCGCTGGCGATCAAGAAAAAACCGCCTTCACCCAAAGGCGGTGCGATGAATACCGTGCGGTTTTTGGAAAGGGTTAGTGGAATGCGAGGACCACTGGGAGACGGATTCCGCACCGTCCGATCTCCAGATCAGATCGACGGTGTGGAACGATTTAAAATTTGTACCGGCGGAAAATTAATAAAATAATAAAAACTGACGATTTTTAAAATATAACCAAGGTTTTAACTTTGGCCGGGAATTATTTTATTTGAAGCAGATAGGCGCCCGATTGCGGGGCCGTGGGCGCATGGGAAATGATGTGACCGAGGATCAATTGGAAAAAGGGCTAGGACCCATATATGCCCAAAATGTGGGTTTTTATAGTTTTTTCAATGATTTTCAAAGGGTTAGAGAGGTTCGGATAAGGCGAAAAAGGAGTTTTCAACCTTGTCAAGGGGTTTTGATGAAGGGGAAAGGGAAAAATTATGAAAATGAGGGATTTTTCATGGGAGATGAAAGGGTTAAAATGAGGTTAGTTTTGGAAGAAGGGAAGGGGGGAAAAGGTGCTTGTAGCAGTATTCTGGCTTGGAAATCAGCAGGATTTCTAAGTGTAAAATGGGAACAACAGTGAAGTTTGGATAGAGGATAGGCATGAGGCCTTCAAGAGTCTTAAAGAGCCAACCATTTTTAGCAATGAAATTTGTTCCTTGAAGGCTCAAAATTTTTTTAGCCAGCATTTGGTATAACAAATTTTATAGTTGGCTAACAACAGTGTCTTAGCACTATCAATGGTAACCAATTTTACAGTCCCATTGTCAAAGACAGTATCTACTTCGTAAGGACCTAGCATCTAGTGTAGAGCTTTCCCTTGAAATCCTTGAATCTTGAATCGTACAAGAGAGCCCAATATCCTTTCTAAAATTTCTTCTTTATAATGAACCTGTCATGCCATCTAGCTATTTCCTGCTAAATGATCTTTTTCTGTTGAATGGAAGCCAACCGTTTCTCCTCCAACTCATTGAGATGATTCAACCTTTGTCTTTATGTTGTGCTCAAATCCAGATTTCTTGCAATGTTGTTCTCAAAGTTTATATTTCAAACTCTATGGGGAATAAAGGATTCTTACCGTACACCAATTCCTATGGTGAGAAGCCCGTAGTATTCCTCCATGTTGTTATGTAAGCCCACAATACTTCTAGAAGTTTTTCAGCCCAATTTCTCTGGTGGCTAGCTATTGTCTTTGTCAAAATTCCCTCAATAACTTTGTTGGTACTCTCCACTTGGCCATTTTCTTGTGGATGATAAGGTGAAGTGATCCTGTGATGAATTCCATACTTCTCAGCCAGATTCTGAATCATATGAGATGTGAATTGGGGACCCCCATCTGTCACTATCTCCCTGGGTATCCCAAAGAGAACAAAAATATCTTCAAATAGGAAGTCTGAAACAGCCTGCTCTGTATCTCTAGTTAGTGCCTTCGCTTCGACCCATTTTGTGACGTAATATGTACAGAACAATATGTATAACCTCTATTGTGATGAAGGATTAATTGGCCCTACTAGATCCAAGGCCACTTCTCAGTGGTTCTAATACTATTTGAGGTTGTAACGGAATCTCGTCTAATTGCAGTGGTTGGCCCATCCTTTGGCAGCTATCACACCCTTTCACAAACTTTTTGGCATCCCGAAATATAGTTGGCCAGTAGTACCCTATTGAGAGTACCTTGTACCCCATCCTCTTGTCCGCGAAGTGCCCTCCATAGGGCTCCTCATGACAAGGCTTCAAGATATCAATAATCTCATATTCTCTAACACAACACCGAATCTGAAAGTCTGGTCTAGTGTGATAGAGATTTCCCTCTATCCAGGAATAAGTGGCACTCTGTTGTATGATCTTTCTTTTGTCTTTGGAAGATAAATAGTGTGGGAATTTACCTGAAGAAATATAGTTGGATATATCTGCATACCATGGTGAGTGAGTAGATATGGAAAAAAGATACTCATAGGGAAAATAGGGCCTCAGTAAGAGTGCAATTATCACCTATGGTTAACCTAGAAAGAAAATCAGCAACTACATTATCTTTTCCTGGTTTATCTAAAATAGTGATATCAAATTCCTGTAACAACAATAACCATCATGTAACTCTACCATTAGTAATTTTGGCTTATTCATTAAAAATTGAATGGAAGAGTGGTCAATGTGTACAAATACTTGATACCCAGTGATATAATGTTGAAATTTATTAATAACATGCAATACTGCTTGGAATTATTTCTCGGTCACTATGTAATTGAGCTCAGCTAGGGTTAAAGTTTTGTTGATATAATAGATAGCATAAGGCTTATTTTCTTACAAATGGCCCAAAACGGTGCCCACAACCATGTCAAATGCATCTGTAGCAATATGGAACGACAAATTCTAGTTTGGTCCTCGCAAAATAGGTTTTGTTGTTACATAGTTCTTCAACTTCAAAATGGCTTGCTCACACTTCCCTATCCACACAAATTCCACATCTTTCATTAGAAACGAAAACAAAGGCGATGCAATATTTGAAATTTTTTCTATAAATATCCTATAGTACCTTGCGTGTCCTTGAAACCTACGTACCTCTTTTTGAGTTCTGGGAGTTGGGATTCTCGAGATTACCTCAAATTTTGCAGGGTCTACCTTGATTCCATCTGCCGAGATGAAATGTCCCAGCACGATCCCCTCTGTCATCATCATGTGGCACTTTTCGGTACTCAAAGCAACATTAGTTTGTACACATCATTCCATCAACTTTTCAAAATTAACTAATGATGTTTCAAAGGTATCACCATAAGGTGTAAAATCATCCATGAATATTTCAAGGCATTCATTGAATAGAACTGAAAAGATACCTAATATTTCCCTCTGAAAGGTTGCTGGTGCATTACAAAGGCCACAAGGAAGGACTATGTATGCAAAAGTACCCCATGGGAAAGTAAAGGTTTTCTTATCTTGATCTTCCAGGACAATCTTTATTTGATTATAGCCACTGAATCCGTCTAGGAATAAAAAAAAACTTTTTCCCAGAAAGAGTATCCAAGACCTGGTCTATAAATGGTAAGGGAAAATGATCCTTTTGGGTGGAATTATTGAGTTCTCTATAATCTACACAGACTCTCCACTTTTCGTTATTTTTCGGAACAATGACAAGCAGATAAACCCACTGACTATCAGAGATGGGATAGATAAAATTTGCAATAAGGATTTTCTATAATTCCTCTTTCACTATCTCCTTAAGTGCAAGATTCATTCGGCGTTGCGGTTGTCTAACTGGTTTGAAACCATCCTTAAGGTAAATGTGGTGACTTCACAGGCTGGGATGGATTCCTTTCATGTCAATGTAATCCCATGCAAATTCATTTTTATACTTCTATAACAGCTATATCAACAATCTGTTATGTTCATCAGTCAAGTTAGGATTAATGTTCAAGTATTTTCCTAGCTCAATTTGAAGCGGACTGTTGTCAATATGTGGAGTGGTTCTCATATGTTCAATATTTAAATCATCTTCTTCATCTTCTTCCCCTGGATCTCTAACAGGAGCAACTGGGAGTGAGTTGCTAATAAAACCATTAATTATGTCATCCTCTGTTTCATCTTTAAAATATTGTGCTTTTCCAAGTGTGAGGAGAGGTAGGGAAAAATCATATTCAGGTTCAAATTCATCCCACCAGGCTCTATTCAAATCCATGTGGGGTTTCCCTGGTGGCTAAAGGTTAAGGTTATTTATGGCTTGCCCATCTGAGATCATCATAGATCCAGATCTACATCCGATAAATGCATCTGTGGTGGCTAGCCATGGTCTTTCCAAAATCAAAGGATGCCCCCTAGGTTGGATTTTCTTTGCAAAATGAGAAAATCAGTTGGGTATCTCCATGAAGCTACATTAATCACCACATCTTCTAACACCCCTTCAGGTTTAACACGTGACCTATCTGCTAATTCAAGCATTGTAGGTGTAGGTCTAAGCACGAGAAGTCCTAGGGAGATAAAATGATCCATGGTCATCACATTAATGGACGCCCCTAAATCGAATAAAGTAGTGGTTATGGGATGTTCATCAATATAGACAATAATTGTAGGATTACCTGGGTCATTATATTTAGTTAACAAAGGCTGATTAATCATTAGTTCAGACAGTTTCCCCATAACATGGATAGTAGCAAGCTCCTTCGACTTCCTTCTAGGATTTTTGACACAAATATCTCTCTTTGTTTTAGCGTAAATAGGTACTTCCTTGAGAGCTTGTAACAACGGAATCCATACATACAAATTTCATAATTCCTTGAGAAACTCATATTCAGGTTGTGAGGTTGTCCCAGTTTCAGTTAATCATTGAGGATATGGAGGATCCTGAGCCCTAACAGTTGAATCAGTTGTCACAGGTGCACCGACCTTGCTCGAGTTGGCTGTGGAAAGAGCAGTAGTCCTTCCTGAGCTGGTTACTACATGTGTAAGAGTCTGTGATGTGTCGGTTGTTACAGGTGTAACAACCACTTCATAATCGACTATACCCCTTCTAGGTGACTCACATTCCTCCTCGGTGATGATAGGAGAATGGTCAAGTCTAATTAGTTTTCTCGATCAAATCTGAATCTCATTGGGTCCAATAGGAGTAATAAGGTAAGTCTGGAAAGTAGTTGGGGTTTCTATGCTATGGGCTTCCTTATTATTCGGATTGGGATTAGGTTGCACAGGTAATTGGGGTCAGACAGAAGGTGCAGGAGTTTGGAGAGGATGCAGTTGTAATTGTTGCTGCATTGGTAGTGAAGAGGGAGCAGGACCTTGGCCATTACCTCTCCAATTATGACTCCAAGGGTAAGGTTGAGATGGAGGATATTGCATTGGTGGAGGGGAAGGGAATTGGTTCCAGGGTGAAGGAAATTGTGTTGAGGAAGGAGTGGGATATGGCCATGGAAATTGCTGACCATTATAAGCATTATTCCAAGAATTAAAAGAGGAAAAATATGGAGGCATACCTGTAGGTTGCAGTTGCCATGGTCTCCTTGGTCTGATGAAGTAGGAATATTGGACCTCCTCGCTTTATTCCTTAAGTACTGCTTTCAGCCTGGGTAGTTCTCGGCATCGACCAATGGAATGCTCCAACTCATAGATATTGCACAAGATAATGTTGTCCAGATCGTATTCTCTTTGTAGATGTTTCTTTTTGCACTGAGGATAGAATATTGCCAAAGCTGCTTCAGCTTCTCCTTGTCATTTCTTGACTTTTGTTGTGGTAATCTGGGCAGATAAAGTAATAAGGAGATCGGTTTCAAAATCCTCAAATAGATTACAGATCTCTGCTCTAGTCACTCCTCCACTTGTAGACTTATGTATCTGGACTGAAGGGTCTCGAATTGAACTCATCCCTTTGGTTGATCCTCTTGAAATCTAGAGACAGAGCTTCATTATTTCTTCAAATTATTCTTGTTATATGTCCCCCCTTCCTAGCAGATTCAAGTGCTCCAAACAGTCATCTCGCATGCCTCTTAGAAATATTATTTTCAGAACTTCTGGGGCTAAGTCACCAAACTTAGACCTTTGTAAATTGTAATGGAATCATTCCATATAATATTCTAAGGTTTCCTCCTCCTTCTGTGTAATCCTGAAGATTTATTCCTTCAAATCCTTAGTTCGACTGTAATCCTGACACTTATATAGGAATGTATCCTTCATTTCACTCCAGGTTCGGATCGAGCCATCACTCAGTACCATGAATCATCTCAACACTTCTCCCTTCATAGTAGCAAGAAACAATTTTAGCTTCTAAGATTCATAAACGTAGTCGTAACTCCTACATAATACATCAACCTCGAACATAAAGGTATCAGAATCTTCGATAGCCATCCCTTGGAAGGATGGAAGATATGATAAGGGAATATTCTTCATAGGAGCTTCATTCCTTGTTTCCAGTATCGGGAATTCAAAAGTAGTAATAGTACCATATGTCCTAGTGTTTTCATCCCCCATGACTGATCCTTCCTGATGAGATGAACTGATCTCGAAATGTGCAAGGGATTGACTAATGGGTGAAGGATCAAGTTGTTCCAGGACTAGTTGTTTCATTGCGCTACCCGAATCTAGATAATGATGATCAAGTAAACTCTGTTCTGATTCAGACCCTCGTTGTCCCTCATTGGTTTCCCCTTGTCCTTCAATTCTTAAGTTTTAATCAATGGCTTCCCACTGTTGCTTCTGATTTGGGGTCTTAATTTCAGGAGTGGATATGTTGTTTGAAGGGTGATGGGGTCCAGACAGAGAAGGTGCATATGCCTCAGGCCTTGATATAGTGACATATTTCTGTGGTCATGTCTTCCTATTGTCTCTGTATGAAGTGGAATATTCTTTCTCTGCTTTTGAAATTAGATCCCTAAAGAATGTCTTCCTTCCCAAATATGCACTCTTATTTTCATTTTTATGACCCGTATTTCCTGTGGTTAGTTAGAGTGTGGGCGTTTTGGTTTCTCTGTTGTCCTAAGAGCACACATGGGCCCTATGTGTATCAATCCTCACTATAAGTGCCTTAGTTCTATAATGGTGAGCCCGCCCAAGTATGTTAGAGCGATGCACAGGTTCTTACCTCTCGTTTTATCGCCCAGCAACTCTATAGCTAAAGACACACTCTAAAAAACACAACCAAAGCTCACACTTCTAAGTGCCCCAGTGTAGCAATAGTGAGCCCACTCAAGTATAATAGAGCGATGTGCAGGTTCTTACCTCTCGTCTTACTACCCAGTGACTGCTGACTAGGAACACCCTACCATCAAACAAAAAATTCTGGTTGATTGTATCGTCACTGCCATCCCCTACAACAACACCAAAACGGTGGACTAATTAATCAATTTTAAATGACTAATACGGTACACATAAATTATCGACCAGGAACGTCTTTTATTTCAATGGTAGTTGCACTGTCTGTTTTGATACATCATACCAGAAGCGGAAATAAAACATGAATAAATTGTTGTTGAACCAATTGCAGAAATTAACACTCATGCAGGAATAAAAAGGATCTACAGGAATGTAACCACACTTCATATAAACCAGTATCTAGCACGCCACACACTAGCTACACCAGTTGGTACCTCTAATTGGATCTATGTAAAAATATGATAAATACCTAGAATTGAAGCAGATCTACTTATAACTGACACAACAACAATAGCACTCCATGAATATGTAGTAATAAATAGAAGATATAATATAGCTACCTTATGACTGCAATCCCTGCTAAAGAGGAGGGCTCTTCCTCCCTAGCAGGGCATGTGAAGAAATGAGAATTAAATCAATTAACACATGTAACAACAACAACACGATATTCTATATTATGATGATCAAAATTTACAATGTCAAAATGGCGATAATGTTCGGTGCTAACCCCTTGAACTTGAAGGACCGAGATTTTATATAATAATTACATATCCAGAAAATGAGGAACAGATCAATCATGAGAATCTCCCAATTCTCATGTTGATCGAAATAACATAAATATAGTTACAACTAATTCCCTCAATAAAAATCCTGAATGGGAAAGAATTGATTTCAATCAAAACTTCCTGAAGCTTTTATTCTAAATAACAATACATGATAAGTCCTACAGTTGTCGTTGGAATGCGACAGCTATAGCGTAACAACTTTTAAAGATAGGTCAACATTCGAAATTTAGCAATACGCAAACAACAACACAATTGTAGTAGCAGATCTATAACAACATCGTGGTGTAACAACAAAATATGTGATAGCCAAAGTGTTGACTCTGCATGTGGCAGCAACACCGTGTAATAGCACATTATAACAACATGATTCTAACTAGTTCTTTGCACCTGTATGTCCCAGGTCCCTGTGCCTGAAATAGTATCTAAAAGAATATAAAAAAGGCCAAAGAAATTCTTCCATTGTTCATCTCAATTAGCTACAAGAAAGGAACAATACATCATAATAACTAACGAGAATGGCAAGGTAATGAAACAAGGTAAAGTTATGATGTTTCAGGATAAAGGAAAAGAAAAAGGCAAGTATAGTCCCCAGGTTGGAGGTCAAAAAGGTAGAAATGAGGGAAGAAAATATAGGAAATGACTATAAAAATGATGCCCAACAACAATGACATTCCATGTTATTCAATCTGGAATGAGTGTAAGTCATTTGAATTATGAACCTCTGAAAAACATAGTACAAGAAAAAAATATTTCACTTCTTATTGAAGTATTTAACAAAGAGAAATAGATAGAATAATCCAATAAAAAACATAGTGATGTTAATGAAAGTGACTTTGAAAACATGAAGATAGATGAAAATGTCATAGAACTTCACCCATATATTATCAATGCAAACAAGAGATCACAACTATCATTGCATCAACTAAAAAAACATATAAGAAACAAGGACATTTTTGAAACAAGTGTTCGTAGAAAACTATGCAAGCCATTAAATGCTAGCTCTAAGAACATCAAAATTTATGAATATACTATGGAACTTAATACAAAGCCTTTTAATGTAAGAAAGAGACCATGTTCTAAATTTCATGAACTCGAAAAATACATAATAAACAATAATGTTATCAAAACAAGTCTGATTACAAGACGATCGAAGCGACAAAATTTAGTACATAATACCATATTTCCTAATAAACATAAATAATTGTTATATATGTTCGAATATACATTTGAAATAGTGACCAAACAACAATATTTTAATAGAATACAAGATTTTCATATTTATGATTGTGCAATATGCAATCAAACTTGGTTTAAAAGAGATGTCATAGAAAGTTAAGCATATATGCCAAAAAAGCAGAAAAAAAATTAGAAAATGACAAAGTTATCAAATTTGTAGTTCCAGAGTGAATTAGGCATAATAGGAAATTTCCATTGTGAAAGAACTTTATGAATTGGAGGAAAGACTAATATCATTAAGATTACCATTTTTTCAAATACAAGAACTTGGATAGCGTTTTAGAAAACCATAGTTGATATTGACTGGTGGACTAATCAATGTACTTGTTGACACATGTCGAATTCAAATTGAACTTCCTCGTGACATAAATGAATATAGTACAGTGGTTGTGGAAATCAAAATACATTTAGTGTTTAGAAGAATATTTGTTGTTGGGAAAATATGTGTTCATAAAGTCATGAAGGAATTAAGACGAATGTATAAAACTCCACTTTATAGGCTAGAGAATGTCAAAATAAATGGAAACTAGAAACAAGTCTTTGATCAAAACAAGGATGCATATGCATGTGAGACATATACAAAAATAAATTATTATAATGATTACTATGATCAAGAGACAGTAAGAAAAACACGGTTGCATGGATTTAGTGTTTCATATAGTATTTATGATCTTTTTAATCATCAAATAAATTCTGCGTGAATGCTATAGGCATTTTGGAATATATAGGTATTTAGAGGAGATGATCTTTCCCACATTATTTTACAGGAAAAAATTATCATACATTGTTATGGGAAACTTTACATATCATGATATGGATCGATGGGAATTTTTGCATCAAGATCATGATTTTGCATATCATATAACAAATTCATTTTATAAAATAGTGTGAATTATCCTCAGTGAAGTATTCAGTTGTATTTGGATTCATATAAGAAAAGGTTAGTTAAAAGGAAAAAAAATAATGGTTAGAGATGTTAAAGCAAAGGAAAATTTGAAATGGATTATGGCATCGAACATTGCATATATGGATCTTAGACGAATATAAACATTGCTAGACTATTTTTCGTATTTGTGAAAGAACTTATATGTGATGATCCAACAGTTCGGTCAACCAAATTTCTTTGTTTAGTTTAGAAGTGATGTACATATCTGGGATCCTTTAGTAAAGGCTTTTCAAAAAATACATCGAGAGAAAAAAAAAAATCAACTGAAAATTAAGTAGAGGAAGATGATATTGATACCTTGATAAGAAATGACCTTGTTACTTATGTACAATATTATAGAAGTAGAATGAATGCTCTATGTCGGTTAATTTTACATGAGTCAAAATACTTTGGTGACATCGTTGACTATTTCTTTGTAACAAAATTCCAAAATCTATGGAATAAGTATGAATATTTAAATTAAAATTTCCGTTGACAAGTACTTGTGTTTTGATTCAACTAAACTACTTGCAAATCTGAAAACTATTCAACTTCATTCAACATACAAACACTTGTAGGAAAGGAAAACAAATGCATTATAGGTTCAATTTTTCAATTCCACCAATGCCAAAGATGAAAATACTTGAGCCTAAGGAATTTGAAAATGCAAAAACAAAAGAAAATGAAAGAACGATATTTGTTTCACTAGAGAAAATGGAACATGATGAGACATATACATTTGATATTTTTCTTGAGAAAATAGTTATAAGAAAATCTGATTGTATCCATGCAATTTAATGTACTTTTAAACGAAGAACAATTATTTTTAAAAGAGAACCAACAGACATATGGACTAATAGTTTCGCTCGGCATATTCCATTAATATCGGGTGCAAAAATTGATGCCTCAATTTGTACTTGACTCATATGCTACACATAATTATTGTAGTTCATATATGACAATGCCAGATAAAATAATGGCATGAATGTTTAAACATGTATGAAGTGAATGTCAAAAAAATGATGGTGATTTCCTAGAAACAATTGCAAGACTTGGAAAGCTTTATTGAACTTACAACAAATGTATAAAAAATAAGTTGTATATAAAGTGTTGTTAATGCCGCTAAATACTAGTTCAAGAAAATGTGTATTTATTAATACTTCAGTAATAGATTATCAAAAATTTTTACTAAAGAAACCAAAAGACCTCGATCATGAACTGGATGATTAAGAAAAAATAACATGCTTATAAATTATCAACCACTGTGTGCAACGACCATAAAACATTGAACATGTATGCTTAGCGGAATTTGCATCGTGCTATACACTACAAGGTAGGAGAAGAGGAGGTCCTGAGAGACCATACATTATAAGATACATAAAGTATAATAAACATATTTATCTTGATAACTATTAAAGAAAATAATTATTGTTGTATGTCACAGATCATATTCACGAGAACAATTTTAACAAACAATATTCGTGATAGCGGGGTCAACCCACAGTCCCGTTTTTCCACGTAGTCTTCCACAATTCTTTTGTTTGATAAATATATATTCCACAACTTTAGAAATTCAAATGTATTCCCCACAGTGCAATTCGGCTACAGTACAAGTGCGCCACCTTTCAACCTTAATCTTTCCATCTTATTTTAATAACCCAGCGAACCTTAAATAAACATATTTAATATATTATGGACTTTATTCTATCGTTGAACCTTATCACCACTATGTATTAAAGTCTAGGCCCGCACCAACGTATGACACCTCCCTTGGCTAACCGTCGACCCGATCGAAGGGCTCATGTTCCATCGCGCCGCTTCGTCTGATCGAACGGATATCGCACGGGCTAGATGTGCAAACAATAACGCGTGATGGCACACAGTGAGGGCGATTTTTCCAACTTGCTCCAGGACACACGTCGTCTGTCCTGTGGAATCGCTCCCCCTTCCTCAAATACCGCTCACTGTGTAAAGGTGGTGCGATGAAAACCAGAAACCGCCGTCACTGTTCATCTGGTCATGGTTCCACTTCTTCAACACGCCAGGTTCCGCTCTACCCCGTTGCGCTCAGGTTCCACCAATGGTTTATTGCACAGTTTGATCTCAGCCTTCGTGAGAACTCTTTTCAACACTGATTCAATACACCTACGCAATCACTGTATTTCTTCACATTTCAACCTCGCTACAGAACTCATATATCCTCCAACGAGAACACACATATAATCACGCATGATTATTCATATTAATAACCCAGCAATCCTCCACACAGATCGCATGTAATCCAGCACTTTCAAAGGAATTAAACTCTCACTCGTATGGTGAACAGAGGAAGTCAACTTGCCCTAACCTCACACATTTTTTCTTCTATCTCAGAATCAATCCTTACAGTGATCGATTCACCTCACCTCACAAGCCAATTTACTTGCAGTGCTTCGCGCAGAACTCAATACAATCTCAATTTGCAGAATACATATTTACACATTCTTATACAATTGGTTTCGAGATATGGAAGTTATTCACACAGCCATTAACGCAACAATGCCCTTCTCACATAATTCAGACACAATTCTTTTATACGTATCCAAAGGTAAAAAATGAAATTTGAAGACATTCAAACAGGGTTTAATTCCATCCAGACACACTTAATTCAAAGACAGTTCTTCCATAAACAGATTTATATATATATAGGCGATAAATCTCAAAAGAAAATTCTTACAATTTCATGACAGGCCAGATATTTAGTTCGATGGCCATTATCCTCCTATTCTATTTCCGAAGAGGTTCTCTACCTCTAACTCTCTCTCTCTCTATTTAAACTCTTCAGGATTACATTTATACCACAAGGATGACCTGAATCGATTCAGGTCTCCAAACAATTCAAAAACTCTTAGCATTCCCAATTCTTAAAATCAGAATCAATAACTGAACTAATCCTAAACTGACTCTTCTTATTCCTATCTTAACAAATTTCTCATTTTCTCAAAATGACTTGAGAATGATTACAATTCCCTACCAAATTTATTTAATATTTACAAGAATATTTAAGAACATGGGACCCCCTATGTCTACTTATGTACAAAGTAACTTTTGAGCCTAATGCCCCTGCATCAGACTCCCAAGCTTCAAATTATTCATGATCTCCTGATCATGTGCTCTTCATCTCTGCCTCCAGGATCCCATACTTGGTTTTGTTGCTGTCCATCCGCTGCATCATCTTTCAACTGATCTTCTCCAGGCTTCCAGACTTTGTTCTGTAAGTCACCTCCAGCTATACCTTCACTATCTACTTTTGTCCTCCCTGTACAAAGATCCTTTTGTTTCCTTGCTGCTGTCTGCTGCTTCGGAGACACCCTTACCATCGGTCTTCTGATGTATTCAATCTCCATGTCTAGTGTGTCCTCTAGCTGGAAATCATCTTGCCCTCTGCTACTACTTTCAATATCTGTCGCTACCAATATTGCTGCTCTTGCAGTCTCCCATGCTATTAACATTTTTACTACTCCTACAAGTGTCATCCCCCATGTTGCATCTGCTGCCACCATGGGTGTTGCTGCTTCCATGGGTGTTACTACCTCCATGGGTGTTTTTGCCTCCCCTTCATGTCCCTCTGCAACACTATTCTTTTGTTCATCATCTACAAATTCATTCTCAGAAAACAATCCACCATTTAATTTCCTACCAGCAATGACATACTCATCTAGTATACGAGTAGACAGAATTTGATTCTACAAGCTAATATCTGCTCCTCTCCTCTTCACAGTTTCAGGCATCCCTGCTCTAGGGTCTGCAATCCCTTTCTCTTCTTCAAATGCTCTCAGCAAATAGTTCAGCCATTTCTCCTGTTTTTGTTTTACATCTTCAACATTGTGGAAGTTAAACTCAGCATTTCCTTCTCCTTTGTGGGCAATCTTCAGCAATTGCTTCTCATCCTCCTGATAGATTCTGGAGATCCAATAAATTTCTCTAGACACTGTATCTTCATCTTTTGTCAGCATGGAATGTTGATTCTTCCTCACTTCAGCAGCTTCCAAAACTTGTTCTTCAGGATGGCTTTGGCCTACCCAACTAGCCAACTCTTTTCTGTCAGTGACAAATCCCTGCATATGAGACATGGTTGTCTCGTCCTCCTTCAGCAACCATTTTTCTTCTCTCAAGACAGTTTCAAAAGATGAATTGTCTTCTACATCACCTATACACATAAACAAACTGTCAGTGTTAAAACCATGAGACCCAATGGTCTCAATTGATGACCTAGTCACCAATTCTTCTCCCGGCATTTCTAAGTCTGGTTCAAGGCTCAGAAATTCTTCATCATCTTTCTCTGCACATGGATCATCAGCAGTAAAGTTCCAATGCTTCAATGCCTCATTTTCCTCTGAAAACACATCAGTATGTTGTGCAGAACTCCTTTCCAAACCTTTTTTCAACACCTCAACATGCTGATCTGCATCCTTCATGAGACTGTCAACTAGTCTCACTTTTCTTCCATCATCTGCTCCATGAGCTCCATCCATGAAGATCTTTCTGCCTTGCTTTCCCAGCAGCTCATTCAGTGCATAGGTCCTCTTCTCCTCCAATTCTCTTCTCTGAGAATCCATCATCCTATATAACTCAACAACTTCAATAGGAGTAGATTTCAGGAACCTTACACAACCTTTTATGACTCTGCTTGTTCTTGACCAATCCTCTGTTGGCCCTTCTCTCTCAGCTTCAGCATTCTGCTGGATATCTTCATTTGGCTCTTCTCTCTTCATCTCTTCCTGAGATTTCACTATCTCAACATTGATCTGAACAGATTTCAGATTCAATGTCTTCTTCTCACCAACAAACTCTAAAGCTTGCTCATCTTCCAGTGGTGTGCCTGCAAACACACACAACTTTTTAGTTTTCAAATCACAAGACCTTTCAGCCTTGGCTGCTTCCTCAAGCACTTCTTCTTGAACAGGTCTGCACATGGAATCTTCAGTTTTCATCCTTGTCTCAAGAACTCTGGGTTCTTCTTCCTCTGTGGAGTCTGTCCTCACTTCACATTTGTCAGACTCAAGAACACAAGCCCCTACACCATCTAGACTTTTCCAATAACTCAGGAATTCCTCAATGACTTCCTCTTCAGCAAGACAAGATTCTTGTTGCCTCAAGTCTTCACTATGTCTCAAAAGATCTCCTACAGGTCTCCCCTCTTCATCTGTGCTCTGTTCTGCTTCACAAGCAGAAATTTCTTCTTTCAACTCAGCTGCTCTGAGTTCTTCTCTCAACAAGGTAATCTTCTTTTGCCTCAACCTCATCTGTAATGGTTTCCATTTCACCTTCTTCCTCATGAGCCAACCAACTCTCTGGCTTTCTTTTATCCTTAGTTTCAATCTGTTGAACTCTTCCTTGATCTCAGCAAATTCTTTCCAATATTCTTCATCTGTGATTCTCTTCCTCATGCCATTTTCTTTGGCATCTTCCCACACTCTGTTGCTGTGGCCTCTTTCAGAACCTCTACAATCTCTGCAGTCTCTGCTATGGCTCTCAGTAGCCATTTTCTTCTCTAGGAGTTCTTCACTCACAAGCTGCACTAAGCCTCTGCAACAACAAGCTCTCTTGCTGCAACTCACCTCACCAATCCTTCCCTCTAGATCCGGATTTTGGCAAGTACTGGTCCCCTCTCTGTAGGAACCTTCGGAGCACTCTCTTTTGCTCACTAGGCTTCACTCTGCATATTTCTCAAGAACACCTCTTTTCTTCTGTCATCCAACCTCTGTTGGGAATATTCCAGGTTCTGCCACACTCTTCTTCTTTACTCAGAGTCCCTTGTTTGACCCTTCTTCCACTGCTCTCAAGGCAGTGATCTACTTCTGCTGAGATGTATTCAATTGTCTGCACTCTGACTTCTGCAAACAATCCTTCAACCAGAGTTAACACTGTTCACTTCTCTTGGGAGCACCGCAATTTTCCTCTTTATCCAACCTCTAGCTGAATACCAAGCTCACTGCCTCCACTACTTCAATTTTCAGCAACCATAATTCTGCAATTCCAAATCAAATTAATTACCTGCAAGATCGTGATCCTGTCCTCCACTCATCCTACAAATCCTGTTCACTATGATTCTGTGTACTTTGCTGCCTGATCTTCCTTCTTCAAATCTGCAGTCTTCAAAACACTTGTCCCCCAATTGGACTCTGCAATTCTGCAATTACCTTCACTGTATCCCTGTAGGATGAAATCTTATCAGTTTCCACAAGTCTGGTTTCCTTGCATTCACCAAACTTGGACTTTTCAAAAAGAGCTATTCCTGAAGCTCTGATACCACTTGATAGCGGGGTCAACCCACAGTCCCGTTTTTCCCTGTAGTCTTCCACAATTATTTTGTTTGATAAATATATATTCCACAACTTTAGAAATTCAAATGTATTCCCCACAGTGCAATTCGGCTACAGTACAAGTGCGCCACCTTTCAACTTTAATCTTTCCATCTTATTTTAATAACCTAGCGAACCTTAAATAAACATCTTTAATATATTCTGGACTTTATTACGTAGTTGAACCTGATTTCCAGCCCTTTATACCAAAGTCGCGCTTACAATAGCCCTTGGGCCCCAGGGTCACCCTTCTGATCGGTTGGTTATAAAATGTAGTCGTCGTACAGGTTAATATAAATCACCACTATTGTATTAAAATTTGGGCCCGCACCAACATGGTATATTTATTCTATCATTGAACCTTATAACTAAGGTTCCAACCCAACACATTAAAGTCAACGCTAACAATATCCCTTAGGCCCCGAGTCCACCCTTACAATCAGCTGGTTATAAAATGTAGCCGTCGTACCTTAGGTTAATATCAATCACCACTATGAATTAAATTATGGGCCCGCACCAACATATGACACATCCCTTGGCTAACCGTCGACCCGATCGGAGGGCTCATGTTCCATCGTGCCGCTTCGTCTGATCAGACAGATATCGCACGGGCTAGATGCGCGAACAATAACGCGTGATGGCGCGCAGTGAGGGCGGTTTTGCCAACTTGCTCCGGGACACGCGTCGTCTGTCCCATGGAATCGCTCCCCCTTCCTCAAATACTTCTCACCGTGTAAAGGTGGTGCAATGAAAACCAAAAACCGCCATCACTGTTCATCTGGTCATGGTTCCGCTTCTTCGACACGCCAGGTTTCGCTCTACCCCGTTGCGCTCAGGTTCCACCAATGGTTTATTGCACAGTTTGATCTCGGCCTTCGTGAGAACTATTTTCAACACTGATTCAATACACCCGCGCGATCACTGTATTTCTTCACATTTCAACCTCGCTACAGAACTCATATATCCTCCATCGAGAACACACATATAATCACGCAGGATTATTCATATTAATAACCCAGCAATCCTCCACACAGATCGCATGTAATCCAGCACTTTCAAAGGAATTAAACTCTCACTCGTATGGTGAACACAGGAAGTCAACTTGCCCTAACCTCACACACAGTTTTTCTTCTATCTCAGAATCGATCCTTACAGTGATCAATTCACCTCACCTCACAAGCCAATTTACTTGCAGTGCTTCGCGCAGAACTCAATACAATCTCAATTTGCAGAATACATATTTACACATTCTTATACAATTGGTTTCTAGATATGGAAGTTATTCACACATCCATTAACGCAACAATGCCCTTCTCACAGAATTCAGACACAATTATTTTATACGTATCCAAAGGTAACCATTGAAATTTGAAGACATTCAAACAGGGTTTAATTCCATCCAGACACACTTAATTCAAAGACATTTCTTCCATAAACATATATATATATATATATATATATACATACAGGCGATAAATCTCAAAAGAAAATTCTTACAATTTCATGACAGGCCATATATTCAGTTCGGTGGCCATTATCCTCCTATTCTGTTGCTGAAGAGGTTCTCTACCTCTAACTCTCTCTCTCTCTCTATTTAAACTCTTCAGGATTACATTTATACCACAAGGATGACCTGAATCGATTCAGGTCTCCAAACAGTTCAAAAACTCTTAGCATTCCCAATTCCTAAAATCAGACTCAATAACTGAACTAATCCTAAACTGACTCTTCGTATTCCTATCTTAACCAATTTCTCATGTTCTAAAAATGACTTGAGAATTATTACAATTCCCTACCAAATTTATTTAATGTTTACAAGAATATTTAAGAACATGGGACCCCCTATGTCTACTTATGTACAAAGTAACTTTTGAGCCTAATGCCCCCGCATCAATTCGACTTGGGAAAATGCATATTTATAATTTGAAAAACTCATAAAATGTAATGGAAAAAAAATTAACGAATGAAAGAATGGTAGCGTGGACTAATATTGATATCATAGTGGCTAAGCTTGAAAACAAAGAGAGAAAATTGTTTGAAAGAGATGTACCTACATATGAAGAAATAAAAAATAAAAAATAAAAACATTATCAAGAATACCATATCGAATCATATTTTCAAAATTTGCAAAAGGATAGAAATGCAAAATCAATTTTTGAGATACCTTACCAACTTATAAAACAACTGCAAGTACTAGAAGAAAAAAATTTCTATGAAATCGTGAGAATTCTCAACCCAAAATATGAAAAATAATGAAGTTAATAGTGACAGAAAAAAAAAATAAAAAAATAAAAAAAAAAATAAAAAAAAAATAAAATTAAAAATTAAAAAAAAAATTAAAAAAAAAAAAAATAATAATAATAATAATAATAATAAATAATAAATAAAAAATTCCATATCAGCCATTGTATGTACTTGTAACAGATGGTGTTGGCATTGGAAAAACATGTATTGTTATAACAATATTCCAATCTCTAATTTTATTTTACAACAACATGTTAGGATATGACCCAGCTCAACTAAAATTAATTGTAACAACATATACATGAAAGACTTCATTCAATGTGGGTGGTATAACATTGCATTTTGTAATCCATTTACCATTTAACAAATCAAAGTATCTTTTGCTTAAAGGTGAAAATTTAGACACATTGACAAAACATTTCAAACAAATTTGTGTTATGCTGATTGATGAGGCGTATTTGATAGGTTTAACATTACTATACCAAGTTTACAAACATTTATGGGAAATAAATCATACTCCATTGGCATATTTTGGAAATATTGATGTAATATTTTCAAGTGACTTGTTCCAAACACAATTGATCAAAGATTCACTAATTTTTGAGCTACCAAATTTAGCAGGGGAAAAACAAGTATACGATTTCACAAAGGAAAAAGTGAAATGTTATGAATTGAGTACGTTAAAGTCATTGAAATCCTTAACAAAATGCGAGTAAATCAATAATCTTATGAAAACATAAAATATATAAATGACAAATTCTATAGACCTGCTCCAATAGATCCATTGTTTCCATGCCTATTTTACAACAATAGGGATGTACAAAAGCATAATGAAAAATTGTTGGCATGTGTAAATGAAGGCTATAATAGTCCTTGATGCAATTGATAATCTCATAGTAAGGAAATAGGCTATGTAGCATATGAGAAAAAAATGAGAATAACGTCAAAAATCCTTATCAAATGCAATGTTATACTTGAGCTATATGCAGGGAACTAAAATACATAACATGGCCTTGTTAATGGCTTGGATGAAATATGTAAAAAATATACGAAAAATAGCAAGAACGATGATGTGTTATGGATATATTTTGTAAATATGGAAATTAGTAAACTACAAAGAAGCAAGTATCGTGAACTATATGACGAAAAAATTCCACCTAAATAGACTCCAATATTACGTATTCCAATAACTTTGACATGCCATAACAAGAGATTTAGAACTATAGCGCGGAAACAAATTTTGATACAACTAGCGTGCTTGAAAAATTCATCGATCACAAGGTTTAATGTTGAATGGAATTGCATTTGATCCAAGTGGCATATCGATACATGGACGAATTTACACAAATTTGTTACGTGTTAGAACCATGGAATCATTGTATCTTCTTCAAAAACTAACACAAAGGAAATTTTATGTGAATAAGAAAGTATTAGAAGAAATTAAACACTTAAGAACTCAAGCATCATGGAAATCAATATACATAGAGAAGTCGATAGAAAATGTAAGTACTTTAACTATTGCAAGTCCGAATACGTGAAGTCTTTGTGCTCATGTGAATGACATTATGTGTGTTGAAGACCTAATGAATGTTATGGTTCTATGTATCTAGGAAACACATCTAAAATGTCTGCCATCAAATATTGAGTTTCACAAATTCAATTTCAACATATCAAAGTGTCTTCATGGAGTACTTACTTGCATACAAGAAAGCATAGAGATCATATCAATGAAAAAAATTTGAAGTAACAAAATCAAACTTGTTTTTTCGGAAGTATATTTCCAATGTCGAATATGCATAATGAATGTATATGTTGCACCAATTGTATTTTTTTCAACCATCATTGAAGAGATAACAATAACAAGGGCATAATTCATGCCTTGTGATTACAGTTTTATGCTTGTTGGAGATTTCAATATTGAAATAAATTTAAATAGAAAATGAAGTAAATAGTTATTAGAGTACATGTGGTGCAGACAATTTTTTCTCTAAATTGGTCTATTTCTATTAATAATACAAAAATTACAGCGAGGTCTTAGCCTTCGAAAATCTTGCCCAATGAAGCGGCATTCTGTCAAATATACCTCTTAAGACTGACCAGAAGTTTTCAAACATTGGACCAAAAACCCTGTTAAGAGACTAACTATTCTGGCAAAGCCGCCCACGCAGGGGAAACCGGCTATGAGACTTAGTGACATAAACATAAACGCCTAAGCACAAAAAAGCAAATTCAGACAAACAGTTAACCGTCAAAGACCTGAAAGTGCTTTACGGAAACTTGTTATTCAGGTGGTTGTTCTTCAATGATACAGCAACCATAATCTTAAGTTTCATCATCCTGCTTCTGGAAGTCTTCGTGGACCTTGGAATCGCCTGCATTGACTTTGCCCTGGCTCCCCCGAGAACCTGTGCCATGGATCTCACTACCGCCAATATCCTCATGCTGCAGATTGGGGACCGGAGGGGAAGACAGAAGATCGTTGAGGCCCTTCTCCATAAGCTCGTCCTCCGCCTGAAGATTCTGCTGCACGGAATTAGCCTAAATGTCAAGGGTTAAATTGGCTGCCATGGTGACACTGCAGTTTGCGCAAGGAAAGCAGAATTTCACGTTGTGAGAGTGAGCAGGGGGTGAGGACAGAGAAGGCATGGTGTGGGTGAAACCCCTGGCCGAAAGAGAATGCACAGACCTATGACCCCGGCCACTCCGTGTATCAGGATAGCGCACGGCGAAAAACTCAGAAGAGTTGGAAGTCGAGCCAGAGTTGGAAGAGGAAGGCAAGCGGGCTGGCTTTCCACGACTTGCCCCTCTTCTGGATCTCATGCGATGGCGAATACGCAGCATATTGAAAATGGAAAGCTGAGCACAGTGAGAATCTTCAGGGCCGAGGTTGGAAGCACGGGCAACGAAAGACTGCGAAGGCGAATGAGGAGCCAAATCACAAGCTGAATGCCAAATTGGCCAGGAGTTGCAAAGGGGGCTGCAAGTGTAATGGAGACCGGGCTCAAGCTCAAGGAAGCCAACGAGAGCACACCTCTTCCCTACGCCGGACCAGGACCATGGATCAGTGATCGCATTGGAGCAATTAGCCCGCAGAGGAGTAATTGAAATACACCGAGAGTATGGCTTCATGTTTGAAATGCTTTGAATCTGGTTGGAGAGGACGCTCTGCATTAAAACTTCATTTAAGTTGATCGTTGGTGCATAAATGCATTGAGAACCTGTGTGCTGGTTGGCGGTGGCACCAATCCACACGCAGACCCGCCAAATCTCGTCACGCTCCGGCGTACAGAACACATTAAACACCCGCATCCGGGGTGGTGCAGACAATTACAAGAACTAATAATGAACTTTATTTCAGGGAATAAGGCAATTATTGATCACATTTGGACAAATTTTCCTCTTCAACAATGTCATGTTCATATTTCACATACATGCTAGGATGACCATAATGCAACTCATGCTTTGCTACACTTTGTGTGATTCTAACTTTGCATAAGCTATACATTTTTTGTGTTTTAAAACAATAAAGTTCACTGCCAATTATAAATGCAATACAACATTTTTTTGTAAATCTTAATTATTTCGTATAAGTTGTAACGATAGATTTGTTTGTTCGTTCTCATGTGGAGTCCAAAATGGATATGTAATTATTTTAACTATTACAAGGCGATAACAATCATAGATTGCAGGAATCATATATACTTTCAAGGTATGAGTATTCTTAAATCTTTAAGTATTTTTTTCTCGTTTACTTCTTTCCATTTTTGAAGGTTCAAATTTGTTAATTGTATTATCATAACTTAAGCTAATTACTAATTGCACAATTGCAAAACATACAAAAGATGCACAATTTCTATGTGGAATGTGCAAATGTCTAAAAGTGTTGTTTTCTTTTTTGCATGTTCCTTTCCTCGTGCATACTTTTCGCTTCACACATTTTCTTTGCATATTTCCATCTTGCGTGACACTTTTTGCATACATTCATGAACTTTTTATAAATGTGATTAATTTTTGAAATAAACATTATTTAGGGAACAAATCACGTGTTTGCAAGCAAAAATGAGATATGGCTAACCAATAAGAGAGCAAAGCAATTTGCAATAATTAGCCAAAATGTATGTGTCTTTGAGATTTTTCAAATCCATGTCTCAGATTATTCGCAAATCAAATTCGAGAATGACATAGTAGTGGGAACCAACCATGTGAACATAGTTACCGATCAAATAGGTAACTGAACCGGTACCTACTTTTTGAAGGTAGCAAAAAAAAACACCTGATTTTCAAAAGTGGTGATGCAGAATCACCCTCTTTTTTTTGGAGCATATTTTTGACAATTTAATTTTTTATTTACGAAGTATGAACATTTGTTTTAAAATGTTAGTAATTTTCATGTTAATTTTGAAAAGTGTTGATGCAGCATCAACCATTTTTTTTAAAGTGGTGATTTTCATGCTAATTTTGAAAAGTGTTGATGTAGCAACAATCATTTTTTTTTAGAGTGGTGATTTTCATGCTAATTTTGAAGAGTGGTGATTTTCATGCTAATTTTGAAGAGTGTTGATGCGGCATCAACCATCTTTTTAGAGTGGTGATTTTCATGTTGGTAAAAAAAAAAAAAACTCAAATAAAAAAAAAATAATTAAAAAACCAATAAAAATGTGAAAATAAACAAAAATATATTATAAAAAAAAAAAATTAAAAAAAAAAAAAACAAAACAAAAAATTTCGAAAATTAAATAAAAAATGGGAAAAAATTCAAAAAATACATAATTTAAAGAAAAAAACAAAAATTGAACCCAAACAAAAACCAAAAACAATTTTTTCTAAGTGATTAAAAAAAACCATATCATTAAAAAATAATAATAATTATAATTATAATTAAAATACAAAAAATAAAAAATAATTAAAATTTTGAATTTTAAATTTAAAAACAAAATTAATAAGAAAATAAAAAATAAAATTTCAAAATAATAAAAAATTAAATTAAAAAAATAAAAATTTAAAAAGAAAATAAAAATAAAATTTTTAAAATAAAAACATTTTCAAAATAATTAAAAAACAAAAAAATAAATAAATAAATAAATATTTTCAAATAATTAAAAAAAAATAACAATTTAATTTGTTCTTAAAATTAAATCATTTTAAAATAAATTTAAAAGAAATAAAATAAAATAAAAACAAAAAAAACAAAAAAACATTTTCAAAATTAAAATTAAAAAATAAAAAACATAAATAACCTAAAAATTTTAAATTTTAAAAAGAACTAAAAAATAATAATTTAAAATATACAAATTAAATTAAATTAAATTAATATATATATATATATATATATATATATATATATATATATATATATAATTAAAAAAAAAATTTAAAATTAAATTAAAACAAATATTAAATTTAATAATAATAAAAAAAATTAACATAAAATATTAAATTAAATTAAAAAAACAAATATGCAATAAGTAATATTAAAAATATATATATATTCAATAAAAAAAATGATTAAAATTTACTTTAAAAAAAACTGTTAAAATTTAATAATAATAAATAAATAAATCGAATTAAAAAAAAATTAATTGTGCTGCCCACATGGCGGCACAGACCAATTATTTTTTTTTTAATTAAATTAAATTCTTTTTAATTCGATTTTTTTTAATTACATTTTATTAGTTTTTTTGTTTTTAATATTTTTTAATTTTTTAATATTATTTTTTAAATTTCATATTTTTTAAATTTAATTTTATATATATTTTTAATTTTTTTAATTTTTTTAAATTAAATTTAATATTACTTTTTTTATTTAATTTAATAAAATTTAATAAATTTTTAAATTTATTTAAATTTATTATTTTTCTTAAATTTTGTTTTTTTCTTATTTAATTTTTTTTAATTACATAAGATTTAATATTTTTTTTTATTTTTTTATTTTTTTTTTGTAGCTGCAATGTGGCCTAGCTCTGCACTACCTCCGATCGCGTATCTCCCTTCTCTGTAGCCCCAGCCGCCATGGATGCTGGTGGGGGTGTTGAACCCCTCCCCCCCCCCAGCCAAATGTCATTGCCTTTCGAAAACTAGTTGCAAGAGGGAACAAGAGGCCTCTGACCGAGTCCTAGTAGAAGTTCATGAAGAAGCTCGACTGCATCCCTTCAGTTGCACTGCCCGTCGAAGAAACCTATAGATCTGCTCTTAATCTAGATGATAGAGGGATATTGGTCAGTTTACCGGCCTTTGGCCCTCCCCCAAAGCCATGGAGGACTGAGTTTAGAGGAACTGGTCTCCTCTTATCTCCGAAGGGATTAAAAGCCATTTTCTAAGGAAAGGTTTCTTCATTTTTGTTTTTGAGAACGCGGAAGATAAAAGTCTCATTTTCAGAGACGGACCAATATTTCATGGGGCCTCAAGGGCTATACCTGAAAAAATGGACCCCCGATTTCGACCCTACTCAAGACTTGCCTTCTGTTGTCCCAGTGTGGGTTCATCTTCCCCACCTTCCATTGCATTGCTAGAACCAAAAATCTCTGCAAACCATTGGCAATTCGCCAGGATGGTACATAGATCAAGCAGTGAGAAAATATCAGTATTCATGTGCTTGCATATGTGTTGAGGTGGATCTGGAAGTCGAGCTACCAGAAGCAATAAAACTAATAGTCGTAGATTGGACTCACATTCAGGAAATAGACTACGAAAAACTACCTTTCAAATGTCATCACTACCATGGCTATGGCCATTTTGCAAGGCACTACAAAAAAAAAAAGATCGCCGAAGAAAGTGAAAATACGAAAGCTGATCAATGGACCAAATGTAGAAAACAGGGCTAGCCAAACCCCAAGGAAAAGGGTCTACAAAAGAGAACAAAGCCGCACCAACTGGGCAAGATCATGGGGTTGGGAGCTCCATCCCCTCACTAATAGAAGGAACTTTAAATACAGAGTCTAGTAAAGCATCATAAATAAATAATGATAGCAGCGAACAGTCGAAGCTTTCCCCCATTGGAAAAGGCAGCGAGGAAGAAGCGCAACCAGCAGTAACCCCTGAAATCTCCCCTTCTCCCACATACGCAAACATAGCCAGAAAGAAGACAGTAAACTCTCCTAGCTCCTCGGAGAACGAGATCCTCGAAAGGCTTGCAAAAAGAGCCGGCAAAAAGTCCCGCAAAGAAGCAAGGGAGAAATATTAGAGGAATTTTGAGGTCTAAAATGGGCCTTCTAAGGAAAATGTACAATCAAAATTCACTTTATGAGAACCAATCACATTTTAGGGGATGACATCATCCCTAATGGTTGAGGTGGCATTGCTTGAGTTAAAGGTACTTATTTGTCATATTCTTAATGGTGGATAAAAACTCATGGTTAACCATGGTAGTGCTCTAAGTACTTTTAAAGTCAAAGTAAAGTACTCATAATAAATGTCATTTCACACTTTTTGAATAAAAATATATTATTGTCATTTCATATTTCTTGAAAAAAACAATGCATATCCCTATACATTTATTATATTATATTATATTAGATTATTTTTATATAGTATATTAATTACATGTTATTATACAATTTAAATAATATAAATTTTAATTAATAGCATATAATATAATTAAGAATTTATAAATTTATATTTATATTTTATTTTAAGTTATTTAAGTACAAAGGAAAAATGTATTAGTTGTTCAATGATAATGACTTTTTCTTGAAAAGCTCATTCTTATTTGTAGTCACATCAATACAATTTTTTTATTACTTTTATTTTGGTACAACTTTTGAATTGAATTTAACTATGGTTACATGGATTGTGGTGCAAAAAGTGAATTGAAAATTCATAAATATTATTTTATTGGTTTAGCTATTATTTTATTATTTCCTTAGGAGGCCCATTTTAGACCTCAAAATTCCCCTAATGAAGCAGAAAGACAAAAAACACAAGGAAGCCAACCCACAATTGAGATGTCCATTGAAAGGAGCACCAGAACAAGGCCTCTAAAGGGAGGAGCTCCAACCACCCCCAATAGTAAGTAATGTGTATCGTCTCTTGGAATTGCATAGGCTTGGGGAATCCGTCAAAAGCAAAAGTTGTCAAGGACCTCATGAAAACGGAACCAACAGATATGTTCTTGCTCCAAGAGACAAAAATTGAAGGGGAAAATCTTCTAGAGATCAGTAAAAAGAAATGGCAGAAGAATGCAGGGAAATCAATAAGTTTAAGGGGCTCCTCAAGAGGAATTTCCACCTTGTGGAAGGAGGACCAATTCACACTTGTCAAGTCTTCCGAGACCCAGCATTGGATTTTCACTAAGCTGAGGCATAATAATAGCAAGTAAGTTAACATTCACACTTTTCAATTTATATGTTCCGGTAATTTATGCAGAGAAGAAAGAATGTTGGCAATCCTTAAATGCATTTCTTGAACTCCACTCTCTAAATAACATCATCATTGCTGGAGATCTTAATATAGTAATGAACTTAAAAGAAAAAAGAGGAGGCAGCAATAGCAGGGATCAAATGATACATGTGGTCGAAGACATAGTTCTCCAATGGGATCTATTGGACTTCAAGCCAAAGAAAGGATTATACACTTGTACCAATAACAGGAAAGGGGAAGATCACATCTCGGCCAGATTGGACAGATTTCTTGTCCAACGCACAATGCTGATGGAAAGGAGGCTCATCTCCTCAAAAATTCTTCCTAAGCTCACTTCGGATCATAAACCCATTCTTCTTTCGCTGGAGGAGGAAGAAAATCTGGGTCCAATTCCGTTAAGATTTAGTCCACTTTGGAGTGGTAAAGATGGATTCCTTGAAACAATCTGAATGGCTTGGTCCACCACCGTCATAGGCTCTCCCAAATATGTGTGGGAACAGAGGTTAAAATCCATAAAGAAAGCTCTCAAGGAATGGAGCAAAAAGCCTACAAACACACCTAGCAGTCAAAGAAAGGAAGCATTGCAGCAGTTGGAAGTTCTTCAAATGGAAATGGATTCCAAAGACATCACAACAGCTAAACTAGCCAAAGAGAAAACTGCCCAATGCATCTCCTATCGTTCCTTCTGTAATAAAGAGGACTATTGGAGATTAAAGTCTCGCAGTCTTTGGTTGGAATTCGGAGATATGAACACCTCTTATTTCCACCGACAATTCAGAGCTAGTCTCTCTCACAACCATATCTCGGAAATCACTACCTCTGAAGGGATGATCTGCAAAGGTATTGACGAAATTAAAAATGTTGCTGCAACTCATTTCCAAAATCTATATGGCAAAGGAAATGATGGCAGTGAATAGGACATCACAGAAATTCTCAACAACATTCCTTCATTAGTAACCAAAGATGACAATACAATTCTCACTAAGCAGATCACTAAGGAAGACATCAGCAATGTCATTTGGTACATGGAACCTGATAAAGCACCGGGACCTGACGGGTTTTCATTCCATTTCTACAGGATTTTCTGGGACATAATCAAAGTCGACTTGGTCATAATGATTAAAGGATTCTGGCAAAAAACAAAGATGGGGGGCAGCACCAACTCAACCTTCCTTGCATTAATCCTGAAATAATCAAACCCCAGCACCTTCGAAAGGTTCATGCCCATCTCTCTCTGCAACGCCTCATAAAAGATCATTGCAAAACTCCTCGCTAATAGAATTAAGCCACTCCTTGGAAGCCTCATCTCCATTTCGCAAGGAGGGTTTGTCAAAGATATACATATACTGGACAATGTCATTCAAGTGTTGAACCTTTAGTTAAACTGAGAGGGGGGGGTGAATCAGTTTAACACATTCATGAACTTTTTAAAACTTTTCATTAAACTTATTTACACCTTCATTTCATATCCAACTTAATATGTGAGTAATCTTATAATGTGAGCAGCAAGTATTAATATAATATAACAGTATACTTAATATGAGAGCAGCAGGTATTAAGAAGATGATATAAATCAGATCAACACATAAATATCATGCACAGAGACACCAGATATAAGTGGAAACCCATAAAGGGAGAAAACCACATCTTATTATTATTGTGATGCAAAGGCAAGCTCCAACTCCCTCTCACCACTGTTTTTCTGCAGGCACCAACCTACAGGAGGCTCTAACCTCGATTATGCAAGTTATAACTTACAAGGAAGCACCAACTCCCTTCAATTTTCTGCAGGCACCAACCTACAGGAGGCTCCAACCTCAGTCAGCTACAACTGACAGCTATCAAGCTGCAACTTGATAGGGAAGCTCCAACTTCCTCAATTTATCAAACTGAATGTTTGCTGATTTACCTCAGATATCAGCTCTGTTATGTAGCTTTTCTTTCTGCTTTTCTTTTCTTAATATTCTCTGCCTTACTCTTCTATACTCCGCATTCTCTATATTTTCTCTCTCTGACCTCTCTTATGCATATCCGATTGATATTATTTATAGAGTTCCTCACATGACTGTTTGTATTTCACAAATAATTTGGAGTGAACAGTCATGACTCTTTGGCTTTTGTCTTCTCATTCCTTTTATCTGCTTATTCAATAAATATAACTGTAGGTATCAATTTAACATTACAGTGGGATATTTGTTCTCTTCCGGAGACTTTCCAATGCATCACAAACAATAAAAATCAATTAAAACATTTACAATCAAATTACAATGAGAACTCCAGCTCAACTCATTTAGTCTTTTGACTCGCTGCGCATTTGTCTTTTCTTTGACTGTGTCTGTCTTTTCTGTGACTGTGTTTTATCTCTTTTCAACTCTATTTTTTCTTCTATCATTTTCTATGGTGTAACTGTTGCCTTTAAATCTGGGCATATTCCAACCTTTTACACACAGAAAGTGTCTTGTTGATGTGGTGAATTCCGCAAGCGGAACAGACATACATCGCAATCGTTTTATATTAATAATCGCCCTCCACCTTAAGCCGAGGCCCGTGGGTCCACAGACGACACATCATATTTCAATGCAATCGCTACAACATTTTATAACAGCGCCTTTTATATATATACATATATATCTCATAGTTTCAATTCTCGGTGAACTTATATAAAGTTTTAACATATAAACTGCCACTTCCACATAATATATGTTGGTCCATATAACGAACCAAAAATTATTGCTTTTCTATGAAACCTTTAAATAACTCTCGGCGATATAATATCCATTTAACATAGTAAACAACCTTTCGGGCCCTCTTGCTGATCTTTGTCTATCCGCCGATGCGATGAGCTGCCTCCGATTCGATGCGATGCGATGAATCGCTTTACAAATACTTCCGATTGCTATTAATCGCAATCGAAAATTCCATTTTATGTTCCGATGCCCTTTTTCCAATGCGATCAGTCACTATTCACTTAGATGTGCTGATGCGATTAGAACTGGAACTCAAATCAATAAAATCATAATTTATAGACCCATTGGGTCCGGAACTTAATCGCAATCGCAATCCTTTATTGTCATGCTCCGATGTTCTGCTTTTGTCTGATGTGATTGACCACTGTTCACTGCATTTTGCCGATGCGATTGGAACTGGAACTCAAACATTTGTTAATCATAGTTTATAAGCCCATTGGGTCCGAGCTTCAATCGCAATCGCAAGTCTTTGTTTATATGATCCGCTGCCAAATTTTTCTTTGATGCAATTAGACTGATCCGATGTGATTATGCCGGACTTCAAATACATTTGAATCATAATTCATACACCCATCGGGTCCGGAACTCAATCGGAACTCTTGTCGATATGTTCCGCTACCAATCCTTTCTCCGATGCGATTGGAAAGGGTCCCACCTTATGGTACTTTGGTTCTTTCGCTTATTAAGTGCTTCATATTAATATATATGCTTTGAACCTTTGTGTATTAGGCACAATATATGTAATGTACTACATATATATATATAAGATTCCGAAATTCAAACATATATCAATTATGGTTTATTGATCCATCGGGTCCGGACTTATATCGCAATCACAACTTTCTGTTGTTTACATATTCCGCTTCACAATTTTTCTCCAATAAAATTGGGAAAGGGTCCCACCATATAAGGCTTTGATACCTCTAGCTCTTTGTCCATTTAAGCGCTCCATTACAAATATCTATGGTTTGGACCTTTGGGTCACGATTCTCGAAATTATATATATATCCTCTGGCTTGGGCGATTCTCGGAATTAGTTTGTATATATATATATATATATATATATATATATATATATATACCAGTCGCTTGGGTTAAGATTCCCGGAATTTGTTTGTATTTATATACTTGCCGCTTGGGTTACGATTCCCAGAATATTTTTTATGTATCCTTCCGCCTGGGGTAATGATTCTCGGAATAAGGTTTGTATATATATATATACTTTCCGCTTGGGTTATACGATTCCCGGAATTGTGTTTATGTATCCTCCAGCGAGGGTAGCGAATCTCGGAATTAAAAATGGCTCTGCCTCTGCTTGTGATAACGGCTCTGCCTCTGCCTCTGCCTCTGATAACGGCTCTGCCTCTACTGTGATAATGGCTCTGCCTCTGTATTCGCTGCCTCTGTCTCTGCCTTAGCTGCTTCTGCTGCTTGACCTCTGCCTCTTCTTTCACTGTACATATTACCTACTGTTGTTCTTTGCCTATCTTTGCATCTGTTGCCTCCATTGTCTGTCTCTGTCTTTGCTGCCTCTATTGTCTGTCTCTATCTTTGCTGCCTCTATTGCCATCAATGACAATATTTCCAACAGTCTCCCCCTTTGGCATTGATGGCAATACACTTTCTCTGTTTGCCTACTCTTCCTCCTGTTGCTTGCTCTTCCTGTTTGCTTGCTCTTCCTCCTGTTGCGTGCTCTTCCTATTTGCCTGTTCTTCCTCCTGTTGCTTGCTCTTCCTCCCCCTTTGACATCAATGGAAAGGGGTTTGAATTCTTAGTGTAGTTTCTATTCTTTGATCCTGTGATTTCGTGCATTTTCTTTCTCTGGAATTTTCTGACTTTGTATGCTGTCGCTTCAACCTTTGGATTATATTTACATCAGGTTCACCACTCTTTCGTGTTCGGTTCATGTCGGGTTCACCACTCTTCCGTTGCGCCACTGATCCTTTTGCCTTTTTATTGATTCTTTTAAACTGAAAGTATTCTTGCCATAATCCTTTTGATCCTGAGGACCTGTTTTCATGCTTCCCTTGCTGGTTGATCTCCCCTTGGGAATGATATTTTAGTTTCTGTTCTCCCCCTGAAGCTGTGCTTTCTCTTCATATTAGAGAATAGCATCTACAAATACTACCCCTAATCTGTCTCTCAAATATTCAATGGTTCTCTGGCAAGCGGTTTGGTAAATATGTCTTTTGTCTGTTATTTTGTTGGCACATACTCCAGTTTTACTATCTTCTAAGCCACTTGTTCTCGAAGAAAATGATACTTGATTGGGATATGTTTAGTTTTAGAGTGAAGCATAGGATTTTTAGATATACTTATAGCACTTGTATTATCACATTTTATTGAGATAGGTTCATCAATGCTTACCTTCATGTCTTGAAGAGTTTTCTTCATCCACATGACTTGTGTACAACATGCTGTTACTGCTATATATTCTGCTTCTGCTGTAGACAGAGAGATAGATGTATGTTTCTTGCTTAACCATGCCACCAGACTTTCTCCTAGATAGAAAGCACCTCCACTTGTGCTTTTCCTGTCATCCACATAGCTGGCCCAATCTGCATCTGTGTATGTTGTCAAAGTGAAGTTTTTGCCTTTAGGATACCAAAGTCCATACTGTGTTGTTCCTTGTAGGTATCTAAATATTCTTTTGACTGCAAGAAGGTGATTTTGTTTAGGTGCTACTTGATATCTTGCCACTAGTCCTACTACTAGCATGATGTCTGGTCTTGATGTTGTCAAGTATAGCAGGCTTCCTATCATGGATCTGTAGATTTTTTGATCTATATCTACAAACCCGTCATCAACACACAGCTTGCATCCTGTGATCATGGGAGTTGACATAGGTTTGCAGTCCTCCATTTTGAAAATTTTCAACATTTCTTTTAAGTATTTTTCCTATGAGATGAACGTATTTGTGTTCTTTTGTTGAATTTGAAGTCCTAAGTAGAAACTGAGTTCTCTAATCATGGACATCTCAAATTCTGTTTTCATCTCATCAACAAACCCTTTTGCTAGTTCTTCTCTGTTGCTTCTAAACATAATGTCATCAACATATACCACAACAATCAGGAGTTCATTTTCATGGGCTTTTATGTATAGATTGTTGTCTACTCCGCCTCTCTTAAAGCCTTGTTTTTGCAAATATTTATCCAGTCTTGAATACCAAGCACGAGGAGCCTGTTTCAGTCCATATAAAGCCTTCTTCAGTCTGCACACATAGTCTTCTTTGTCTGTCAATGAGAAGCCTTCTGGTTGTTCCATGTAGACTTCTTCTTCTAAGTCTCCATTCAGAAATGCAGATTTTACATCCATTTGATATACTTTGAAGTTTTGGTAGCAAGCAAAGGCCAGAAACACTCTGATGGCTTCCATTCTGGCTACAGGGGAAAATGTTTCATCGTAATCAAGTCCTTTTATTTGTGAATATCCTTTGCAGACCAGTCTGGCTTTATTCCTGATTACTTGTCCTTGCTCATTCATTTTGTTTTTGAATACCCATTTTGAGCCTATGACATTTTTTCTCAATGGGTCTAGGAACTAATTCCCAGGTATTGTTTTTATCAATTTGGTCCAATTCTTCATTCATAGCATTTACCCAAGACTTGTCCTTGCTGGCATCTTCAAATTTCTTTGGCTCTATTTGTGACAACATGGCTATGTATAGCTCTTTAGTTTGTTCTGTTAGCTGCCTTCTTTTTTGGACCCCTACTTTCTTGTCTCCAATGATCTGATCTTCAGGATGGTTCTTCTGAGTATATCTTGAGGGAGCTTTAGAACTCAGCTCTGTATCTTCTGTTGTTTTTCTTGTTTCCTCATCATCTTGGTTTTCTTCTTCATGGTTGTCTGATGGACTGCAGCAGTCTGCATCTCTTGTATTGTTTGGAAGTTCTTCATCAAATCTCACATCAATGCTTTCTACTATTTTTCGAAGAGTTTTGTTGTAGTACCTGTACCCTTTAATTTTGGATGCATATCCTAGAAATATCCCTTCATCTGCTCTTGCATGAAATTTCCCAAGATTTTCATCATTATTCTTTATGTAGCACTTGCTTCCAAAGATTCTAAAATGTTTGATTGAAGCTGGTTTCCCATGCCATAGTTCATAGGGAGTCTTGTCACTGCTTGGCCTTAAGTGAGATTTATTAAGGATATGCACCGCTGTGTGTACTGCTTCTGCCCAGAAGGTTTGAGGAATATTATTTTCATGCATCATGGCTCTGGCTATTTGTTGTACAAACCTGTTTTGTCTCTCTGCTACTCCATTTTTCTGAGGTGTTCCTGCAATATTAAATTGTTGCTTTATCCCATGTTCATTGCATAGGTCAGAAAATTCATAATCTGTGAATTCACCTCCTCTATCTGATCTGATGCATTTCAGCTTGCATCCTGTTTGATTTTCTGCTAATGCTTTGAAGATCTTAAATTTTTCCAGAGCTTCTGATTTATTCTTGAGAAATGCAACCCATGTCATTCTGGAGAAATCATCTATTATCAACATAAAGTAGGATTCACCACTTGGAGTTTTAGTTCTTGCAGGTCCACACAGATCCATGTGCACAAGTTGTAGAGGTCTTCTTGTTGATAACTCATCTTTGGCCTTGAAGGATGTGTGAGTCTGCTTGCCTAATTGACATGATTTGCATATGGTATTAGAAGGCCTCTTTATTTCTGGCATGTCTCTGACAGCTTTCTTCTTGCTTAGTCTGATTATGTGATCGAAGCTGAGATGTCCCAACCTTTTATGCCATAACCATGACTCTTCTAGTTTGCTAAGATGACATGCTTCATCTTCCTCTTTCACAATGTAAACATTACTCTCTATTCGAACTCCTTTGAGCAGAGTCTTACCTGTGGTGCTTGATCTGACTTCACAGTCTTGTGCTCTAAAAAGAACTTCACAGCCTTTGTCACACATCTGACTGACACTTAGCAAATTTTCTTTCAGCCCATCTACAAATAGTACATCTTGGGCCTTTCCTCTGCCATTGTCTATGCTGACTGAGCCTTTTCCCTTGATTTTACCTGATTTATCATTGCCAAAAGTAACATTGCCAGATTTCTTTTCATCAAGATTTATAAACTTGCTTATGTCTCCTGTCATGTGTTTAGAGTAACCACTGTCCAAATACCATTGACTTTTCAAATCTTGAGCAATTAGAGCCAAGTCACATTTATTCACCTTCTTTATCCACTGGAGGCACCCTTTTGTTTGGTACCTTTTGTGAGGTGATGAATTACATCTTCTTAGAGGACATTTGGAAGGTATATGTCCAACTTGATTGCATACACAACATTTGATCATAACTTTTGTAGAATTATGAGTATGAACAGAATTTCTTTGATTCATAAAATTCCTTGAGGTGTTAAACATCGATCTTTGTCCATACTTTCTACACTCAATGATTTTATGAACAAATTCCTTTCAACAAAAATAGTAACCATAGAAACTATTTGCATACCTGATGTAAGGTTGTCTCTTCCATGTTTGCATCTTTTGTTGGTTTGAATTACTCCTCCTTGCATGACAATATGCAGCAATGTGTCCAAGCTTGTGGCAAGCATAACAGTTGGCATTCTTCATAGGAGGGAAGAATCTCCTTTGATGGTTTCCAAAATTTACATACTCAGGGGTCTTAGTATTTATTACATTCTTTCCTACTAGTGGTTTCTTCTGATCTCTATCTTCCTTATTACAGGTTTCCTCTTTTGTAGGAATTGTTTGAGCTACTTCATCATTCTTCTTTTCTTTTACAAAAATAATCTCTCTTTCAACCTTTTCTTTGCCTTTACTTTATTCTCCTTCATAGCCTATTCCATTTTTTATCATGGGAGATCTTTGAGCTACCAGAATTTCATTCAACTTACTAGAGCTTGTTGTTTGGGAAGAATTTATAACCACTTTCCTTTGAGCATTTTCTAATTTCTTCCTGAGACATACTAATTCTTCTTCCAACTTCTCTTGTTCTTGAGTTTTCTCCTTGATTTGCTTAAGTAACATGTCCTCTATCTTCTTGGCTTCTTCAAACTCTATCTTTAGCTTCTTTAAGACTTCTAAATTTTGTTCTTCTCGTACATACTTTAGGAGAATGTCCTTTTGTTTTCTACACTTCAGTTTTGAGTCTGTCAATCTCCTCCAGAGCACTTCTTAGCTCCCCCTCAAGGTCAACTTCCCCTTCTTCTTCTTCATCTTCTAGCAGGAGTCCTTCAAGTTCTTCTATGGCCATCAATAAGAATTTAGAAGTTCCTTCTTCACTTGAGGGTTCATCTGAATCTTCAGATGTACTACTGCCTTGTTGAGCATAGAAGGATTTTCTGTTGAACTTCTTTCCTTTCTGCCAGTTTTTTGATGTGTTTTTCTCTGACTCTTGAGCCTGATTCCTTACTTTCTTGTGAGGACACTTAGCAGCATAGTGTCCAACTCTTCCATAGTTAAAGCATTTGAAAGGAAGTTTACCTTTGTATTTACCTGATCCTCTATCCAATTTCTTGACAAATTTTGCCTCTTATTCATCCGAGCAAGAGCATATGTCTCCCTCTTCTTCTTTCATATTTTCTGTTTTAAAGTTTGCTTCCCTCGTACTTGGCTTCTTCTGTGGGAGTCTCATCTCATATTCTGTTAGATTTCCAAGTAGTTGGTTCATGGTCAAGGTCTCCCAATTAGTTGTTTCTTCTATTGCAGACACCTTGGGATTAAACCTGGGTGGAAGAGATCTTAGAATCTTTTTTACAATTACAGCTTCTTTTATGTTTCACCTAGAGCCTTCATGTTATTTACTATTTCTGCCACCCTTAGAAAGAAGCTAGCAATATCTTCATCATCATCCATTTTTAAGTTCTCAAACTAGGCTCTATAGACTTGGAGTTTGGCAGTCTTTACTTTCTTGTCTCCCTCATGGATGTTCTCCAGAGTATCCCACATTTCTTTGGCAGTGTCTTTGTGCATTACTTTGATAAAATCCGTTTCACACAATCCATTCAAGATGGCATTCATGGCTTTTGCGTTAGCTACAAAATTTTGTTTGGTTTCTTTCTCTGAGTCAGTTGCCTTTGGGGCATATCCATATTCCACAGCAGCCTAGACTTCTATTCCTAGAGACATTATGTATGTCCTCATTCTGATTTTCTAGAAAGCATAATTTTCACTAGTGAAAAAAGGGGCTTTATTGGTTGAACATCCTTCTTTACTAGCCATCCTGAGAACCTAGGATCTCATTTCAGTTGTTAGACTTGTACAAAGGAACCTTCTCTGATACCAATTATTGAACCTTTAGTTAAACTGAGAGGGGGGGTGAATCAGTTTAACACATTCATGAACTTCTTAAAACTTTTCATTAAACTTATTTAAACCTTCATTTCATATCCAACTTAATATGTGAGTAATCTTAGAATGTGAGCAGCAAGTATTAATATAATATATCAGTAGACTTAATATGAGAGCAGCAGGTATTAAGTAGATGATATAAATCATATCAACACATAAATATCATGCACAGAGACACCAGATATAAGTGGAAACCCATAAAGGGAGAAAACCACATCTTATTGTTGTTGTGATGTAAAGGCAAGCTCCAACTCCCTGTCACCAACGTTTTACGCGGGCACCAACCTACAAGGCTCTAACCCTCAGTGCCGCAAATTTATAACACAGGAAGCGCAACTCCCTTCAATTTTCTGCGGGCACCAACCTACGGAAGCTCAACCTGATGTTCTGACGGCTATGGTAACCTTTGACTCAAGTTCCTCAATTTATCAAAGCAGATCATTTCCCTGGCGGTTACCTCGGATGCAATCTGGTCTGTAGATTTTCACACATTTCTTTTTCTTAATAAGCCCTTCTCTTTCCCCATACCTCTTCTATATATTGCACATTCTCTATATTTTCTCTCTTTGACCTCCTCTTATGCATATCCGATTGATATTATTTATAGGGATTCCTCACATATTTGTTTCCTTATTTCACAAATAATTTAGGTAGACAGTCATGACTCTTAACCCTGTCTTCTCTCTTTTATATACTTTAACAACCATCTCTTGTAGGTATCAATTTAACATTACGGTAGGATATTTGTTCTCTTCCGGAGACTTGCCAATGCATCACAAACAATAAAAATCAATTAAAACATTTACAATCAAATTACAATGAGAACTCCAGCTCAACTCATTTAGTCTTTTGGCTCGCTGCGCATTTGTCTTTTCTTTGATTGTTTCTGTCTTTTCTGTGACTATGTTTTATCTCTTTTCAGCTCTGTTTTTTCTTCTGTCCTTTGATGTGGTGTAACTGTTGCCTTTAAATCTGGGCATATTCCAACCTTTTACACACAGAAAGTGTCTTGTTGATGTGGTGAATTATGCAAGCGGAACAGACATACATCGCAATCGTTTTATATTAATAATTTCCCTCCACCTTAAGCAGAGGCCCGTGGGTTCATAAACCACGCGGCATATTTCAATACAATCGCTACAACGTTTTATAACGGCGCCTTTTATATATATACATATATATCTCGTAGTTTCAATTCTCGACGAACTTATATAAAGTTTTAACATATAAACTGCCACTTCCACATAATATATGTTGGTCCATATAACGAACCAAAAATTATTGCTTTTCTATGAAACCTTTAAATAACTCTCGGCGATATAATATTATCCATTTAACATAGGAAACAACCTTTCGGGCCCTCTTGTTGATCTTTGTCTATCCGCCGATGCGATGAGCTACCTCCGATTCGATGTGATGCGATGAATCGATTTACAAATACTTCCGATTGCGATTAATTGCAATCGCAAATTCCATTTGCATGTTCCGATGCCCTTTTTCCGATGCGATCAGTCACTATTCACTTAGATGTGCCGATGCAATTAGAACTGGAACTCAAACCAATAAAATCATAATTTATAGACCCATCAGGTCCAGAACTTAATCGCAATCGCAATCCTTTATTGTCATGCTCCGATGTTCTGCTTTTGTCCGATGCGATTGACCACTATTCACTGCATTTTGCCGATGCAATTGGAACTAGAACTCAAACATTTGTTAATCATAGTTTATAAGCCCATCGAGTTCGAGCTTCAATCACAATCGCAAGTCTTTGTTTATATGATCCGCTGCCAACTTTTTCTCCGATGCGATTAGACTGATCTGATGCGATTATGCCAGACTTCAAACATGTTTGAATCATAATTCATACACCCATCGGGTCCGGAACTCAATCGGAACTCTTGTCAATATGTTCCGCTACCAATCCTTTCTCCGATGCGATTGGAAAGGGTCCCACCTTATGGTACTTTGGTTCTTTCGCTTTTTAAGCTCTTCATATTAATATATATGCTTTGAACCTTTGTGTATTAGGCACAATATATGTAATGTGCTGCATATATATATAAGCTTCCGGAATTCAAACATATATCAATTATGGTTTATTGATCCATCGGGTCCGGACTTATATCGCAATCACAACTTTCTGTTGTTTACATATTCCGCTTCACATTTTTTCTCCGATGCAATTAGGAAAGGGTCCCACCATATAAGGCTTTGATACCTCTGGCTCTTTGTCCATTTAAGCGCTCCATTACAAATATCTATGGTTTGGACCTTTGGGTCATGATTCTCGAAATTATATATATATCCTCCGGCTTGGGCGATTCTCGGAATTAGTTTGTATATATATATATATTAGCCGCTTGGGTTAATATTCGTGGAGTTTGTTTGTATTTATATACTTGCCGCTTGGGTTACGATTCCCGGAATATTGTTTATGTATCCTTCCGCCTGGGGTAATGATTCTCGGAATAAGTTTTGTATATATATATATACTTTCCACTTGGGTTATACGATTCCCGGAATTATGTTTATGTATCCTCCAGCTGGGGTAGCGAATCTCAGAATTAAAAATGGCTCTGCCTCTGCTTGTGATAACGGCTCTGCCTCTGCCTCTGCCTCTAATAACGGCTCTGCCTCTGCTGTGATAATGGCTCTGCCTCTGTATTCATTGCCTCTGCCTCTGCCTTAGCTACTTCTGTTGCTCGACCTCTGCCTCTGCCTTCACTGTACATATTACCTGTTGTTGTTCTTTGCCTATCTTTGCATCTGCTGCCTCCATTGTTTGTCTCTGTCTTTGCTGCCTCTATTGTATGTCTCTGTCTTTGTTGCCTCTATTGTCGTCAATGACAATATTTCCAACATCAATTTCAGGAAACCATGCACTCTAGAAATCTAAGGAAGGAGAAAGGCATGTTGGTCTAGCTGGATATGGCCAATGCCTTTGACAAGGTAAACTTGTCCTTTCTCTACAAATTCCTCCTCTCTTTTGGTTTTTCACAAGAATTTTTTAATTTGATTAAAGCCTGCACCAACAAGACTTGGATAGCTCCACTTGTAAATGGGAGGCCAACCAACTACTTCCAAGCTATGAGGGGATTGAGGCAAGGGTGTCCTCTCTCCCCCTTCCTATCTTAGCGGAGACACTTAGTGGAAAGCTAGAGATGGACAAGGATGCAGGGTCTGCTCCTGGCCTTCAAATTATGAATGGGCTAGAACCAATTAACCACGCTCTCTTTGCAGATGATTCATTGATGTTGGGAGGTGTCTCCTGTAGAATTGCCTCTGTGTTCAAAGCCACCCTCCAAGGTTACTACTATGTATCCGGAACTCTGATAAATGAAAGGAAAAGTGTTGTCTACAGTTGGAATGCTGATGAGGATGACATTCAGAGAGTAGCACGCATATTTGGGTTCACTGGTTATGCCATATGGGATAAAATAAATTATCTTTGGCTGCCATTAAGGCTGGGTATCAACAAGAGTTCATTATGGGAAGGTGTGGTAAAACAAATCAAAACCATAATTGATTCCTGGGGAGGAAACTGGCTCATGCATGGAGGCAAACTCACTTTGATTAAATCAGTGCTATCTACCCTCCCGATTTATCAAGCTTCATTTCTGATGGCACCCAAATCCATTTCTGGGCAGAGCACCAAGCTGCTACGCGATTTTCTCTGGCACGGAGGCAAAGGAAACCAACGCAAGTTCCACTTGATTAAAGGGAAACTGTAAAACGTCCTTTGTGTGATGGCCTCTAGATAAGGGATCCGGATCATGCCAACATCTCCCTATGATGTAAGATTCTTTGGAAACTGCATGTCGACTCCAACCATCCAGCAAGTCACGCTCTTAGGAAAAAATACATCCAAGGGGTAGTGTTAAGACAACTACAAGAGGTAAGTAATAAAAAAAGCACACAACTTTGGAATTTATGTGAAAAAGGCACTAATTTCTTTCGGTAGCATCTGTATCGAATCCCTGGAAACAAGAAAAAAAATGAAGCTTTGGACGAACATCGTCATGGGCCATGAGCCTCTTGCAAACACTTCAAGTCTAGCCAAGATCTGTGATTGGCTAAAGGAGAGAGGAATTAAAACATTCCACGACATCTCAAAATGGGACGAGTCTGGCATATGGATATCCTAAAGCTTCACTAACATCCTGGAACATTTGTTACAACAGGTGGAAACTCTTAAATCAGAGCTCATAGATGTTGCCCCGGTGCATAAGCTTGCAGAAGATTCTTGGGGTTAGGGTCCCTCTAGATCTTACTCTGCTTCCAAGGGATACTCACTTCTACATCCCTAGCGCAAAAGGTCTCTACCTGCTAGCTTCTAGTTACAGGTATGGGATCCAATGGGCCTTCCCAAAATAAACTTCTTCTTCTGGACGCTAATGCATAAAAAAAATTAACATGTGAAAACCTCTCGGAAAGAAGCATTGTTGGTTCGCACAGATGTGCCCTTTGCAGAAAAAATCTTGAAACCTCTAACCACCTCTTCATTGACTGCCCTTTTGCCAATGAAGTATGGAACCTCACCCTTCATAGACTCAACACTGTCGCCCCCTCCCAAATCTCAGTAGTGGACCTCTTCTCCTCATGGAAGGATCTATACCCTCTGGCCATCTCCAACAAGATCCTTTGGGCCCGGGTTTGGATCACCATCCCTAAGTTTGTTTGTTGGAAAATATGGCTCGCCAGGAATGAACAGATCTTCAATAATACTACTTCAACCCCCTCCACTATAGCTGCTAAAGCTAAAGCTCTCCTTTTTGAAACACTGAGCAACCAACCCCTCAAATCTGGAATCACTTTACTCCCTGAGGAAAAGAAATGGTTTGAGACCTTTGTCTTCCGGCACAGGATTCCAAGAGCTGTCAAACCCCCTCTCAATCCTGAGTGGAGGTTAAGGGACACGGACGAAAATTTTCAAAGCTGGTGGAGGAAGCAGGGTACAACAACAGTCTTCTTCAATGGTGCCTCCAAAGGAAATCCTGGGACAACAGGTGCTAGAGGCCTCATTTATTCTTCGGATGGCACTAAAAGAGAAACCTTTTGCTGGGGTCTAGGACAGCAAACAAACAACCAAGAAGAAATCCTGAGCCTGTTAAAATATTTCCAAATCACTAGAGAAAGAGGATTCAGAGAGCTGCAAGCATTTGGAGACTCTGAAATTTTGATCAAAAAGATACATTCGAAACATCAGTTTAATGATGTTGTCCTAAATAAGAGCTTAAATAGGCTGAGATTCATTGTTCTCGAATTTACTTCTTTTAAATGCTTTCACATCCTGATAGATTCAAACAAAGAAGCAGACAGCTACACCAACAAAGGCTGCCTCCTTCCACATGGAGATCTCATTATAAATAATGGAAATCCTACACAAATTTGCATTCCCTGAGCAGCAATCCAGCTTGTAATAGGATCAAAGCTTGTAGTCTTGTACTGATGGTTGTTCTGGCCTTGGCTCAACATGATTTCTCTATAAAATAAAAATCCTTAACCGTTTCAATTAAAAAAATAATTAATTAATTAATATTATTTATTTAAATTAAATTTTTGTATTTTAAATTACTTTCTTTTAAAATTAATTTGTTTTTTATTTTATTTTTTTAATTTAATATTTTTAATTAATTAATTTACTTTCCATTTTCCATTTTTAATTGATTTTTAAATTTTTTTAAATTTACATTTTTAAAATGTTTTTTATCGTGATTTTTTTATTTTATTTTATTTTTAATTTTATACTTTATTTATATATTCATTTATTTATTAAAATTTAATATTCTTTTTAATTTAATTTTTTATCTTAATATTTAAATATTTCTTTTAATTTAATAATATATATATATAATTTAAATAATTTTTTTTATTTTATTTTATTTTTTATTTAAATTTTTTTATTTATTAAAATTTAATATATTGATGAAGAAGAATCTGAATTTTCCATAGTGTTAGAGAATATTTGTCGACGTTTCGAATCACCATGAAGATCCATCTTGAGAACGAATGAATGAAGGATTGAAATAAGGACTTAGGTCAAATTTATAGAAAGGAAATTTAAAAAAAAACCGACAAGCATTAATATCTAGGAAATAATTAATTTATTATTATTATTATTTTTTATTTAGATTAAATTAAAATTAATTAATTAATTAATTAATTCTTTATATTGAATAAATTCTATTAATAATGATATATGTATATAATAATATCTAATAATAAAATAATGTTATTATTTATTTTAGAATTTTTTAATAATTATTTTATTTACTTTATGATTAAATTTTAATTTTTACTTCCTATGTTTTTCTTTTTTAATATGCATTAAAATTAATTAATAGTTATAACTGTACCTATTATTATAATAAATATTACTAATAAGAGGAATAAGTATCAATAAATTTAATAATGAAATTTAATAACGATAAATTATTGATAATAATATCAATTAATATAATAGAATTATAATATTTATTTTTATTCCTAGATTTTAATAAATTTAATAATTCCATTTTTTATTTTTTAATTAATAGTATCTAGGATCAAATAACAGTTAATGATTATTATTAATAAAATCTAAATATCTATTATTATAATAATTATTAATAATAAGATTAATGTTTTTATAATTAGTTTATATTGTAAAAACCCTATTTAATTTTAATTTTTGTTTTTTAACTCATAGATACTAATAATAATTATAATTTATTAATTAATTAATTTCAAATAAAAATTAATTAATTAATAGGGTTAATTATTAAAAGTAAATATTGAATTATTTTTTTTATAATTTTTATTTTAATATTAATTATATATCAAAACTAGGTCAAAAAGCCCTTAAACCCTAGAATATGTCGTAGTCTAATTAGACTGCCTTCTTGCCCTGAAAATCATGGAAATTTCGATAAGATTTTAAGAAAAACCAGCAAATATTTTTGTAAATCCACGTTATAACTATCAAACTTTAGTATTTTGGGTGCCCTAGAGGTTTTTGAGGGTGTTGAATCCATTTCCACCATCAAAATCATCATTCAAACATTGTTACTATAAGATTTCTGAAAAAAATTTGGCCTGGATTCCGACCAATCTTGGCCCTCCGGGCAATTCCTCTGTCTCATTAGACAAGTCCCTAGAATATAATAGGAAAGACCAAACCTGAGGAACTATACCTGGGAGGTTGTCGAATTGGAGGAACAGATTTGACGAATTAGAGGATGCCAGCTGTCACTGATTTCACAACCTCCATTTCTATTAAGGTTTTGAGGATGCTTTATAATCTCAATTTCCTCTCTAATTTTCCTTCTCTGATAGTGATCTTCTCTTGCAATGATTATGGCATCCTCGAGGCGCAAATGATGCTTAGTTTTTGTGGAGTGTTCAGTGTAGAAATTATATAACTAATGCATTATATATCCGAGATTCTCCTGATCACACACTATTTGACTTCATGCACAATACAGAATCTCTTCTACCATTGATCATTACTTGCGGAAATAAAATCGAGCGCATGATGTAACCGGAACCATAAAAATTCACACATATGAACACAGTAATTTATGGGAAAGCTTAAAGTCCCCAACTATCTGTATATTATATGTCATATAGATCATGTAAAAATCATCATACAAAGCTCCTCACAAGCTCTCAGTACAATCTCCAATTGCTACACACTAATGAGGTCCGATCTAGCAAATCCCATGCACCGATATCTGCAACCTGCTAGCCTGCCTCTACTGCGCAATCACTGCTGAAGAATGGCTCTGAATGAACTCGAATTGGTCCAGCCTTGCTCACGCAATCCTCATTGGAATCTCCAACCACTGTGTGTTGCAAATCATGCAACACTATAGTCACAACTGATAGTCACACTGCTCTTTCACCTACCTCTCCACTGGTCTCCACTGAAACTGTCCATGCACTGTAGTTAACTGATGTATTCTTCAGCTGATTAATGAGTTAATAATTAGTGAATTAATTAATAATTAATTCACACCACTCTCACTAGTGTATCAATCAGTTAGACTAGATACAACTAGCTCAACTGTGTCTAACTGAGTTAAACTGAACACAACTCCACCAACTACTTCTACTAACTCCACCAAACTCTGTCACATGAGTTCTAACTAAAGTCTCCATGCAATAGCTCCACTTAACCCTCAGGAATAGCGTAATTCCTTCTGTCAGCTCCTGTTCCACATCTGTGCACTTAACTGAAGTGCTCCAAGAGAATAAGATAATGTTTAGAGTCCAAATATTATTAAGAGCTAATAATATTCGACATATCTATTTTTAGACTGCAATCTAAAAATAGATTCCGCCCAATATGTCTAAAAATAGAAGTCCATCTATTTTTCCAACTTGACCAACCATCCACAAATAGCATCCTGCAACTCATAGAATATGATCGACATGTCTAAAAATAGACTTTGCGCCAAAAATAGCCTGCGGGCCCACTTAGTGAAGGCTACTCTTTTCACTAAGCTCATCATCTTGTTGCAATCTCAACACTCTCTTCAACACGAAAGGGATTTTTTTATCCGCCACCCCCGATCCCCGCCCGTTGTATTTGAATTTTCTCCTCGTGAGTGCCTTCGTCAAGATATCGCATCCCGACCCTCCGTAGGAATGTAAGAAAGTAAATATGAGATGATCTTCCGTCGCACACAATATCTGATATGATGATACTGAATGTCAATGTGTTCAGATCTATCATGAAATACTGGATTAACCGAGAGTTTGATGCAACTCTGATTATCACAATATATCATAGTAGGATCTAAGTGTGAACTGAACAACCCGACCAGGATCTTCCTCATCCATATAGCCTCGCATGTAGACAAACTTGCTGCCATGTACTCGGCCTCTGCTAAACTGAGTGCCACAGATATTTTCTTCCTACTGTACAAAGAAACTGTTGTCAACCCGATACTGAAAATCCCTCCAGATGTGCTCTTTCTGTCCATTGGGCTCCCTGCCCAATCTGCATCCGTGAAGCCACACAGTTTCACCTCATCCGAATGTCTGTACCAAAGTCCATATCCCGATGTGCCTCTAAGATATCTCAATACATGCTTCCCCGCCTTCCAAAAGAGCTTGGTTGGCTTAACCATAGCTTGTAAAAGCTGGTTAACAGTGTAGCATATGTCAGGTCGTGTATTGACTAGATACATAAGCGACCCCACCAATTGTTGGTAAACAGTGGCATTCACTACCTCTGCCGATGTAGCATCCTCTTTCCTCCAACCACCAGGAAGAGGAGTGTCGATAGGCTTGTAGCCTTGCATGTTGAACTTCTCCAGTATCTCCCGTGCATACTTGCCTTGAGACACAGACAATCCATCACTGCGCTGCCAAATTTCCAATCCCAGGAAATAATGAAGGATGCCCAAGTCCTTCATCTCAAACTCTTTTGCAAGATCAGCCTTGCATGAGAGTATCAACTATTCATCACCGGTCAGTATTAAATCATCTACATAAAGTATAATGATCAGCAACTTACCCTCAACCACTATCTGGTACAGGTTGGGATTCACCTCGCTCTTGGTAAAACCAAGTCCGGTGAAATAACTGTCTATCCGTGTGTACCAAGCATGAGGTGCTTGTTTCAACCCATACAATGCTCTTTTGGCTTGCACACATGTGACTCGCTGCTGAAGATCTTGAAACCTTCGGGCTGCTCTATGTACACCTCCTCCTCAATCACTCCGTTGAGGAATGCAGTCTTCACATCCATCTGATGAATGTGCCACCCCATCTACGCTAAGAGAGAAAGAATCGTCCGTATGGAAGAATACCTTGCGACAGGTGCAAAGGTTTCCTCATAATCGACCCCCTCAATCTATGAAAAGCCTCGAGCAACAAATCTTGCCTTTTACTTCTTCACACTCCCGTCAGATTCTTGCTTCACTTTGTAGATCCATCTTGAATCCACCACTGATTTCCCTTCCGACCTTGGGACAATCTCCCATGCACTGTTTCTGACAATTGAATCATACTCTTCCACCATGGCATCTACCCATGCGGGATCCTCCACAACTTCCCCGAAAGAGGATGGCTCTATCATGATCCACTTTCTCATAAGAGCCATGTATCCAATATACTGATCAGGGGACTGTCTCTGTCTGCGCTGTGATGTAGGTGCTCCTACAATCTTCTCTGCATCCTAAATCAATCGCTCAACTTATGTAGTGCGCTTCCGCCCTCTAATGGTTGGCGCTACATGAGTGGTCTCTTCCACTCCATGAACCTCCTCTTGTGGCTGATCCACATCCTGAGGCTCATCTTTAGGAACAAGTAGCTCCTCATCTGCATGCAAGTGTAGCTCCCTCTCAAGCGACAACTTCATGGCTTTCTCCTCATGAAATTTGATATCCCGTCGCATGAAAGTCATCCGACTATCTGGCAAATACACATGATAATAGTGGGGTGTTTATGTGTACCCCACAAACATCCCAACCTCTGCGGTTGGATCCAGCTTCTTCCTGGCATCCTTCATCATACATATATGTAAACAGGTGAGCCAAAAATCTTCAAATGAGAAATATCAGGCTTCTTACCAGAAAACGCCTCTTTGGGTGTACTCATGCCAAGTACTTTGTGAGGCCAACGGTTTTGCACATAAACTGCAATATTGCAAGCTTCAGCCCACAAGTGTATGGGAAGGCCCTGATCATGCAACATCGCCCGTGCAGCACCCATGATCGTTCTATTCTTTCACTTCGCAACCCCATTCTGCGGTGGGTTATGAGGCACTATGAGCTCTCTTTGAATTCCTTTTGTGCTGCAAAAGTATTTGAATTCACCAGAGATGAATTCACCACCATTGTCGCTCCTAAGAGCCTTCACCTGCTTCCCCGACTCTTTCTCCACCAGTGCCTTAAACTCACAGAACTTAGAGAATGTCTCTCTCTTCTTCTGCATGAAGAAGATCCAACACTTCCGAGAAAATTCATCAACAAAGATCACATAATACCTGTGCTTTGCTATCGAAGATATTGAGAAAGGTCCACACACATCTATGTGAATTCTCTCAAGGATGGTTGTGGCACGAATATCCTTCTTGTCAAAGGTGGCTTTCACAAATTTTTCCAAAGTACATCCCTTGCACTGATTTGACTGTGTAGGTGTACCTTTGGGAAGCTTGGTATAAATCTGCTACAAAATTTTCAAAACACCATGGTGAAGATGGCCCAATCTCCTGTGCCATAGCTTGTCCTCATCCTGGCTCACCACTCCTTTTGCCTTGCCTACCATTTTTGCACAGCCATCTACTTGCAATTGATAAAGGTTCTTAACTTGAACCCCTATCCTCCGGGTTTCACCAGTTGCCTTACTGCGTAGGAAAGCCTTTCCCTCACTAAATACAACATCATATCCCTTGTCTTCCAACATGGTCATCGAGTTCAGATTCTTCTTCAATCCTGGAACATGCATGACATCCTTCAATATGAAAGTTTTACTAGACTCCCTCTCAAAGTAAATGGTCCTGATACCAGTCGCACTGTATCTACCATCATCGCCCATCTTGATGCGCACTCCAAGATCCTTCTGATCCATATCACTAAACAAATCTTTGTCTCCGGTCATATGAAAAGACGCACCACTGTCAAGAAACCACACTAAACCCATCATACTTAAGACCAAGCATGCGATCAGTGAAAAATCCAGCTCAAACTGCGAGGCTAAGGCCTTTCTAGCTGCAGATCCAGCAGCTTGCTTAGTTTTCTTCTTCTGTGGACAATTAGTGGCGTAATGTTCGTGTTGGTGACAGTGAAAGCACTTCACCTTGGACATGTCCTTCTTCTTGCCTTTCGCACCGGATTGAGAATCATTCTTCTTGCTCTTCCCCTTCCTTAATTTGGTAGCCAAAGTGAAATTTTATTCATCTACATTCTTCGATGAAGATCCGTCCCTGGTACTCCGCCTTATCTCCTCCTGCACAAGATCTGACCAAAGTCACTCCCATCCTGGTAGTTTCTCACGACCATTGATAGAGTCTTGATAGGAATGCCAACTCTTCGGAAGCCCAAGGAGAGCCAAGCTCACCAATTCCTTGTCATCTACAGTAACCCCCACACTTCCCAGCTCATCCCTGTACTATACAAACTTCGTGAGGTACTTGGTTATATTGTCGCCTTTCTCCATTTTTATATTCCTAAGCTTATCCTTGAGCGCCAACTTCCTTTGGTCGCTCTTGCTTTGGAACAAGTCTGTCAAAGTTTTCCACATCAAGAATGGAGAAGCTTTACCATGAAGGCTAGACACTATGTGATCCTTCACACCTTCCAATAGAATCCTTCGACATTTAGCTGTCTTCTTTTTCCATGCGTCAATTGCGACAGCATCGCTTGAAGCAGGGTTTGGAATTTCTGCATCTATGAACTCCTTCAACCCATTATCCTCCAACACCGCCTCCATCCTGTCCTTCCATGAAATATAATTCAAGCTGCCCTCAAGGGCATACTCCAATCGCAATCCGTTGAAAGACATCTCAACTTTGACACCAAGAAAACACCGCCGCAAATTCGAATTCCACGCACAAACTCAATCACTTCAATGCTTTGCAATTGCTCCAATGATCAATATTGCTCTGATACCATGTAGAAATTATATAAATAATGCGTTATACATCTGATATTCTCCTGATCACACACTTTTTGACTTCATGCAATAATACAGACCCTTCTACCATTGATCATTACTTGCGGAAATAAAATCAATTGCATGCACACATTAAAACCATAAAAATTCACACACATGAACACAGAATTTTATGGGAAAGCTTAAAGCTGAAAACCCCCAACTATCTGTATATTATATGTCATAGAGATCATGTAAAAATCATCATACAAAGCTCCTCACAAGCTCTCAGTACAATCTCCAATTGCTACACACTAATGAGGTCCGATCTAGCAAATCCCATGCACCGATCTCTACCACCTGCTAGCCTGCCTCTACTGCGTAATCACTGTTGAAGAATGGCTCTAAATGAACTCGAATTGGTCCAGCATTGCTCACAAAATCCTCATTGTCATCTCCAACCACTGTGTGTTGCAAATCATACAACACTATAGTCACAACTGATAGTCACACTGCTCTTTCACCTACCTCTCCATTGGTCTCCACTGAAACTGTCCATGCACTGTAGTTAACTGATGTATTCTTCAGTTGATTAATGAGTTAATAATTAGTGAATTAATTAATAATTAATTCACACCACTCCCACTAGTGTATCAATCAGTTAGACTATATACAACTAGCTCAACTATGTTTAACTAAGTTAAACTGAACACAACTCCACCAACTACCTCAATAACTCCACCAAACTCTGTCACATGAGTTCTAACTGAAGTCTCCATGCAATAGCTCCACTTAACCTCAGGAATAGCGTAATTCCTTCTGTCAGCTCCCGTGCCACATCTGTGCACTTAACTGAAGTGCTCCAAGAGAATAAGATAATGTTTATAGTCCAAATATTATTAAGAGCTAATAATATTCGACATATCTATTTTTAGACTGGCAATCTAAAAATAGATTCTGCCTAGTATGTCTAAAAATAGAAGTCCATCTATTTTTCCAACTTGACCAACCATCCACAAATAGCATCCTGCAACTCATAGAATATGATCGACGTGTCTAAAAATAGACTTGCGCCAAAAATAGCCTGCGGGCCCACTTAGTGAAGGCGACTCTTTTCATTAAGCTCATCATCTTGTTGCAATCTCAACATTCAGCCAGGGCTAAGGTACGAGATCTGTCATATTTAATATCAGGGCCAAGCTCTTTAAGACGTCTTTGTAGCGAACGCCCTGTTTCCCAAGATTCATAAAGATGGTGTTCCCCTTAGACCAATTTCCAATACCATAGGATCCCCCACCTATGAACTGGAAAAATATGTTGCCAAGATTCTCAAACCCCTTGTTGGAAATACTGACAAAATCGGGAAAATTGTGGCAGGGTTTTCCTTCCATACATCAAGGGTGTTACTGACAAAATCACTAAGGTCATGAGGAAGAAAGACATATTCACACAATTTTCAGCAACAGGAACATTAAGACAAAGTATGCGATCAGTTAAGGATAGTATAAGTCACGAACAACTCAAAGGAGTTTACAAGATTGATTGTTCGTATGGGAAAAGTTATATTGGAGAAACAGGGCATTTGCTGCAAAGATGTCTTAAAGAGCATGATGATGATATTAAATATGAAAGATCTCGTACTTCAGCCCTGGCTGAACACTTCGCAAAAACTAAGCATCATTTGCGCGTCGAGGAAGCCAGAATCATTGCAAAAGAAGATCACTATCGGAGAGGGAAAATTAGAGAGGCAATTGAGATTATAAGGTATCCTCAAAAACTTAATAGAGATGGAGGTTGTGAAATCAGTGATAGTGGGCATCTTCTAATTCGTCAAATATGTTCCTCCAGTTCGACAATCTCCCAGGTATAGTTCCTCGGGTTTGATCTTTCCTATTATATTCTAGGGTTTAAGGGCTTTTTGACTTGGCTTTGATATATAATTAATATTAAAATAAAAATTATAAAAACAAATAATTCAATATATACTTTTAATAATTAACCTTTTTAATTAATTAATTAATTAATTATTATTATTATTAGTATCTATGAGTTTAAAAACTAAAGAAAAAAAATTAAAATTCAATAAGTTTTTACATTATAAACTAATTATAAAAACATTAATCTTATTATTAATAATTATTATAGTAATAGATATTTAGATTTTATTAATAATAATCATTAACTATTATTTGATCCTAATTACTATCAATTAAAAAATAGAAATTGAAATTATTAAATTTATTAAAATTCTAGAAATAAAAATAAATATTATAATTCTATTATATTAATTAATATTATTATTAACCATTTATCATTATTAGATTTATTGATACGTATTCCTCTTATTATATTTATTGATACGTTTCCTCTTATTAGTAATATTTATTCTAATAATAGGTATAGTTATAACTATTAATTAATTATAATCCATATTAAAAAAAAAACAAAGGAATTAAAATTTAAAATTTAATCATAAAGTAAATAAAATAATTATTAAAAAATTATAAAATAGATAATAGTATTATTTTATTATTATATATTATTATATACATATATCATTATTAATAGAATTTATTCAATATAAGGAATTAATTAATAAATTAATTAATTTTAATTTAATCTAAATAAAAAATAATAATAAAAATAAATTAATTATTTCTTAGATATTAGTGTTTGTTGGCTCTTTTTAAAAAATTTCTTTCTATAAATTTGATCTAAGCTGTTATTGCATTCCTTCATTCATTCGTCCTGAAGATGGATTTCCATAGAGATTCAAAATGTCGACAAATATTCTCTGACACTGTGGAAAATCTGGATTCTTCTTCATCAATTGATAACCACAGAAGCTTGAAAACCATAATTTAATATATTTTTTTAATTTAAATTTTTTTGTTTTTAATTTAATAAAATGTTTCTTTTTATTTTTTAAATTTAATTTGTATATTTTATTTTATTTTATATTTTTAATTTAATATTTTTATTTTGTTTTATTTTTATTTTTATTTTTTAATATATTTTTAAATTTTAATTTTAAAATTTTTTTTATTTATGTATTATTATTATTTTTTTTTCTTAAATTTTTTATTATTATTTTTTAATTTAAAAATTATATAATGAATTTCATTTTTTTTTTCAATTATTTTAAAATGTTTTTTTCATTTTTTTTTAATATAAATTTTTATTATTCTAAAATTTTTGTTTCAACACTTTCCGTTTTTTGGGTGTTTTTTGCACCAAAAAAAAATTGGATTTTACTTCTATTTTTTTTAAATGTTGAAAATTTACCCCGAAAAAAAAAAAGGTTATTCGAGAATACAACTTTTCGTTTTCGGGGTGTTTTTCACACAAAAAAAATTGGCTTAAAAAAAAATTATTCCAGAATACAACTTTTCACTTTCGGTCTGTTTTTTGCACACAAAAAATTGGCTTTTACTTCCATTTTTAAAAAATGCTGAAAATTTACCTCGAAAAAAAAAGGTTATTCCAGAATACAACTTTTCGTTTTCAGGTTGTTTTTTAGTGGTTTTTTTATTGTTTTTGTTAGAGTTCTCGTTTTGAGGTAATATTTCTCGTTTGATCAGTAACTATGTTTATGACCAAATCACTTCGTAATAGGGATAATTAAACATGTATTTTCAAGCAAGATTTATTATCGACAGTTTGTAACCTAATTGTAATTATCACAAAGAATTCATAGCAATGAAAAAACAACATGCATGATAAATGGACGAGATGGTTTTAGAATTTTGATATTTATTTACACTAGTTTCCTTAAATGTTAGCTTTGGTATCTTCAATTTCTATTTATTGAAAAATGTATTGTATAACAAAATTCACACTTGTAATAGTAAGCGTTTGTTTCGTGTTTTCAATAGTAACAACTAGTGGTTATATATAGAATCGAAAAATTATGCAGTTAAGCGACATTGATAGCGTTATTTATTGAGAAAGTGTTTTCAGCTATGTTATTTATTTGCATTGATACAATTAACTTACTTTCTCACATCGATGAGAAATTTTACTGGTCGATTGCTTGTGAGAGTTACTTGAATCTCCTGATAGAAGAGAAGAACAACAAGAAGATTTGGACTAGTGGATTGGTGAATGTTGCATGTGTGGAAAAACTTTTTGATTTCACGGAAATTGTTAATTTCTGCGCAAGAAAATTTTATTCAAGAACAAGAACAATTGTGCTACCAATGAAAAGGATTCCTCTAAATGCAATATATTCATATGGATATTCAAGTTACTAGAATCTAATATGCGATTGAGATTGTCCGAAGAAAATAGTTTCCTAACATCAGAAGTAAGTGAGGGTGACGTTGATGGAGATTTCTTTTCACCGAGTTGCCAAGTTCCTTGAGATGTTTATGTCCTAAATATTTTTTTGTTTTTATACCATTATTTCATTTAAGAGTGTGAATTTGATTATGCCTAGCAAGCTTGTGTCCATGAAAATAATTAGTAGAAGCTTTGCATGTTCTTGAGTTGTTAATTAGTATCGCTATGATAATTGGTAATCTTTGGTTCATGTGGAATAACCTTTTTGTGTAAATGGACATTTATTTTTGAGGATTTATGAGATTTTTCTTGGTGCAGTGTTCAATTTGTATCGATTCATAGGTACAATTAGTGTTGTTTAAGAAACAATCCCTATTTTTTTTAAGCATGATCTCATGGGGAGAAGAGGTGATTTTTTAGCATGCTCAAGTGGAGTGAGCAAAGTCATCGAAGCAACAACAACAATGAAAAACAAGCCTAAATGAATCACTAATGGTTGGTATTTACATTCAGTTGATGTGGGACAAAGGGATAACACTTCTGAATATCCACTTTAACTAAGAAATCTATTTTTGTGGTTCGGGTTCACTCTTCAAGCTGGAAGAATCGGGGACTAGCACTAGATTCGCTCAAGCCATGACTACGAAGGAAAGGGATATGTCATGGGTATTGCTAGTCCATCCATCCATCCATCCATTGCTACTGGCTCACCCATTTATTCTTACCCTTACCACCAAAAATAACTACTAAACTCATATATTATGCTCCTACATACCATGGAAAAACAACAATTTAGGGAATTTTGTTGGCTCTATGCCCATGTCATGGGCCAAGAAACTAAAAAAAATGGTCCAAAACACACTCTCTTTATGCTCTATCACACATACAAAAAATAGTGTATATTCGACTAGGCCGATATAATTTCTAATGAATTATCTTCTCAGTTAGACAATTTATCCAAGACCAATAGGTTTTTCATGATGGCATATCTCATAGTAGCTTTGGTTTCTAGTCAAGTCTTTTGCAGTTTTTCATATAGTCATAAATTCAATGCGAATCAAGAACTAAAGAAGTTATGGTATCCTATATTGTGTAAGCATAATGCTTCTTTAAAATTTTGTCTAATTCAATATGTCTTTGTAAAAAAATGAATTGCATGATTACTGGATAAGGGCCTCATCGAATATCGGCACAAGCATAGGTTTTCCTATGGGGCAAAGGTATGCATGAAGAAAGAGAAAGTAATACACTAATTTGAATTCATGGATTTCAATATAAGACGTTGTTGTTGAAAAATTTGTTATAGATAGGTATTTTGTTGCTAAAGTCTGTAGGAAATACCATGACTGGTTGATTATATTTGAAAGAAAGAAGACAAGGCAATTCTTTTATTTGTCGTTTATTGTTGACATATAAATCACAGTGAATAATGCAGCTCATGTTATAGATTTCACAGAGATTTTGCATCCTTTTATCTTAAGTAAATTTGAAGCCATTAAATCCTTTTATAAGGAGGGTCTATTTGGTGCACACTTGGAAACTATTGGCTAAGGGAACCTGTTTCCAGAAGTTAGAGAGAAAAATGAGGAAAGTCAAAATATGTCAACAAAAAATCAAGGGCTAGTCATAGATGCTAAAGAAATCACCAAAGAATCAAGTATCAATACTTATGCAGAGCAATCTACACATTGCACAAATGATACAGATGCAAGTTCATCCTTGAGTAGAAAAAAGGCAAAAGATATTGTAAATACGAAACTGATTTATGACAAGATATCAGGTAGAAGAAATGACAAACAACTTGATTGAACATTCATTTAAGAAAGAAAGTATACTAGTGAATAAATCAATTCTAGAAGTCCTATGAAACCATGAGGTGTTGAAGTAGCTATAAATGTAGTATTTGACAACGTTTTGCTACTTGATTGGGTTAGTGATTATTTTGCAGAAGATCATAAAACAATGCCAAAAATTGTTGAAGAATTTATTACTTTTCATGACCGTTTTGTCACATTTCAAAATCCAAAGTATGACAAGGGTAGTAAACAATTGAATATTTTGAAAGTAAAGCTTCGTATCAAAAATGTTTTTTACCAAAAAAAAATGCATGTTTATCTCTCTGGAGTTGCAACCACATCGGTCATGAAACGATATCAAGCTATTGTTGACGTACATGCACAGTATGTTAGCTAACAAGAAGCATAAAATTTGAGACTAAAAACAAGAATAAAGCACCTATAAAATGCTCCATTGACAATATGGATAAAAATGTTTCCAGATTGTACCCATGCACATCAAATACATTTTCCAAACCTATCAATCTCCTTAGTGCGGTGAAAATATATATTATTAGTAATATATGTGAAAGATTGAAAATCATTGAACATGCATGACAAGCAGCATTCGATTTGGAGCATTTAGTACAAAGAATTAATTTTTCAATTGCATTCAACGTGATCTCAGAGGAGACAAGTATTTCGTGAAAAATGAATTATTTTCTTTTAGCCAAAGACTTGATTTACTTTATGATCCAGAGAAAAATTAACAAGAACGGTCAAATGCTAATCGAATGAAGAAAATCAAAGTTGCATGGTCCCAAAGAATCAAAAGACTGGAGAAATTTATTTCTGAATGTGAAAACATATAGAATCAAAGAGAAAATGCCTACATCAAGGTTTTATATATTGTGCAGAATATGAACATTCCATGTATCACACATGACTCAGGATTAATTTTGAGAGAAACGATGATGGTTGAATTAGATAAGCTAAAACAATCAGAGGCAATAGAATTCGATAATATAGCTAATTTTAGTACACAAGAAATTGGTGAATGGATAATTACATTTGTTAATGTTAATAAACAAAACTCTACTCTAGTTGTGTAATTGCAAGGAGAGGCTAGGGAAATTGAGAAGGATATATTCATTCAATGTGTCAAACTCGAAATTGCAATTGTTCCTATAAAAGATTGCATCTAGGAAAATCTAGATAAATTGCTTCAATAAGACTAAACTCTTAAAAATAATTATTAATTTTTGAATGTAGAGTGTGGGATTGTAGCATAAGGCGCATGTAGGATTGAGTTGGACAAGCCACATGATAGGTTGGAAACCCAATTTATAGGCATTCGTTCGAGCCCTCTTGATGGATATAAATAAATGGTGTTGGTGAATCATTTTGAGCATCCAAGTGTGTAGCACAAAGCAAGTAAGAAGCTTGCGTAAGGTGGAGATCTCTTTGTTTAGGTCACTGAAAAATAGGTAGGACCAGCGAAGAAAAAGGCTTGTATGGGAATTTTCATGATTTTTTGGGAGCCTAGTTTGTCTAGCAATAGGGTGGTGTGAGAGGAGGAGCATATGGGTTTGTTTTGATAATGTTTGTGGGTGGACAAACCTCATTAGAGGTAGTCGCACTCCTGCACAGGAGTTAGAAAAAGGCCCAAAGTCTTACTTCGGGGAGAAGGAGGGTTGTTAGCCTAGATAGTGGGCTAGAAACAACCCTAAACTTCAACGTATATGAGAAGCTCCCTAGAGGAAGGAACCCACAGTTGTATAGAGGAATTTTGGGCAGTGAAAAATGGTTGGTGATGACTTTGGTCATGCCCTAACCAGGTCAACTATGACAACAGTGAAGCAAACCTCAAGAAAGTGAGAAAAAGGTATGTATTTTGTTATTTTTTTGCAAGATGTTGGGTCAAGTATTGACCATATTGGATGCTATGATTTGGTAGCCTGTAGTAATCAAAAGAGGAAGGGTTGACATGGTGGTTAGAAGTCCTAACTAGTGGGAAATTTCTACAGTGATTGATTGGTTGTTGGATTGGGAACTTGGTGGTTGGTGGATGGAAACAAGAAAGTGTCCAAATTAACCCTAGAATAGGTGGAAAATAATGAAATTGACAATTGTGTGTTGGGTGAAGATTTGATGGCCTAAGTATCTCCTTGATTCACGAAGGAGGCTACTAGGAAAAGGTAGTTTGGTGATAAAGGATTGGCCAAGCTAGAGGAGCATATTAGATCAACCAGAGTTCATTGCAGCAGAGGATACTTGCAACAATTATAGATGTCAACCCTCCTAGAGTCTCTATGTTTTTTTCCTTGATGGACTAAGGGGCAGTTAGTGAGCATATTGGGAGTAGAAGGACCGACATGTTACAGGGTATGACAAAGTAGTTGTGAGGTGCACTACATCAACTAGATCATCAAATTATCTTGTATTTGTATTCTTATACTTATGGATATTTGAGGGTAATTATCATTGGTAAGAGAGGCCTAGACTATTGTATTATTCAGTTGGATTAATATAACAAAGATTGGGTTATTATAAAATATTGTGTAAAAAAATTTGTATATTTTTTGCACTACTAGATTCAATGTTTTTTATATTATGTTGTGCAAAGCAGCTTCATTTTGATTCTTGATTTGGTAGCATCAGTGATCTGAGCATTAGGGGAATTTTGAGGTCTGAAATGGGCCTCCTAAGGAAATTATAAAATAATAGTGGAAATAATAAAACAATATTAGATTACATCATCAAATTTTGGAGGGAAAAAAATACTATTTTTTCAACTTGTATTTTCAACTTCTCTCCCTATGGGTTTACTATAATTTCGAGTGGGAACACTCGTTGGATTCATAATTAGATTCATTATACAAGGAGTACCCATGTTGCATAATTTCGATGGATCGTGTTGCACGAAAAATGAGAAATACGTGAAAAACGAGTGCTCCAACGAGTACTCCCGCTCAAAATTTGAGTAAAACCTTAGGGAGATAAGTTGAAAATATAAGTTGAAAAAGTAGTTTTATTATTTTATTATTTTTTAATATTTTTACTTTTTAACCCCAAAAATTGTGAATCATCTCCCATGGTTTACATCATCATCTTGAATCCTATTGGTTCTTATAAAGCTTATTTTGGTTGTACATTTTTCTTAGGAGACCCATTTTAGACCTCAAAAGTTCTCTAATGATTCTATCCTAGACACCGTGATTGTGGAAAAACAACATGGTATCATAGCATGTTTTAACTACTTTGAGGGATATTGAACCAAAGTGTGCACAACGAAGTACACCTTAAGAGGGATTTGGTCACATCGTAATTGAAGGGATCACTACAATGTCGAAGTTGCAGGTTGGTATCTGGTATGAGGATAGGTTAGAAGGGATGTCCAATTATATTCCATGGAAGGAAAGAATCAAGTTGGTATTGCAGGTCAACAAGATCTGGGAGTTCTCCGATAAATCCATCAAGAAGCCAACCGACTCTAAGGAGTTGGAAGTGTACGAGGAATTGGATACGAAGGATAGAATGATCATCCTAGATGGTGTGAAGGACTCCCTAATACCTCATTTGTCTGGGAATAACACTGCACATGAGATGTGGAAGGCTCTTCAGAATTTATTCCTGAATAAGAATGAGAATTGGGTGTTGGTATTGGAGGATAAGTTGAATTCCACCAATATGATGCTAGGTGAAGAAGTAAATTTGTATCTGACGAGGTTGTCTCGGGTCAAAGATCAACTTGTTGTCATCGGTGTGACTATTTTAGATTTTGATATGGTGAGGATTTATTTGAAGGGGTTCACCAAGTAATGTACATTAGGGGAATTTTGAGGTCTAAAATGGGCCTCCTAAGGAAATTATAAAACAATAGTGGAAATAATAAAATAAGATTAGATTACATCATCAAATTTTAGAGGGAAAAAAGCAAAAACTACTTTTACAACTCGTATTTTCAACTTATTTCCCTATGGGTTTACTCAAATTTCGGCTAGGAACACTCATTGGATGTAGAATTTGATTCATCATCTAAGGATTACCCCATGTTGCATACTTTAGATGGACCCTGCTACAGGAAAAATGAGAAATACACGAAAAAAAATGATTGCAATCATGTTTTTCATGTAGCAAAGTCCATTGAAAGTATGCAACATAGGTACTCCTTGGATGAGAAATTAAATTTTGCATCCAATGAGTACTCCCGTTCGAAATTTGAGGAAAAATTTAGGGAGATAAGCTGAAAATACAAGTTGAGAAAGTAGTTTTATTATTTTGTTATTTTTTAATCTTTTTAATTTTTTACCCCAAAAATGGTGAATAATCCCCCGTGGTTGACAACATCATTTTGAATCCTATTAGTTCTTATAAAGTTTATTTTGGTTGTACACTTTTCTTAGGAGGCCCATTTTATACCTAAAATTTTCTCTAATGAGCTCTTCATCAAGGGAATCGTTTTCATAGAGAAGTTGCCAGACTGGAATAGGATGTGGGACGACTTCATTCAAGAAGAGTTATGAGATAAGGATATTCATAGGAAGAAGAAGGCTCCAAATGATGATGTGGCACTTGCAGCATGAATGAAGGGAAAGAAAAATAAGGACTTGTGTAAGATCAAGTTTTTCCACTGTGGCGAGATGGGCCATTTTTTGACGTGATTTCTGATGATGAAGAAGAAGGGAGATGATGAGAAGAAAAAAAGGGAGTATGTCGCCATGATTTCCACTTTTGTTAAGATAGATGCTCTCACGAGGAGGTTAGAGGAGGAGGAATTTTCCTTGATATCTCATTTCTCGAAGGGTACCATCGATGAGGTTGAATGGTACATGGACAGTGGGGCATCGAAGCATATGACAGGGTCAAACGAGGTATTCGAGACTCTAGTTTAATGGGACTTGAAGTTGCACATGGTGTTGGGCGACAAGAGTTAGAAGGAGATCCAAGGATCGGGAGTTGGGCCATTTAGGATGGATTCAGGAAAGGCAATGTGAGTCCATGATGTATTGTTTATTCCAGCACTTATATATAGCATGATATTTGTCTCAATAATCGAGCAAAAGGGGTTTGAGGTCTTGTTCCAAAGTGGGAAGGAAATACTCATGCCCAGAGGCTCAAGCTCCGTAGGTGTGGTGATTGGAGTTAGATAGAATGGCCTATAAAGGCTGATGGGTAAGCATATGGATCATGGGAAGAATAAGCATGAGGACCAAGTGTAGGTTCCAGAGAAGCAGGTGTAAATGTAGGCTCTAAAGGAGTAGGTATAGGTTCTATAAAATAATGTCCAGGTTGCAGAGGATGAGAGGGAGTCTAGTTCTAGAGGGAGTTTACAGGTTTAGAGGGACACTTTACAGCCCAAGAAGAGCACATGGTCAATGGGGATCAAGCGTGTTGCTACAACTTCCAAGAATCAATCATGGAGAGAGTGGAATACATTTTCAGAGAACAAGAAGAAGCAGGATGCTTCCAGTGACAACGACACTTCCGAGAGAGGCATAGTCCATGCTACAGGGATTGTTGCAGTTGTGGGTGACAGGAGTTGGCTGAGTGTTGTAAGCAGTGATGATGATTATTATTATCTACTTCCTAGTCTTGGAAGTACCTCCATTGCTAAGAGGGAGTGTTTATTTTTGGTAGCTTGGGAGGTACTCCAAGCCTTAGGGTTTGGGGTTTGGAGATTGGAGCACCACAATAGGATATTGTGGGCTTAAAACCCAAGGTGTGGGATTTCCACCTAAGCTTGTGGGTGTGAATCTGTGAGGGTTACTAGACTTGTGATGGATGGAGATGATAAAGGATGTCAAGATGAATCCAACGCATTGAGTATCATCAAATTCCAAGTTTTCTATGTGAAGTTACTAATTATTTAATGTAGAGTGTGGGATTGTAGCATAAGGTTCATGTAGGATTGAGTTGGACAAGCCACATGACAGGTTGGAAACCCACTTTAGAGGCGTTCATTGGAGCCATCTTGATGGATATAAATAAGAGTTATTGGTGAATCATTTTTAGCATCCAAGTTTGCAACACAAAGCAAGTAAGATGCTCGAATAAGGTGGATAACTCTCTTTCTAGGCCATAGAAAAAGAAGGCAAGACCAAGGAAGAAGAAGAAGGATTATATGGGCATTTTCATGACTAATTGGGAGTTGATTTTGTCTAGCAGGAGGGTCATGTTAGAGGAGAAGGATCTGGGTCTATTTTGGTGATGTTTTTGGGTGGGCAGACCTCATTAGAGGCAATCACAGTCCTATACAGAAGCTATAAAAAGTGTCAAAGTATTACTTTGAGGAGAAGGAGGGTCTTAAGCATAGATAGTGGGATAGAAACAACCCTACACTTTAGTGTATAGGAGAAGCTCCCAAGAGGAAGGAATTGTAACAACCTCGGGTTAAAACTTCATGTAATAAAGTAAATAAAGGAAAAATAATAAACCTGGTCATGGGACACGTATTCCAAGCTGAATGCTAGGAAAAAACATAGTGACGTGGATCACTTATGATTAATTAATGGCTATAGAAATTGGCGAAGGAAATGGAAAAGGATTTGGAAAGGAAAAGTGGCATTTATTGGCATTTTATTTATGAAAATAATGGAAGATAGGAGAAAAGGAAGATGAAAGGTAACAGGTTGCATGTGAGGAGGAAAATGAAGGAAAATAATTAAAATTGAAGAAAAATAGAGGCCTCATTAATAAAAAGACTTTTGAGGATCAATTTGTAACCTTTTGTCAATTTAGTTGTGGATCCCTCATTATATTCTCTCTCTCTCATTATCTTGGACACAAAGTTTTCTTGGAGCACTATTTGAGGAGTGTGGGATACTTGGGATTTGGATCAAGAAGGTAAAGTAAAAGCAGGAAAGTGCAAGAGGACATTGGGATCATAATATACATCGGGTTTTTCTTTCAAGTACAAAGTTTCATGTGTGATTTACTTGCTAGTTTTTGAATGCATGGCACATGCATGTGGTTCCTTGGTTATGATCAGTCATTGGAATGGAGGAGTGCCTAGATTGATAGTGGTTTTGCGCCTTGCCATTTCCTAGAAAGCCATGGTGTTGTGGGTGTACCTTTGTTTTTTGGTTGGTGCTCATGTTCCTTATGGTGGGTTTAGTTACTAGTTCTTGGAAGCCTTGGTTGGAAAAACGCTCTGGAAGCCCTGTAATAGCTTGAGTTGAGTTCGTAGTCCTGGAAGAATTGGTTGGAAAATTTCTCTGGAAACCCTTGGTGGGTTGAGTTATTAGTCCTGGCAGACCTAGTTTGAAAAATGCTATGGAATCCCGGTAGCATCTGTGGGTTTAGTTACTAGTCCTAGAATCCCTGGTTGGAAAAAATTCTCTAGAGCCATGGAAAACTTGGGTATAGACCAATTTGGTGATGGTTAGTGATGTCTGACTGTGAGGTGGAATCACTAGTTGAGGTTTGAGGTGGTTTGGCCTCTGGAAGCCCTGTTTTTTTTTGTTTGGTTTACTCCACCAAATCCCACATTCATCCTTGTAATATGGCACAAGGGTGATTGGTTGAAATAAATATTTGGTTCAACACAATCTATGGTTGGGTGGTACGTGGAATTCCCAGACCTTGTTGCATTTTTCATATGTTAATAAGAGCTCTTTTCCTCTTGTATTTGATGGGTATATGTACTTGTTATTATGTGATCTTGATGGTTTTTGTATCATTGTTATTCTATTGGTTATATGATGGTTATAAGCATGGTTTCATGACAAATCTTAGTCATGTCTCTCATCATTTTTTTTTTATTAATTGAATGGATAATGAATGTATGACCTAATATATGGTAATGTAACTATTATGAGAGGACACCGGTCCTTCTTAGAAATTCTTAGATATGTATGAAGTCCCTATGTCCAGATGTATTTACATGACCTGTAGATTACATGTTCATGATGTGTTTGACGGAATGTCTCTCATGTTTAGGCCTTTTCATATCAGGTCCTTGTTCAAGTTTTGAATTAGAGGCCTTTTCATCTTATTATTTATCCTTTTCTATATTTTCATCAAGTTCTAGGTAGAGGCCTAAGTCCTAACCCTAAAAAATTGGCTCAAAATCTGGGGTCACTGACACATAATTTCCTAAGGATATAATCGCATGGATGCCTTGTTGTGCATGTGACTGAATGGTTTCAGTCACATGGAGGGATTTTCATCAGTGTGATTGGGGCTCCAATTTAGAAAAGCAACAAGTTGTCTTTGGGTTGGTCACCTGGAAGGGTTGGATGGATCCTGAGGGGTCTATAGAATCTGAGGAAGGTTAGATTGTTCTTGTCTTGTTGGTTCCACTTCCTTAAATATACTTGGGGAGTTGAATGATATCATAGTAACTCTTCATCACATGTTTACCCCGGTGGACCAGTTAGCTTGGATAAATGTGGTAGGAGGGGGTTACTCGGTGGTATCATAGCATGTTTCATTCTCCTTGGGTGATGTCTGGTTTCCATTCTCCTTGGATGAATATTTTTTCATATGTACATATCAGTTGCATATGTGTCCTTATGCTTGTGGTCTATGTGCATGTTGTGTATGCATAGTGGTGGTCATGGTTGTCGTTGTGATGTCATGCAAAATTTGATGGTGATATTGTCAAAATGTGTTCCTCGTGAATGCATGTCATTGTTTGTGTGTATTGTGTATGAATGCATGCCATACATATGTTGTTATGCATGCATTGTTTCTATTTGGTGTTGCAAATGTGGCACCATGCATGGTAATTGGATGGTGATTGAGATGATATCTATATATTGTTATGATTATGATTATACATGTATTGCACTAATTTGGTTGATCTTGCAGATGAGATATTCTCCACTGAACTATACTGAGGTATGCTATTTATGTTTATGTTTTGGTTTAACTTACATGATATGCTTTGCAGGGAGAAAATAACAAAGATGACTAGCGAGATGGTATACTATAGCTCACGATATTCTCCCTATAGATAAAATGAGAACTCCCCTCACATAGAAGACATTTTGAGAAGTTTGAAGGAATAAATAAGGATTTGTAAAGAAGATAATGATTGAATCAATAAATCATGGGAAATACTTGCTAGGGCACAGCATAAACAAGCAAAAGTTAATGCAGTTATCTGTAACAACCCCTGGTTGAATTTCAATGTAAAATATAAGACCAATGTCACAGTACATGTATTCCAAGTTGAATGGTGGGAAAAACATCCTAGTGGGTGTCACTTTTTGTTTATTAGGGCTAAGAAAATAGGCAAAGGCTTTGGCAAAGGCTTTGAAAAGGCAAGAGGCATTAATTGGCATTTTATTTATGAAATAAAGGAAAATAGTAAAAAATGAAGGTGAAAGGTCATAGGTTGCATGTGAGGAGGAATTTGAAGAAAAATAATGGAAAATGAAGAAAATAGAGGCCTCAATGATAAAAAGGCCCTTGAGGATCAGTTCATGGCTTTTGTCAGTGTAAGCTTTTGTCAGTTCAATTTTTGGAGCTCTCATTATATTCTTGCTCTCATACTCTTGGACACTTAGAGTTTTCTTTGAGCACTCTTGGAGGACTGTGTCATACTTGGGATTTGGAGCAATAGGGAAAAGGAAGAGAAGGTAAGTGTAAGAGGACACCAGGATCAACATCTACAACATTTTTTTCTTGCAGATACTAGGTTTCATGTATGATTTCCTTGCTAGTTTTGGCATGCATGGCACATGCATCTAATTTATTAGTTATAATCAGTCATTGGAATGGAGGATATCCTAGATTGACAACAGTTTTTCCTAGCCTTACCATTTCCTGGATAGCTATGGTGTTGTGGGTTTTATCTTTTTTTTCTGGTTGGTGCTCATGTTCCTTCGGATGTGGGTTTAGGTACTAGTCCTGGAAGCCTTGGTTGGACAAACGCTCTGGAAACCCAGTAGCAACTATGGGTTGAGTTACTAGTCTTAGACACCCTGGTTGGAAAAAATGCTCTGGAGCCCTAGAAATATTGGGTAGAGACCAATCTGGTGATGGTTAGTGATGTCTGACCATGAGGTGGAATCAATGGTAGAGGGTTGAGGTGGTTTGGCCTCTAGAAGCCCTGGTTTGGTTTTGTTTGAAATGTTCCAGGAGATCCCACATTCATGCTTGGAATATGGGACGAGGGTGATTGGCTGAAAGAAAGGTTTGGTTTAGCCTAATCTATGTTCGAGTGGTACATGCAAGTCCCAGACCTGGTTGTAATTTTCATATGTCAATAAGAGCTCTTTTCCTCTTTTATTTGATGGGTAAATGTACTTGTTATTATGTGGTATTATGGTTGTCATACCCTTTTTATTTTTGTGGTTGTTATGTTGGTTATGAGTATGTTTTATGACAGACTTAATGTATGGCTCTTATCATGTTTTAACTATAATATAAATGAACAATGACTATATGACCTAATAAATGATAACGCATCTATTTTGATAAGGCATCAATGCTTCTTTACGAATCTCAGATAAGTATGATACCCATATGCTCAGATATGTTGTTATGACTTGTAGAATACATATTTGTGACATGTTTGATGAAATTCCTGAGATGGTTAGTATGGGTCAGATCAAGTACGTGTTCAAGTGATTGCATTAGTAACCTTATTCCATTTTTTTTAGAATTTCTAAAATTTTCATGAATTTCTAGGTAGTGGCCTGATACGTAGCCCTGAAAAAGTGGCTCAGATTCCAGGGTCGCTGGCTCAGAACTGCCTAAAAATTCTATAGTCGTTGGCATGCCTTGCTATGGGAGCAATTGGAAGGCCTTAGTCACATGCATGGCTTGTCATGGGAGCGTTTGAGGGTCTGTATCAATAAAATTTCAAGTTTTCATAGGGGTTGGTCACCTAGAAGGATTGGTTAGCTCCTGAAGGTTTTGTAGCATGTGTGGAAGGTCTAATTGGTCTTGTCATGTTGTTTCCACTTTCGTAATTGTACTTGGGGAGTTGAATCAGATCATAATAACTCTTCATCACATGTTTACCCTGGTGGACCAGTTAGCTTGGGTAAATTTTGGAGGAGGGTGTTATAGGGTGCTATCGGAGTAGGTTTTGTTCTATTTGGGTGGTGTCTGGTTTTCGTTCTCTAGTGTGTGATATATGATACAATAGAGTGGTATCATAGCATGGTTTGACACTTGGACTGGATGGGAATAATGTGGTTTTCATGCATGCATGTAGGTTGTATATCTTCTTATTATGTATGTATGGTAATGGTCACTGTTACAGTTGTTTTTTCATGTAGAAGTTAATGATGTTGATGTTTGGATGTGTTTGTCATGATTGTATGACAGTTGTATATGAATTTTCAATGCATGTCAGTGTTTATATGTTGTTATGCATGCATTTTCATGGTTAAGGTTGTTCATGAGGTCATTGTATGTAGTTAATTCGTCATGATGCTATTAGTATGTTATGATGCTGACATGTTGGTTGAGATAGAGCAAGAGAAGCAAATCATTAGAGTGAGGTTGCAGCACTATACCTCAGGGTAAGAGAAGATCGTGATACATGTTTGCATGTTTGGCATGCAGGTATGTTGGTTAATTGTTGTTATACGAATTATGGTTATATACATGTATGTCATGTATTATTGTTATGGTTACCTACATGATAGGTGTTAGTTGTTCAGTGCGGTCATATGTGCGTTCGTCAGATAGTCATGCATGGTAGTTAACTTGTTGTTATATGAATTGTGTTTATATGCATGATGGTTATGGTCATTGAAACTAAGATCTTGATGATGTATCATGCTAATATGGATTGGGCTATGCAGATGCTTAGGGTTATGACATTTAGGTATGATTGGATATGCTTTTGATATTGTGTCATACTAATGTGGACTGACTTGTGCAGAGGTTATAGCCTCCCCTAAGATACATTGCGGTATGACTTTGATTATGTCATCTAGTGGTCTTCGAGTATTTTATTATGTCGTCTAGTTGATTTTTGAGTGTTTGGTTTCTATTATGTCTTTTATCTGTTGTTTGAATGTTTGATTAGTTGCATGATGTGATTTTGTATCTACAAGATTCCATGAAGGAATGATCTTGTTTTAAGATGGTTGTACTAATACATCATGTGTTGAGACAACTTATATGCATTTGAGTGCAAGTGGGTGATATTTGTACCATTATGACTATGATTGTGAGTTGATTGTTGATTATGACATGGTTTTTAGACTCGATAAAGGTTGATTTTAATTAATAAATATAATGTCTTGATATTTAGAACGTGTGATTGACATGTGTGAAAATTTGTAAGGAAGCATGCTTGGTATTATCATGACAAGTTAATAGTTGATTTGTTTGTGTAACTAACAGTTGGGCGATGTGATAGTAGATAATAAGACTCAGTTGCAACAAGGTAAAAGGTCAAACAAAGGAATTGGGTGAGAATTCCTTTGACTATTTTTGGATACTGCAAATCCAAATGAATGTGTGCTTTGTATGAATACAGGAAGCCTTCTTAACCTTGATTTCATTTGACATTATGTGGATATGTGCTATATTTATGAACATGTATTTGATAGATATATTAACTAGTTTCTAGTTATAAATGTATTCATCAAGGGATTGGAGCCCCCTGAGAGATGATGTATGTATGTGTTAAGTTACAAGGCAATGTGTTTGGCATAACAAGGTAAGGTAATTGGTATATTGTTATATTTATTTATACACTAACAATTGTGTGTCTATGGAAGTATGATGTAGGGGATTGCATGGAAAAAGAGACTTCCATGAAATTTTGAAGAAGGCTTAGGTTGAGCTTTCCCTTGGAAGAATTGGGAACCATGGGGATTGAGTCATGGTGTTTGTTGATAATATTGTTCTTTTGGTCTTTCGTGATTTTTTGCACTTGATTTGCAGTCTTGATTGCATCTAGTGCATGGCCATGCCACTTTTTTTGTGGTGTCATATCATTATTGGTTTTTCATGGTTTCTTCTTGTTTGTTTCGCTTTCTTTCCTTTTATATTTTGAGGCTTTTGTGAATTTTTTGGGAAGGAGGAAGTTAATGGAGCTCAAGGGGAGTTGTCTGAAACCCACAGATAATGTAAGACTCAGATGAAGCTTGGTGCATGTATAAGGGAAGTTTAAGGAAATAGTATGACAATCAGTTGAGTTAGTTGTGTGCATTGGGATAAATGGATGATGGTATAAAATTCATGAGAAAGGTAGTTGGAAAGGTAAAGTAAATGGGCTTAAGATAAAAAACACATTGGATAAGTTGGGAATTATTGTTCTCAATGTTGTTCATGTTGTGCATGGATAAAGGGAGTTATCTTAACCTTAACCTTATGATATCTGGTAATTATGTTGTGATTATGATTATGATGATGTCTATATATGTATATATGTATGTGTGTATGTTGTTGTCTGATACGGTCGTCATGGATTATGATTATTTTATGTTGATGCTTATATGTATATATGTATTTATGTATGTCAATGTCTGATAGGGTCATGACAAAACATTTTGGTGAAGGAATGATTTCTTATGTAGGTGAATGGCATGAAGAGGTTTCTATTTTATGAGTAATTAAGTGGAAAGAGTAACCCTAACATATATACAAGGTCAGTATCATGTGGATATGAATTGATATTATATGCTTGTACTATGCCTATTTTATGTTATGAACAGGTAATATTGAGGGATACATCAATAGAATGGAAGAAACATGATCTGTGACATGATGGGATAAGCATGGATGGAAGAGAGACATTTGAAGCAAGGTTGTTTGGTAGAGTCAATGTGTGGTTTTTGTATGTGGAGTATTATTGTTGTGTATCTGTTGTACATGTTGCACCCATGATGTTGTGTGCATGTAGTGTTGTGTATAAATGGTGTTGTGTACATGGTGTTTATGTAGTGTTGTGTACATATGGTGTTGTGTGCACATTGGATATGTTGTGATGTGTACATATGGTGGTGTGCGCATGTTGGATATGTGGTGTTGTGCACATCTAGTGCTTTGTGCATGTTGCATATGTGGTTTTGGGCACATATGGCGTGGTGTGCATTTTGTACATATGGTGCTATTTACATGTGGTGTTGTGTGTATGATTGTACACGTGGTGTTGTGTGCGTGTGGTGTCGTGTACATGTTGTACATGGGGTGTTGTGTGTAGGTGGCATTGTGTACATGTCATGCATGTGGTGTTGTGTACACGTTGTGCATGTGGTGATGTGTGCATGTGGTGTTGTGTACACGTTGTGCAGGTGGTTTTGTGTACAAGTTATGCGGTGGTGTTGTGTACAGGTGGTGGCGTGTACATGTTTGTAACAACCCTGGTAAAAATTCCATGTAATAAAAGTTAATAAAAGGAAAAATCATAATCACAGTTGATGGGACACTTGTTCCAAGCTAAATGTTGGGAAAAAAATCCTAGTGAGGGTGTTCATTGGTTTATTATGGCTAAAGGAAATGTGGAAAAGACTTTGGAAAGGCATGAGGCATTAATTGGCATTTAATTTATGAAAATAAGGGAAAATCGGAGAAAAGGAAGGTGAAAGGTCACAGGTTGCATGTGAGGAGGAAAATGAAGGAAAATAATGGAAATTGAAGAAAAGAGAGGCCTCATTGATAAAAAGGCTTTTTAGGATCAATTGGAAAGATTTTTGGCTCAAACATTTTGTCAGTTTAGTTTTGGAGCTCTCTCATTATTCTCCCTCTCTCTCACTCTTGGACATAGATTTTTCTTGGAGTACTTTGGCATTGGATCAAGAAGGAAAAAAGGAAAGAGGAAGAAAGGGGAAAGCAAGGAAGAGCAAGATCAAGCAACTACACCATGATTCTTTGCAGGTATCAATTTGCGTGTGTGATTTTCTTGCTAGATTTGGAATGCATGGCATTGCATGTGGTTCTTTGTTGTCATGGCATGGATTTTTCCAGGTGTGACATTGTTTTCCATCCTAACCTTGCCATTTCTAGATAGCTATGGATTGATGGGGTTCTCATGATTTGGTTGAGCTGGATTTCCATATGGATTCAAAGCTGAGTGAGGTGGATCTATAAAAGGAAGAACACATGGCCTAATGATCCCTGAACCAGATTGTGGATTGCAATAAAGCCACTAGCGTAGTGACCTTTGAACCAAACTGTGGGTTGTGTTAAATCCAGGTATTGTGTGCCTCGGTAGGCTAGGAATCCTCAATCGGTTAATGGAGGGATATACGGTAAGGCCTAGAGGTGGTTTCCCTTTATTAGGCCTATGAATCCTTGCTAGTGAATGGTGGGATATATGGTAAAGCCTAGAGGGTGGAGTCTCGGTTTAGGGCCTAGTGATCTAGTGTGGATTATGGTAAATCCTGAGAGGCTAGGAGACAAGAAAATTTCTCATGGTTTAGGTGGAGAAATCCATTTGCATTCATGCTTGTTTTATAACATGGTGATCCAGGATGGATTGCGGTAAATCTCGGTTTCTATTGATGAGGGTGAGGTGGTTTAGCCTTTATATGCACTGGTTAGTTTTTTTGGTTTGAGTACCACGTTCGTGCTTGGAATATGGCACGGGGGTGATTGGCTGAAGAGAGATTTGGCTCAGCCAATCTATGGTTGCGTGGAACGTGGTAGTCCCATCCCGAGTTGGATTTTGCATTAATTAATAAGAGGTTATTTTTGTGACATCTTATGTGTAAATGTAATGTTTTATATGTGGATTCTATAGCAGATGTATCGCTGATATTTCTATTGTTATTATGATGGTTATGAGCATGTATTATGAAAGTGATGATGTATGGCTCTCCTCATGTTTTGATTTGTAAATGAATGAACAATGTATCTATGACCTAATAGATGATAATAATGTCAATAATGATGTAAGGGAACAATGATTCTTAACAATTCACAGATAAGTATGAGACCCTAATGCTCAAATATGTTGTTTAAACCTATAGATTACATATTTGTGACATTTTTGAAGAAATGCCTATCATGGCTAGTAGAGGTCCAGTATAGACCTTGTCAATTTTTTTGCAAATGTATAATTTTTCTGTTGTTATAATTCATTTCTGAACCTATCATTGAGTTCTGGGAAGTGACTTGGGATTTGGGCCTAAAAAAGTGGCTCATGAAATCCTAGGGGCACTGGCACAGGTTTGAGGAAAAATGTCCCTGGACACATGCATGCCCTTGCTGTGGGAGTGTCCAGAGCCTCTCAGATGCACCCTTTCCCATATCAAGGGAGTGTACGGGGTTTTAATGGTATAAAATATCAGTGGGACCCAGAGGATGGTTACCTGAGTGGTTGGGATGGCTCTTGGAAGTTCTTTTACTGATGTGGAAGGTCTGTGTGATGTGTTTTTTTCAATTTTTCTTCCTTAAGGTCACCTAGGAGGTTGAATCATATCATAGTAGCCTCTCGTCACATGTTTACCCTGGTTGGCTAGTTACTTGGGTAGATGTGGGAGGAGGGTGTTACAATGTTGTACATGTGGTGTTATTTTACATATGGTATTATGTACATATCATACACATTGTTTTTTATACATGTGGTACTATGTTATGTGTAGTCCTTGTATTGTGACATGTCAATTTGTTGTGTTGTAGTTTGTGTATGTATATGTATTGTGTTGTAAACCGGGTGTAGGTGTATGTATTATGCTGTGTTGTACACTGGGTGTAGGTGTATGTATTGTTTTTTTGTTGTACACCAGATGTGGGTGTATGTATTGTGTTGTGTTGTACATCGGATGTAAGTGTATGTATTTGGTTGTGTTGTACACCAGATGTAGGTGTATACATTGTATGTCAAGCGTAAGTGTATGTATTATATAGTGTTGTACATCATGAGTGGTTGTATGTGTATGGTGTAAACTATGTGTATTTGTACGTGATTGAAGAGAAGATAAGGTAATGGGTGCTTTCCTGGTGTGGAAATTGATCCAGTGTGTGTACGGAAAGGACAAAGGATAAAGGTAGAAGCTAAGGATCGATTAAAGGATAAGTATCAGTATTTTATTTCAGTTTTAGTTATGCATGTGATCTATGATCCTGGTGTATGATGGTTACATGCGACCTATGATTTTAATTATGATGGTTTCATTTTGAGCTAACTAGAAGTGATATTTTATACATGATGATTTGATCAAACAACTAGTTTGATTTGTTGTGATAGGAAGTGAAAAAAATTGCAAGTGTACCTTATTGATAGACCATCAATGAGGTATGGTTTGAATTTATTTCAATTTTTTTTTATTCTAATATAAATTATGTGCTTGATACAGGAAAGCATAGAAAATTCTCAGTTTGGGTGGTTGGAACTGACTCTAAGGATTAGCAACAATAGTGAAAGGAATTGGAACAGGAAATAGTATGTTGGTAAAGCACTTCAGAAGCAAGGCCATTGTGGAACACTAGTACCCAATAGTGTCCATTTATTGATATGACCAATATGATTTTTTTGAGGCGGGGATATTGATCAAAGGCTTAGTATTTAGCTAAAAACTAAAAGTGCTTAGAAATTCTCCAAACCAGAATGACTGGATAGAGCTCGTCACCAGGATTCCAACACAACTCGTTTCATCAAAATCTGAGTTCGTATGAATGAGTTATGGTCTATTGTTCGTTTTCTCAAACAAGTAAAAATTGTGTAGAACAGTGACAGACTGATGACTTGGCATTCCAGTCAACACCTCAGGAATCTTTAGGGAATATTCTCCATATTTTAGCCAGTGACACTGTGACAAGTGTCAAAACCAGATTCACCAATGTTGCTTGGGGAAGTTGAATTTTTCCTCCTAATCCCAAGTTTGGAATTATCTATGGTAGATTATTATTTTTTATGGTGGATTTTTAGGCCAATGGAGAAGGGCCACGTGGCGCATTATATTAAGCTAAGGTTCATATAGAATTCAAATGTTGGGCATATATTATTGCATACATTTTATTCCAATGTCGAAACCATAATCATGGCGCAATATATATATTGCATATATATTAAAAACATACATTTTAAACCAAATTTTATACTATGGTGGGATCTGAAGTTTTATGCAACAAAATTTTTTGGTGGGGTTGAAGTCGAACCGATGACCACCTGCCTACAACACCAATGACTTACCATTATACCAACCACCGTAGTCCTTACCCCATAAGGACTTCACCACCATTTAAATTAATACAAAGCGGGAGTTGGGGGTTCAGAGGGGGCCAGCCCCCTCCCACATGTCCAAGTGTCAAAGACCAGAAGCTAAAGCAGATTATGGCGGAGTTTTAAAACAATTGTTAGAATCGTATTATTAACAATAATCCAAAATTAACGGTAAAGTGCGGGTTAGCGCTAAACGCGCCCATTAACCTCACTTAACTCCTTCTTATAGATAATTAACTGTGCATTTATCTTAGTGGCAGGTTTGGCAGACCCGCCAAATGCGTAGAAGCTCCACCTTTAGTGGATTTAACTAGCGGACTTCCAAAATTAGTGGAGAAAAACTCGGAAAAATTGGTTTTGCCATAACTGAGGCAATTTCGACCAATTTTGGCTCAGGAAGAGTCATTCTTGGTAGATTTTGATGTTTTGGAGCCATTGGAGTAGGTTACATAGGCAACAGGAGACTCTAAATAGCACATTTTCATAATTGAAGCCAATACAAAGGCCCGCATTATGAAGCTGGACCAAGGAGATGTAACCTAGGAGGGGTGAAATCCTTCATCAAAAAATTGTTCTATTTGTCTATGTTATTTGTGCTTGCTGTGTTTTTATATGCTATTGTTCAACATTGAGTTTCCATGCTTTTAAGTTCATGAAATACATTTAATCTCATCAAGTTTAATGAATTGTCAATCATAAACACATGTATAAATCGTTGCATAAGGAGTAAACCAAAGCACTTTTATGTTAATTCTGAAACTGATATTAGCACAGCATTAACCAAAAATAAATTTTAGATCAAGTTGGTATCAGAGCATAAGGTTGCTAAAGGTTATTTTCTTACTTTGCTTGAGATTGTGCCAGAAGGGTTTTAATAGTTGAAATTTTGTGATGCTTACAAGGTTGAAGTTGCAGAGAGGAGAAGGGAAGCTATTGGTTGTTAGTATTGATATTAGGACAAGAAGAAAGAGAGCTAAGAGAGCATCATCTTCACCCAAATTCCACTCAAATCTGCACTTGAAGCGCCTCAAGTTCCATCTCCAACGGTTGAGATTTAAGAGGTACAAATTGCACAATAAGCTGAAGTGATTGAAGAGGTATAAGCATCATAGTTTGAGCTTGAATCCTTAGCCATTATATTAGTTGTTGGAGAGACTCATGGAAATTCATAAGAAGAGGATGTCAAGAGAGACTTCAAAGACATTCAAATAATGGTTAAAATCATCTTTGATGCATTCGCTGCAGAAAGAGCAGAAGAAGGTTCTAAGCCTCCACATGGAGAAGGATCTTTAGATGGTAAAAAGGATGAAAAGAAGAGTTCGAAAGGTAGTTGAGGAAATCCACCTCCATCTCCACCATCCTCATCCTCATCATATTCATCAACATCTTCATCTTCCACTTCCACCACAAAAACCACCCACACTCATTCAAAAATCCCAAAAGGAAAAAATCCATTACTCAAGTTGGACATCAAGTTTGAAATTCCCATGTACAATGGTGAGTTAAATGCAAAGAAGTTAGAAAATTGGATCTTTCCATTTGAAGTGTACTGTAGAATTCATAATCTACAAGAGGATGACATAAATATCCAACTGGCTTCCGGGCTAGAAGGAGCAGCACTAGTTTGATGGGAGGCAAAGACTCAAGAGGAAATTCGAATTCATGGTAAGATATCCATTTCTTGGGTTGAATTCATTTATTCCATTAAAATATAGTTTTATCCATTATCCTATATGCAAAAAGAAATAATGAGTTGGCAAAACTTTAGGCAACTCAAAGGCCAAATTGTTCAAGAGTACACCCAGGAGTTTAGAAAGAGGGCTTTGTTGTTAGGAGTAAACTTGAATTCACAAGACACACTCTTGAAATACATTGGGGGTTTACATTCCTACTTGAAACATACTATCCTTATGTTTAACCCAAACAACTTTGATGAAGTATGTGTGCAAGCCACGCATATTGAAGCAAAGGGAAAAGAGGGTAGTAAGAAGAAGCCATTCAAGGGTAAGGGAAACGAGAAGGGAGGAAAATGGAAAGGAAAGAAGAATGCAAGCATCAAGAAAGAAGGGGAGAAAAAAACATGAAAACATTGTTCCAAAGAGGGGCATGATTAAGCCCACTGTTGGAAACTTGATGCAGCAAAACTGCAACTTTTATATAATACGCGGACCTATGGGTAATGGGCCCACAAAAATTTCCACTACGCACGGTGGATCGCAATATCGCAACTTTGTAGCTTTAAACGGATCGCAAATCACAAACCTTAGCCTCATTGCGCATCGCACATTTCAACTCATCGGAAATCATCCCACCACAATATCAACGCCCAAACAATATCGCAATGTTTGTGATTTTGCAACTTCACAAATCACAGCGAATAACTTATCGCATGTCACACATCTTAACAAATAGCAATAACAAGGTTCCTCTATCAAGTACGATATGTGATCACATCGCATCGCAACTCCACTTCTTATCGCATTGCAACTTAAACCAATTAACTTGCGATGTCGTAACATGTAAATATAAAAATCGCAGATTGCGATGTGTGCTAACCATCTTATGGCCAATGCGATGTAATCTGGATCATCCATCTCCCACTTCGGATCTGCGACTTGATCACAACCATCCATTCCACCTACACACTGATATATATCGATATAATTGTGTCTTTAATAAAATCATCTTCTGCCATACTTTAATCTCCAATGAAGTTCATAGGAAATTCGTTCACCATTCATATTCACACAACCTATCATTTAACAAGATTGAAATTAAATAAACACACAAATAATACAAAATCCAAATTTTTCCTGGATACATAAAAACACACGAATTTCATTATTGTCTCGAGCTCGAATTATAGGCTAAGGCCACAATGGGCCTGAATCACAAATTTTCGCTGAGGTTACATTCTGTTGCCTATCTCATACAACATAGTCTTTGCATTTTAAATAAATTACAAAACGAGTGGATCATCTAAGATCCACGATTTCCTCCCACAATCACTTAACTAATCCCTGAGATCACTCTATTCTACTTACATGCGGAGTTTAAAAACTAATCATATCTTCTAGATGCATCGATTCCATCTTTGAGATAACAAATTTATCATTTTAACCAAATTTCATGGAAATTATCCCCTTTTCAAATGGTTGTCCACGTCTCTCCTTCTGCAGCTTTGAATTTAAATTATGATTAAGGGTGGTCTGATGCTCCTGCATCAGACTCCCGAGGTACAGAAATTTTATGACCTCTTGGTCATATGCCTTCTTGATCTCTGTAACAAGTTTGCTATTTGCTATCAGTACCAAGTCCTTTTCTTTCTCTTAGCAATTCTACCCACATTCTTTGTGGAATTGCCTTTGTGATCCTTCTGCAACAGAACTTGTGAGTTGCAACAAAACCTCTGTAGTAACAAGTCCCCTCCTTGCTACACAATACCTCACTAAGCTTCTCTCCTCTGAGCTCAGTCTTTCAACATCTCTCTGGTTCTCTCCTCTGGAACCATTTTTCTGAGAAGCTCTTTGTTATAGGCTGTTGCAAATCCTCTCACCTTCCTCTGCTACACAAAAATATAAATACCACATGCTAACCAATATTCTACATATTTGTACCTCCTTCCTTTTCATGTAAAACTCGCTCTGTAGGAAATATTTCCCTGCTCTGATACCACTTTGATGTAGAAAAACTACAACTTTTATATAATACACATACCTGTGGGTTATGGGCCCACAAAAATTTCCACTACACATTGTGGATCGCAATATCACAACTTCGCAGCTTTAAACATATCGCAGATCGCAAACCTTAGCCTTGTCATACATTGCACATTTCAACTCATCACCAATTAGCCCATCACAATATCTGCACCCAAACAATATCGCAATGTTTGTGATTTTTTGATTTCCAAAATCACAGCGAATAACTTATCGCATGTCACACATCTTAACAAATAGCAATAAAAAGGTTCCTCTATCATGTGTGATATGTGATCGCATCACTTCGCAACTCCACTTCTTATCGCATCGCCACTTAAACCAATTAACTTGCGATGTCTTAAAATGTAAATATAAAAATCACTGATTGCAATGTGCACTAACCATCTTATGGCCAATGCGATGTAATCTAGATCGTCCATCTCCCACTTCAGATCTGCAACTTGATCAAGACCATCCATTCCACCTGCACACTTATATATGTCGATAGAACTGCATCTTTAATAAAATCATCTTCTGCCATACTTTGATCTCCAAAAAATTTTATAAGAACTTTGTTCACCATTCATAATCACACAACCTATCATTTAACAAGATTGAAATTAAATAAACACACAGATAATAAAAAAATCTAGATTATTCCTGGATACATAAAAAACATGAATTCCATTATTGTCTCGAGCTCGAATTACAGGCTAAGGCCACTATGGGCATGAATCACAAATTCACCCTGAGGTTACATTGTGTTGCCTCTCTCATACAACACAGTCTTCGCATTTTAAATAAATTATAAAATGAGTGGATCATCTAAGATCCACGATTTCCTCCCACAATCACTTAACTAATCCCTGAGATCACTCTATTTTAATTACATGGTAGATCTTAAAAACTAATAATATCTTCTAGATGCATCGATTCCATCTTTGAAATAACAAATTTATCATTTTAACCAAATTTCATGGAAATTAGCCCCTTTTCAAACAGTTTTCCACGTCTCTCCTTCTGAATCATTGAATTTAAATTATGATTAAGGGTGTTCTGATGCTCTTGCATCAGACTCCCAAGGTACAAAAATTTTATGACCTCCTGGCCATATGCCTTCTTGATCTCTATAACAAGTATGCTACTTGCTATCAGTACCAAGTCCTTTTCTTTCTCTTAGCAATTCTACCCACATTCTCTGTGGAATTGCCTTTATGATATTTCCGTAACACCACTCGTGAGTTGCAACAAAACCTCTGCATTAAAAATTCCCCTCCTTGCTACACAATACCTCACTAAGCTTCTCTCCTCTGAGCTCAGTCTTTCGGCATCTCTCTGGTTCTCTCCTCTGGAACCATTTTTTTGAGAAACTCTTTTCTCTAGGTTGCTGCAAATCTTCTCACCTTCCTCTGCTACACAAAAATATAAATACCACACGCTTACCAATATTCGACATATTTGTACCTCCTTCCTTTGCACGCAAAACTCAGTCTGTAAGAAATATTTCCCTGCTCTGATACCACTTTGATGCAACAAAACTTCAACTTTTATATAATACGCAGACCTGTGGGTTATGGGCCCACAAAAATTTCCACTATGCACGGCGGATCGCAATATCGCAACTTCGCAGCTTTAAACAGATCGCAGATCGAAAACCTTAGCCTCATCGCGCATCGCACATTTCAACTCATCGACAATCGTCCCATCACAATATCGTCACACAAACAATATCGCAATGTTTGCTATTTTGCGATTTCGCAAATAACAACGAATAACTTATCGAATGTCACACATCTTAACAAATAGCAATAACAAGGTTCCTCTATCATGTGCGATATGCGATCGCATCACATCGCAACTCCACTTCTTATTGCATCGCCACTTAAACCAATTAACTTGCGATGTCTTAACATGTAAATATAAAAATTGTCGATTGCGATGTGCGCTAACCATCTTATGGCCAATTCGATGTAATCTGGATCATCCATCTCCCACTTTGGATCTGTGACTTGATCACGACCATCCATTCCACCTGCACACTGATATATGTCGATAGAACTGTGTCTTTAATAAAATCATCTTCTGCCATACTTTGATCTCAAACGAATTTCATAGGAACTTCGTTCACCATTCGTATTCACACAACCTATTATTTAACAAGATTGAAATTAAATAAACACACAAATAATACAAAATCCAGATTATTCTTGGATACATAAAAACACACAAATTCCATTATTGTCTCGGGCTCGAATTACAGGCTAAGGCCACTATGTGCCTGAATCACAAATTTGCCCTGAGGTTACATTGTGCTGCCTCTCTCATACAACACAATCTTCGCATTTTAAAGAAATTACAAAACGAGTGGATCATCTAAGATCCACAATTTCCTCCCACAATCGCTTAACTAATCCCTGAGATCACTATATTTTAATTACATGGCAGAAAAACTAATCATATCTTCTAGATGCATCGATTCCATCTTTGAGATAACAAATTTATCATTTTAACCAAATTTCATGGAAATTTTCCCCTTTTCAAACAGTCGTCTACGTCTCTCCTTCCGCAACTTTGAATTTAAATTATGATTAAGGGTGGTATGATGCTCCTGCATCAAAACTACATCTTGAACTAAGGCCAAAGAAACCAAATAACAAGGGGAAACAAAATATGACTGCCACCGCACAACAAGATCTTGGATCTGAATCAGGAGATGAGACCAAGATTGTATCCATGGTTAACAAAGGAAAGGAAGCCATAGCAAGTACTAGTTCCTCAAATAGTCACAACAACACTCCAAATGAAGACACAAGGATAGAATTGTTCCATGTTTGAGTGATTTCAAAACGTACAAATATTGATGCATTGTTTGATAGTGGGTCACAGGAAAACCTGATTTCAGAAGACTTGGTCAAAAATCTTAACCTTGAAATCATACCACATCATAAACCATACCCTTTGGGTTGTATAGTTAAGAATGCCAATTTACAGGTTATAAGGAAATGCATATTTTGATTTTCTATTACTACAAACTTTTTTGATGAATTCGAGTTAGATGTGGTTCCACTTGACATTTCCAGGATTATATTGGGAAGTCCATATTTGTATGACAGGAAAGTGGTGTTTTATCGCCATGAGAACGAATATCATTTTCTTAAGGATGGGGTGGAGTATATTGTGAGAGCTCATCGCAAAAAATTGAATATTTCTTTAGCTAATGCAAGGCAAATGAAGAGGAAAAATACATACTTATATTCAACAAATCAAGAGAATAACATGTCATGCATGTGAACAAGGTACTTGATGTCTTGAAAAAAGAGAAATTATTTTTAAAGATGTCGAAGTGTGAGTTTGGCAAGACTTCTTTAGTGTACTTGGGACACATTGTTGGAGGAGGTGATTTGAAGATGGACCCTTCCAAAGTAGAGGTCATTCTGAATTGGCCCAAGCCCAATACAATTACAGAGGTAACAAGCTTTCTTGGGGCAGCACAGTATTGGAGGAAATTCATTGCTAATTTTGCTTCCATTGCAACTTCATTACATGCATTGACAAGTGTTAAGAAATTATTCCATTGGGAAGATATGCAACAAAAAACATTCGATGATTTAAATCAAAAGATAAGTTCAGCGCCGATATTGGCTCTTCCAGATCTTAGACATCCATTTGAGATCCAAACATATGCAAGTGATTATGCTATGGGAGCAGTTCTCATGCAGCATGGTAAACCTATTTCATTTCATTCTGAAATTTTTAATGGAGTTGTGACTAACTATCCCACCTATGACAAAGACTTATATGAATTGGTACAAATCGTAAAGAAATGGAATCATTATTTGATGGGGAAAGAGACCATTATACATACCGACCATCAGCCATTGTAGTACTTACAATCATAGTCAAATTTGCAGCAATCAAGACATTTCAGATGGATGGGATTTCTACAAAAATTTCATTCGATTATCAAGTACAAAAAGGGAATTTACAATAAGGTAGCTAATATGATCTCTATTCCTATTGTAAATTCATCTATTATACTCAACCACAATTCAGTTATGGATGAAAATTACATTGAACAATATATGATAGTGATTTTCAAGATGTGTATGAAAGCTTGAGTCAAGGAAACCAAAATGAAGAGTTAAACTATCACATGCATAACAATTTTTTGTATCACTTGGGCAAGTTATGTATACCACAAGGAGAAATAAACAGTATCATAATGGAGGCGTATACATCATTGATTGCTAGACATTTCAGTGTAGGAAAGACATTAGTGAATCTCCAGAGGTACTTTTATTGGCCACACATGATTGATATTTTATCTCATTTTATTAGAGGATGTTCTTTATGTGCAATAAGTAAGCCTAGTAATAGGAAACTTGGATTGTACACTCCACTTCCGGTTCCTTCACATCCTTGGGAGAGTATCTCAATGGATTTTGTAGGTGGTCTTCCTATGTCAAGGAAAGGTTATGATTACTTGTATGTTGCGGTAGATAGGCTCAAAATAATGTGTCGTTTGATACCATGTAAGATAGCAATTACAGCTGAACAAACCGCTAATATTTTCTTTCAAAATGTATGGGTTCATTTTGGTCTTCCTACTTCTATTGTAAGTGATCGAGATTCCCGGTTTGCTGGGAATTTTTTGTCAAAATTATGGGACATGATGGACAGAAAGTTGAATAAGAGTACAACATTTCATCCGCAAACAGATAGTTAAACCGAGGTGGTAAATAGGACAGTTATTAATCTTCTTAGAGGCTATTGCAGCAATCATCCCAAGTTGTGTGATGAACAGTTGCATTACATTCAGCATGCATACAACAGGGCAAAGCATTCTTCCACAAACAAATCACCATTTGAGGCATGTTTTGGGTACATGCCAAGATCGCCTTTGGACTTCATATTTGAGAAATATGTCGCTATATATGGTCATAGTGACATAGATAACGCAAGGAAGTTCATTGAGAAAATTCAGTTGATACATCACACAGTGCAAGAGCAACTTGAAAAGAGTCAAAGAAGCTACAAGGCAAGGCATGATAAACACCGCGTTGATCACAAATTCAAGGTTGGAGATGAAGTTTGGTTGTATATCAGCAAATAAATATTGCAAGGGGAAGGTAAAAAGCTCAAGCCAGTTCGTTATGGTCCATTTAAAATTCTGGAAAAGATTTGTACTAATGCATTTAAGCTAGATTTGCCTCCTTATATGCAAATATTTTATGTTGTTAATGTTGAGAATTTGAGATTGTTTGAGCCTTCTTTTATTGATGATCAAGGAGAGCATGTTCAGCTGCCATCAATAGATGATATCTTGCCAAAATATCTTGATGAACTTCAACAAGATCTCATACTTGACAAAAGAATCAGAACTTCAAGAAGAGGGAATGTCGAACACCTTAGAGTGGGACTCAAGGGACAAAATCCTTCAAAGGCCAAATGGATGGAGAGTGAAAGGGTGAGGGAGTTTTACCCTCACCTGTTGAACAATTGATAGTATATTTTGGGGTCCAAAAGGATTCTAGTGGGGAGGAATGATCAGAGGCTCAGTATTTAGCTAAAAATTGAAAGTGCTCATAAATTCTCCAAACTAGAACGACCGAATACAGCTCGTCACTGGGATTCCAACGCAACTCGTTTCATCAAAATCCGAGTTCGTATGAGTAAGTTATGGTCTGTTGTTCATTTTCTCAAACAGGTAAAAATTGTACAAAACAGTGACAAACTGATGACTTGGTAGTCGAGTTAGAACCTCAGGAATATTCAGGGGATATTCTCCAGATTTCAGCCAGTGACACTATGACAAGTTTCAGAACCAGATTCGCCAATGTTTCTTGGGGAAGTTGAATTTTTCCTCCTAATCCTAAGTTTGGAATTATTTATGGTGGATTATTATGTTTTTATGGTGGATTTTTAGTCCAATGGAGAAGGGCCATGTGCCCTCCCCCATTGCAGGTTGGATGGGCGCATTATATTAAGCCAAGGTTCCTATCGAATTCAAATGTTGGGAATATATTATTGCATACATTTTATTCCAATGTCGAAACCATAGTCATGGTGCAATATATATATATATATATATATATATATATATATATATATATATATCACATATATATTAAAAACACATATTTTAAAACCGAAGATTATACTATGGTCAGATCCGAAGTTTTCTACAACAAAATTTTATGGCAGGGTCGAGGTCGAACCCATGACCACCTGCCTACAGCACCAACGACTTACCACTATACCAACCATCGCAGTCCTTACCCCATGAGGACTTCATGACCATTTAAATTAATACGATGCGGGAGTTGGGGGTCCAAAGGGGTCTAGCCCCCTCCCACATGTCCGAGCACCGAAGACCAGGAGCTAAAGAAGATTCTGGTGGAGTTTTAAAACAATTGTTAAAACCATATTATTAACAATAATATGTGGTTTAACGATGATAATCTGAAATTAACGGTAAAGTGAGGGTTAGCACTAAACACACCCATTAACCTCACTTAACTCATGCTTATTGATAATTAACTACGTGCTTATCTGAGCGGCAGGTTTGGAGGACCTGCCAAATGTGTAGAAGCTCCACATTTAATGGAGTTAACTAGCGGACTTCCAAAATTAGTGGAGAAAAACTAGGAAAAATTGGTTTTTCCATAACTGGGGCAATTTTCGACCAATTTTGGCTCGGGAAGAGTCATTCTTGGTAGATTTTGATGTTTTGGAGCCATTGGAGCAGGTTTCAGAAGCAAAAGGAGACTGTAAACATCACTTTTTCACAATTTAAGCTAATACAAAAGGCCCACACTATGAAGCTGGACGAAGGAGATGTAGCCCAGGAGGGGTGAACTCCTTCATCAAATACTTGTGCATTTGTCTCTGTTATTTGTGTTTGTTGTGTTTTTATATGTTGTTGTTCAGCATTGAATTTCCATTCTTTTAAGTTCATGAAATACACTTAATCTCATCAAGTTTAATGAATTTTCAATCATAAACACACGTATAAACCATTGCATAAGGAGTAAACCAAAGCACTTTTATGTTAATTCTGAAACTGATATTAGCACAGCATTAACAAAAATTAAATTTCATATCAGATATGCCTTGGTTATTTGACCTTTTAATGCGAGGAAGCCTTGCCGAGGGATGGATCGCCCGTGAAAGGGAATTTCGAGGAACTTGGAAGGTGAGTGACTACACGGAAGGGGCGAGATTGGATTTCCTGGGGGAATGTGTAGTAGAAAAGGGAAGGCTAGGGAATTAATTTGTTTTGGTCTTGGCATTTCCAGATTGAATTAGATGCAGATTAGGAGTGTGCCCTGGAAAATTGAGCCAATAATTGTTCACTACAAGTGGCACAGGATTGTAGTGCTACATATTGGATGTAGAATTTGACTTTGGCAGTGGATTCTAGATTCCTCTGAAGGAGGTGAACCCTGGTACTACTTTTAAGGGTGGAGGTGTGAGCCTCTTGATTCCCTTGTTACTGTTGTAGACACTGTATCCTTTCATTTTTTGGCTAGAGAATATGTGCATATGTGTATTCTATTATAAATATTGTATCAAGTTGTATTATAAATCTCCATAGAATTATGGTCTTTTTTTGGTTGAAGCAAATGTGCATAAGTGTATGTGGTTGTAACTGTAACTATCATAATGAGTTGTGTTATAAATCTCCATTAAACGGTATGATTTTCATGTTTTTAGCAGAATTTCATTGTAAATACTGCAACGAGCTAAGTTATAAAGCTCCATGATTAGTATGTTTTGTCTTCAATGACTTTCTAGTTTATAGGTGTCATTGAACGTCGAGGACGGTGTTCCCCCAAGGGGGAGGTTTCTGTAACAATGTCCCCTAGTTTAATTTCTACGTAAAATATAAGACCAAAGGCACTGGACACATATTCCAAGCTGAATGGTGGGAAAAAAATCCTAGTGGGTGTCAATTTCGATTTATTATGGCTAAGGAAATATGAAAAGATATTGGAAAAGGCTTTGAAAAGGAAAGAAGCATTAATTGGAATTTTATTTATGAAATAAAGGAAAATTGGAAAAAAGGAAAGTGAAATGTCACAGGTTGCATGTGAGGAGGAAATTGAAGGAAAATAATGGAAAATGAAGAAAATAGAAGTTTCATTGATAAAAAGGCTTATGAGGATCAATCTATGAATTTTTTCAGTGTAAGCTTTTGCCAGTTCAGTTTTTGGAGCTCTCATTCTATTCTCTCTCATACTCTTATACACTTAGAGTTTTCTTGGACCACTCTTGGAGGAGTGTGGCATACTTGGGATTTGTATCAAGAAGGCAAATGAAGAGCAAGAAAGTGCAAAACGACAACAAGATCAAAAGCTACATTCGGTTTTACTTGCAAGTACCGAGTTGAATGTATGATTTCCTTTCTAATTTTAGCATGCATGGGACATGCATGTGGTTTCTTGGTTATGATCTTTCATTGGCATGGAGGATTTCCTAGATTGACAATGGTTTTGCCTAGCCTTTCCATTTCCTAGATAGCCATGGTGTTTTGGGTTTTATATTTGTTTTCTGGTTGGTGCTCATGGTCCTTTAGTTGTGAGTTGTGTTACTATTCCTACAAGCCTTGGTTGGACAAATGATTTAGAATATCAACATCATTTGTGGGTTAAGTTACTAGTCCTGGAAGCCTTGGTTGGAAAAAATACTCTGGAACCCTGGAAAAATTGGGTAGAGACCAATCTGGTGATGGTTAGTGATATCCGGTTGTGAGGTGGAATCACTGGTTGAGGGTTGAGGTATTTTTTCCTTTAGAAACCTTGGTTTGGTTTTGTTTTAAATGTTCCATGATATCCCACATTCATTCTTGGAATGGCACAAGGGTGATTGGATGAAAGAAAGGTTTGGCTTAGCCCAATCTATGGTCAAGTAATATGCGGAAGTCACAGACCTGGCTACAATTTGCATATGTCAATAAGGGCTCTTTTCCTCTTGTATTTGATGGGTAAATTTACTTGTTATTATGTGGTTTTATGGTTGTTATACCCTTGTTATTTCTGTGGTTTATATGTTGGTTATGAGTATGTTTTATGAAAAACTTGATGTATGGATCTTATCATGTTTTGATTATAAAATGAATGAACAATGAATATATGAACAATAGATGATAATGCAGATATTGTGATAAGGTATGAATGCTTCTTTACAAATATCAGATAAGTATGAGACCCCTATGCTCATATTTATTTTTATGACCTATAGAATACATATTTTTGACATGTTTGATGAAATTCCTGACATGGTTAGTAGGGGTCAAATGAATTATTTGTTCAAGTGATTGCATTAGTAACCTTATTCCATTTTCTTTTATCATTTTTGAAAGTTTCATGAAGTTATGGGCAGTGTCCTGAGACCTAGCCCTTAAAAAATGTCTCAGTTTTCAGGGTCGCTGGCTCAGAACTGCTTGAAAATTCCATAGTCATTTGCACGCCTTGTTGTGGGAGAAACTAGAAGGCCTCAGTCGCATGCATGGCTTATCATGGGCGCAGATGAGGGTCTAGATCAAAAAAATGTCAATTTTTCTTCGGGGTTGGTCACCTGGAAGGGTTGGTTGGCACTTGAAGGTTATGTAGCATGTGTGGAAGGTCAAATTGGTCTTTTCATGTTGGTTCCACTTCCTTAATTGTAGTTGTGGATTTGAATCATATCATAGTAACTCTTTGTCACATGTTGACCCTAGTGGAATGATTAGCTTGGGTAAATGTGGGAGGAGGGTGTTACATTATCCTTCAGATATTTTCAGACTTTAACAGACAAGGACCGCTTAGAATTATTCATGGGCATGAGGATAAGACTAATGGAGCATATGGTAGCAGGTCACATGGTGGGCACAAGTTGGATAGAGATGACATGGTCAGATATGGAATATTCTTGGATACACCTGATAGATAGGGCAGTGGACATGGGATTTACTCTAATTCTGGTTCATACATGTATCATGGTCATCATCGCTATCATCCATACAGGAGGAATGATAGGGGATATTTTTTGGATCAGTTAAAGAATGTAAAGCCACCTACATTTTATGGAGAAATGAATAAGTCACATGATGCAGAAGCTTGGTTGCTTGGAATGAATAAGTTCTTCATACTGCATCCTTACTCACCGAACATGAAGGCCAAAATAGCTACGTCTAGTATTAAAGGTAAAGTAGAAATCTCATGGGAAGATGTAAAGCATGTCAGAGGTATTCATGAAGAGGATTTGACTTGGGTTGAGTTTGACATACTATTCAGGAAGAAGCATCTATCAGAGATATATTATGACAGCGGGGAAAATTAACTATATGAACTGAAGATGGGATCTATGACAAATGAGGAGTAAACTCGAATATTCTTAGATTTATTGAGGTATGTGCCTTATCTAAAGGAGGAGAAAGAGAATATTTAGAGATTCATCAGTGGGTTTCCGGTAGTAGTCAAAGACAAGATTGAGTTCAACGAGTCTAGATTATTGAAGGAAGCCATCTAGAATCTAAAGCATTGTTATGAGCAATCAAAGCGTAGATACGAGACTAATTATTATTGGAGAGGTAATGAAAAATATAAATGAAAATGGGATAAGAAATGAACAAGACCTCAAGATTCAAGTAAAAAAGAGAGTGCAGTGCCACCTAAGAAGTTCAATGCATCTGAAAAAGGATAAGATTTTCAGTTTGAGTAGTTGAACAAGGGTGCAGGTTGTAATCCTTTATAGTTTTGGACTTGTGGCAAGGATTATCACAGGAAATATTGTCCACAAATTCAGGATGGTAGACCACATGTCTACAGTTCTCAGGAGGCATAGATAGTGGGGGATTTTGGACATAGTATTCATCATATTAATGCAGTGTTGGACAGTAGACAAGAAGATCATCAAGCATCTATTATTGAGGTGGATGGTAAGCTTTGTGATCAAGTTGTTTCTATTTTGATTGGCCTTGGATCTAATTATAGTTATGTTATTCTTGACCTGGTGGATAAGTGCTGGATTGAATAAATAAGTGCACACAAAGCCTTGGTTAGTGAAGTTAGATACATGTACAAATAAAAGAGTTCATCACTGGGTAAGTTCTTGTGCATTTCAACTGAATGGTATGCCTACATCAACACATTTGAATATATTATCGTTGGGATCATATAGTATGTTATTGGGTATGGAATGGTTGTATATTCACAGGACTAAGGTAGACTGTTATGATAAGGCTATTGATTCCTTGGATGAAAATGGGGAACAAAGATCTTGCAGGGTAGGAAGAAAGCTACGCTAGTCAGAATGGTTACAGTTATGCAGGAAAAGCGCAGTCGCAGGAAACAGTATGTGCTATATGTAGTACATATTTCCAGTGATAAAGGTAAGGATGTTGAGGATGTAGAGGTATTGAATAGGTACCTAGTTATACAGTAGTTTCATGATGTGTTTTCTGCATAAATTTCAGAGTTTCGTCCTCACAAGGAAGTGGAATTTTCTATTGAGTTGGTACCAGGGGAAGCACCAGCATCAAAGGCACCACACAGGATTAGCACTCCAAAGTTAGTGGAATTGAAGTTGTAATTGAAGAAAATGCTTGAAAAGGGGTACATTAGGTCAAGTGTGTCATCGTGGGGTGCACTAGTATTTTTTGTGAAGAAAAATGATGGTACTCTCAAGATATGCATTTATTACAGACATTTGAACAAGGTGACAACCAAGAACAGGTATCCATTGCTGAGGATTGATTACTTGTTTGATCAGTTGAAGGGAGCAATAGTGTTCTCGATGATTGATTTGAGATCATGATACCGTTAGGTACACATCAAAGAAGATGAAATTTACAAGACAAAATTCAGGAACATGTATGGGAATTTTGAGTTTGTTGTAGTTCCTTTCGGGTTGACTAATGATTCAACTACTTTTAAGTGCTTGATGAATAGTGTATTGCATCCTTATCTGGATAAGTTTGTTATTGTATTCATTGATGATATATCGATATATTCTAAGAATAAGGAAGATCATGCCAAACATTTAGCAGTAGTATTGAATTTCTAAGAGAGTATCAATTGTATTCCAAGCTTAGCAAATGCAGTTTCTTTCAAACAAAGGTACATTACTTGGGACATGTTGTCTCCAAGGAATGCATAACAGTGGACCTGGAAAATATCAAATCTATGATGGAATGGACAAATCCTAGGAATGTGGATGAGGTAAGGTCATTTATGGGGTTAACGATTTATTACGGGAGGTTTATCAAGAACTTCTCACATATCTCTTATCTTATTACATTGTTGCAAAGGAAAGGTAAGAAATTTGAATGGACAGAGGAATGCAAAGTCAGTTTTGAGCAGTTGAAGCAGTTGTTGACAAATGCTCTTATTTTAAATATTGCAAATGTGGAAAAAGAGTTCATGGTATGTAAAAATTCTTGCAAGAGAGGAACAGGTGGAGTCTTGATGCAGGAGGGATAGGTAGTATGCTATGAATTAAGGAAACTTAATGAGCATGAGCAGAATTATGTCACACATGATCTTGAGTTGGAAATGATAATACATGCATTGAAGATGTGGATACACTATCTTCTTAGCAGGAGGTTTATATTAATGAGTGATCACAATGGATTGAGTTATATATTTGACCAACCAAATCTGAATTCCAGACAAGCTAGATGGTTGGCCATGATTATTGAGTTAAACTTTGAGATCAAGTACATTAAAGTTAAAGAGAACAGGGTTGCAGATTCTCTTAGCGGGAAGATACAGGTAAATCACTTAGAAGCTACGAGTTCTTATGGATAGATATAAAAGATCAAAACTTACAGGTAGGTCAAAAGGATGGCAGGTATAGGTAGCTTATGCACAAGTTACAGCAGGGTACAGGTGATCAAGATGTGGACTATCGCCTCACAACATATGGTTTGGTTAGATTTAGGGACATGATCTATGTGTCGAAAACAGTGAGCTCAAGAAGATTATATTGGGGAATTTCATGCTAAGTCGTATTCAGGTCACCCGGATATCATAAAACAATGACAATTGTGAAGAAATTTTATTATTGGTTGAATCTGAAGAAGGAAGTGGAAGAGTTTGTGTCTATATGCTAGGATTTTCAATAGGTAAAAGAAGAGTGTAAGAATCTAGGTGGATTACTACAACCTATTCTGATTCCAAAGTGGAAATGGGAGGTCATTTCCATGGACTTCATCACAGGTTTTCCGAGGACATCTAGACAACATGATTCCATCATTGTTGTGGTGGATAGTTTGAGAAAGGTAGTGCACTTCATTCCAGTCAAGTATTTTTATTCATCCAATGATGTAGCATAGGTATTCATTAGAGATGTAGTGAGGTTGCATGGTGTTCCAAATAATATTGTGTCATATAGGGATTCTAAGTTCACTTTTATGTTCTGGAAAGAGTTATTTGCAGGTTTGGGTACATAGTTGGCCTTAGAAATAACTTATCATTCGTAGACAAATGGTCAGATGGAGAGGGTCAATAGGATTTTAGAGGACATGTTTAGGATGTATGCAATGCATCAACAATGAAAGTGGGAAGATTATATACTTCAAGATGATTTCGCTTACAAAAATGGGTATCAGGAGTCACTAAGGATGAGTTTGTTTGAGGCACCCTATGGGCAGAGTTGTAATAATCCTATCAGTTGGAGTGATCCAGTTAATAGGGTATTGATGGGACTGAACATGTTGGCAGAGATGTAACAGGAAATGCAGGTTATCAAGAAAAAGTTAAAAGTAGCTCAGGATATACAAAAAACTTATGCATATCAACATAGGGTTTTTAAGGAGTTTCAGGTTGGGGAACATGTGTACTTGCGCATCGAGCCCAATAAGAGATCCTTGAGTATTGGGACATGTGTGAAGTTGACACCTTGGTATTGCGAGCCTTTTGAGATCCTTGAGAGGATTGGACCAATAGCATACTAACTTGCATTGCCTCCGACAGTGACAGTCCATGATTTTTTCCATGTTTCATTACTTAAGAAGTATGTTAAAGATGTTGACCATGTGATTGACTAGTCTCTATTGCAGGTGGATCCGGAAGGATAATTCCAGCTAGAACCTTAGTGCATTTTGTAGAGAAATATGCTCATGCTCTAGAACTAATCAATCAGCAGGTTAAAGTGTAGTGGAAGCAATTTGGGCCCAATGAAGCTACATGGGAGATGGGTGATCAGATGCGTGTTATGTATCCTTCCTTTTTTTCTGGTTGAGACAAAGAATTTTTGGTATATGTGTTGATGTTGTGTTTTGGGCATGCCCATGTATATGCATATGTATGATCTAAATACCAAATCGATCTATGTTATAAAGTTGTAATAAGCAGTATGGGTGTCATGTTGTTATGGCTATCATGTTGTTAAGTTTATCATGTTGGTATGTCTCTTACTAACATGATCCTTGTAAATATTTCAACGAGCTAAGTTATAAAGCTCCATAAGTAGTATATTTTTTCTTTCGGTGGTTTTGTTGATTGTAGTTTTCATTTAACACTGAGGACAGTTTTCCCCTAAAGGGGAGGGGTCTGTAACAGCCCCAGATTAAAACGTCATGTAATAAAGTTAATAAAGGAAAAATAATAACCATGGTCATGGGACATGTATTCCAAACTGAATGTTGGGAAAAAACATAGTGACGGGGATCACTTTTGAATAATTAATAGACATAGAAATTGGAATAGCCAATGGAAAATGATTTGGAAAGGAAAAGTGGCATTATTGGAATTTTATTTATGAAAATAACGGAAAATAGGAGAAAAGGAAGGCGAAAGGTCACAGGTGCATGTGATGAGGAAAATGAAGGAAAATAATGGAAATTGAAGAAAAATAGAGGCCTCATTAATAAAAAGGCTTATGAGGATCAGTTTGTAACATTTTTTCAGTTTAGTTTTGGAGCTCTCATTCTATTCTCTCTCTCTTTCTCATACTCTTGGACAGTTAGAGTTTTCTTGGAGCACTCTTGGAGGAGGGCGGCATACTTAGGATTTGGAGCAAGAAGGCAAACGAAAAGTAGGAAATTGCAAGAGGACATCAGGCTCATCAACTACAACAAGTTTTGCTTGCAAGTACACAATTGCATGTATAATTTACTTTCTAGTTTTAACATGCATGAAACATGCATGTGGTTTATTGGTTATGATATTTCATTATAAAAAGGAGGATTTCCTGTATTGACGGTGGTTTTTCCTAGCCTTTCCATTTCCTAGATAGCCATGGTGTTGTGGTTTTACCTTAGTTTTCTAGTTGGCACTCATGTTCCTTATGGTTTCGGGTTGAGTTACTAGTCCCTGCAAGCCTTGGTTGGACAAACGCTCCGGAAGCCCTATAACAACCTGGGTTGAGTTACTAGTCCTGGAAGCCTTGGTTGGAAAAACACTCTAGAATCCCTCAGTGGGTTGAGTTACTAGTCCTGGAAGCCCTAGTTAGACAAACACCCTGAAATCTCGACAAGAACTATGGGTTGATTTTCTAGTCCTAGAAGCCTTTGTTGAAAAAATATCTTTGGATCCTTAGAAAAATTTTGTAGAGACAGATCTGGTGATGGTTAGTAATGTCTAGCCGCCAAGTGGAACTACTGGTTGAGGGTTGAGGTGGGTTGGCCTCTATAAGCCTTGGTTTGGTTTTGTTTGGTATACTCCACCGGATCCCACATTCATGCTTGGAATATAGCATGAGGGTGATTGGATGAAAGAAATATTTGGTTCATCCCAATCTATGATCAGGTGGTACGTGGAAGTCCCAGACCTGGTTGCATTTTTCATATGTTAATAAGAGCTCTTTTCCTCTTTTATTTGATGGGTATATTTACTTGTTATTTGTGATCTTGATGGTTGTTTTATCAATTTTATTCTTCTAGTTATATGATGGTTATAAGCATGGTTTTATGACAGATATTAGTCATGTCTCTCATCATGTTTTGGTTAGTAATTGAATGGATAGTGAATGTATGATCCAATATATGGTAATGAAACAATTATGATATGACATCAGTCATTCTTGGTGATTCTCGGATAAGTATGAAGTTCTTATTCTCATATGTTTTTATATGACTTGTAGATTACATGTCCATGATATCCAGTTCAAAAAAACAACAAGTGGTCTTAGGGATTGGTCACCTAGAAGGGTTGGTAGAGGCCATCAGTCCTTCTTGGTGATTCTCATATGAGTATGAAGTCCCTATGCTCAGATGTGTTTATATGACCTGCAGGTTACATGATCATAATATCCAGTTCAACAAAACAACATGTGGTCTTAGGGGTTGGTAGCATCTGAGGAAGGTCATATTGGTCTTATCTTGTCAATTCCACTTCCTTAACTTTACTTGGGGAGTTGAATCATATCATAGTAACTCTCTATCACATATTTACCCCGGTGGACCGGTTAACTTGGGTAAATGTGGGAGGAGGGTGTTACAGGAACCCACATCTATATAGAGAAATTCTAGGTAGTGAAAGAGGGTTGGTGATGACCGTGTTCATGTCACAGAGAGAAAAAGGTACGTATTTTTTATGTTCTTACAAGGTGTTGGGTCAAGTATTGACTAGATTAGATGGTATTGTTTGGTAGCATGGAGTATCCAAAAGAGGAAAGACTGACATGGTGGTTAGAAGCCCTAAAAAGTGGGCGGTTTCTACAGTGATTGATTGGTTGTTGGATTGGGCACTTGATGGTTGGTGGAGGGAAAAAATAAATGATCCAAAGCAACCCCAGAACAAGTGGACAAGAAGGAAATTGACAATTGTTTGTTGGGTAAAGACATGATGACCTAAGTAGCTCCTTGATGGACAAAGGAGGCTACTAGGAAAAGGAAATTTGGTGCTCAGGGATTGGCCAGCCTAGAGGAGTAGATTAGATCATCCATTTTTTTTTATACCAGAAGATACTTGTAGAAGTGATAGGTGGAAACCCTCTTGGAGTCTCTATGTATTGTTCCTTGATGGACTAAGGAGAAACTAGTGATAATATTGAGAGTAAAAGGACCAACAGGTTATAGTGTATCAAAAATCAGTTGTGAAGTGCACTACATCAGCTAAACCATCAGATTATCTTATATTTGTATTCTTGTACTTGTGGATATTTGAGGGTCGTTATCCCTGGTAAGAGACCCCTATATTGTTTTATTATTTAGTTGGATTAATGTAACGAAGATTGGGTTATTGTAAAATGTTGTGTATATTTTATGCACTAGTATATTTATTATTGTTTATATTCCATTGTGTAAAGTAGCTTTGTTTCAATATTTGGTTTTGTAGCGTCAGTTATCTAAGATTCTATCCTAGAAAATAATGCTAGTGAATTGGGATATCAGAAAAGTTATGGGTATAATAACTATGATGAACAGCCATGTAGTATTATCGTTACTACAATTACATTTGTTACTCTTTAAAACTAATTATTTTGTGCAAATTTTGACACTTTACCAATTTTGTGGGAAATTCTGAGATGATGATTCTTTTGTTGATCATAATGAAAATGATTATTCAATAACAATTTTTGGTTTTCAGAAGTCTATTTCATCTTTTATTTTTATTTTAGTCATAGTTATGGTAATTGGAATTTGAATATGGATAGAATTCTTGTTGTTGTAACTATTTTCGTTATTGTTAATGGATTTTTAGACACAAACAATCATCACTCTGCTCTAATCCTGAATCTGTTTACCATTTCTATGCAATTTTGTTGAATGATGGTTTTGCAAAAGTTTCAAGAGGATATTATTTGTGTTCTTCATTATTATTAAATAATTTTTAAGCACAAATCGTGATCACTCATTCTGAATTTGTTCACCAATTTCATGAAGTGCTCTGAAATGATGTTTTTTTGCAAAATTTTTTGAGGATATGCTTTGTGTTGTTACCTATATACATTGTTTAGTTTTGCATAGACATTAGCTCATACTATTAATCATTTATACTTATTGGGTATCTGATTCACACATAAGCCAAACTTTTCATGACATAAATTGCTACTTAATTAACTCATTCATAGTATGGTTCACATATACATTTTACCACACAACACTTCTTCCTTACACGGATTGGAAACATAATTTATTTAATATTTCGTAATATGAGTTCACTTGACAAATGTGAAATCACTAAGGCACTTAGTATTCGGTAAACGTGGATAACAAAGTTTGATTTTAGTTTGAATATTGCAATGCATCTTTGGCCAATCATTGCAAATTGTTTTGTTCTCTTATTTGTTAACCATATAAGATGAACATTAAAAAATTATTTTCACAGCCAACAATCCTACATATAATGCATCAAAGACGATAAGGCATCTAAGTCACTAATTAAATCTAAGGTCTCAAAGGATAGTTAACTAATATTGATTTTAATGGTATTCATTAACTAGTGATTCATCAATATGGTTAGTACTGATTTTACTGATCTTTAATCAAAAAATTCTACTGTGAAATCAATTAATTTAAATCATATCCAATTTACTTAAATTTTAAATCGAGATAGTCCTATAAATATGATTACATTTCATTATTGATTTGTTTTGCAAGCTTTAGAAATCGATACCATGATACGATTCTATATTTGTATCCCAAATGAAATTTTATTTTTGGTTAACTAAAGCTCTCCTACCAATAATATACAAGTATTTTTTACATTTATTTTGCGAGCCATCATGTATTCAGGACATTTACTATGTAAACTTGGTTTTCTATTGGCCAGTTCTGGATTAGTGATTTCACATTTGTCAACTTAACTCGTATTATCCAATATTAAATGAACTTTGTTTACACAATTAAGTCAATTAAGTAAAAATTTATGACATGGTATGGTTTCTACCATTTTACGTTAAGATAAAACTAGCATTCCAAAACTATTATAACCTTCTTTTTCACATTGAAAACTTTCATTGTAAGCTCTACACAAGGAAAATCTACCATAAAAAAGCATAAGTTTGAAAATAAAATTGCAAAATATTAGTATTCTAAATGGATTAGGCATTAGAAATTTCGAAACTGAACATTGAAATTATAATTAACATAGAAACTGGCGTGTGTTTATCGAAGTTTCCAAATGTGGCATATGAAATGCTCTTTATGTTTATCTATTAGTTCATGCATTTCAACATTTCTTTCAATTGAAAAAAATAATCAAATAAGATGGAAAAGGAAAATTTAAAACAATTTAAAATGTTGGAAGTGTTTGTAACTGAAACAAAGTATCAAGAAAGATTATAGTATCGATAACAGCTTAACAAAACTTCCAAGATCTAGAAAAATTTCAACATCATCACATTTCTAAAAACCATTATGCTCCGAACATCACCAAAAAGATAACACTAAATAGTACTCTGCAACCTACAACTCAAGAAAATTTACCATCCACCTCCATGTTTCACATTCATATAGGCCCAATGTAATATAAATGAGTCTCAAATTATTTACTTGAGAAATAGCCTGGGAAATGGATTTAATCCTCCAGGGAAAAAATGGAAGCAGGTCGAACATTCACATAAGCACCATTTGGCCTCCAACCTAATCTCTAACTCGCAAACTATACTTCCTCCATATATCCTCCATCTATGACTAACCTCTTTCACTGGTCACATGTAGATACAAGATACTCATCACCAGCACCAGCTACGCCAACAACATCTCCAACTGAAACTCTTTCCTTTTTCTCCAGTACAAGAGGACTCTACCGAATGTTAAATGTCACTCTTTTAAAATAAATATGTATACTTGAATTCACCAAATAAATATCAAAATAATTATTTTATAATATCAATAGAATGCTAAATGTCGCTCTTTTAAAGTCAATATGTATACTTGAATTCACCAAATAAATATCAAAAGAAATATTTTATAATATCGATAAATAGGATTTTATTGATATTTTTACAACTAGAAACAATTACACAATGCATCAAAGTAAGTTTTATTAACCATTGTGTATTTATTTTCTAAATAGATATTGATCACACTGCTAAGAATTAATTAATTCTTGAATGCTAAGTGTGAATTCCAAGTTTTTGCATCTTCGTAAACATAGTTGTGTCCATGCATTTTTTGCATATAACACATATGTCTTTTCTCACATGCTCTAGTACTAAATGTTTTCAACAGTTTGTATGCTACCTTTCATCATTACAATGATTACATAATTTGATATGTTATAAACACTAGTATTAAACTGTGTTAAAAAGCGAGTACAATACATGCCATTAAATTTGATAAATGAGATTTGGTATTACATATTGGCTTTGAAGTGTAGAAAAGTTAACTATGTGGCATTGTATATTGGCTTTGAAATTTCCGAACTCACTCTCCACACCCAAGAAAAGCTCCGCGCTCATGAACATGTTCTAAAAAAATATTAAGTACAGAGTCCTTAGTGCGGAAGAAGTTGAGTTTGCGGGAGTCCGAAGAAATCACTCTTCCACACTTCTTCACATTCACACATTCCCAATCATAACATTAAACCAGATCCCAATTATCCAATAAACCAAAAGAGCTATTCGACAATAGTAAAATTCTTCAACCAGAAAGTATAAGGTAATGCTAAGATTGCTTGAAAATGCAAGAAACGAGAATTTTACCATTACTGGGTTGCTTGAAATTGTAAACAAAGAAAAACATCATTATATATTCCATGAATTGGTAATAGTATCACTAAAAAATGATTTATCGATTATCTTGTGTAACCAAGTTGTAATATTTCCTGACTAGTTATATAATTTTCAAATTTGATAAATCAATAAAATAATGTAAGAAATGAGAGTGCAACGAAGCAAATATAGTACTCATAACGAAAATAAAACATTACTTCTACACATTGGCATATTCCGCATATCAATTGTGCATCTTTCATAGCTTTTTCACTTGTGCACCAAGAAATTAGCTTAAGCTATGATAATACAATTTAACTATTCTAGGAGAACTCCCACGGTTTGCGCCATGCACACTTTCTTGCTTCCACATATCCTTGCTTCCAATCTAACACCGTATTGGCGGGAGATATTTAGTTAACCAAAATAAAATTAGTTTTAGGATATTAATAAAATACTATGTTCATATCTAATTCTAAAGTATGTCAAACGGAGCAATCATTTATGATAAGAAATTGATATAGTTTCTAGTATTGATGTTTTCATTGTTCAGAGTGTCGAGGTGGAATCAAAGGTTTTATTGAGTAGTAGCACTAGGTATAATAATGAAAATGTCAATATTAATGTTTTGAAATCCTTTTCCGCAACTCCACACTCATCATTACCCATTTTACGCATCTTTGAACATGTAGTTGTCTAACAATATGTCTTAGCATTTCATTATGTGGAATCAGAAAACTGATATTATGAAAATATTGATCAATATTATATATTAGTTAATTTGTGTGTATTATCCCTCTGTACAGGTATGAAGCAAGATTTCATTATGCGAAATACGAAAATAGGAGAGGAGCATAATGCAAGAGTAGCAGAAAGGGTGAGCAAAAATAGGGGAGTGTGAAGTGTGAAGCTTTTCTAATTGTGCGAACTTCTGAATATTTGCACTGATGACAAAAAGTTTTGCATCTTCGTATAAATTTCCATTGTCATAGAATTTTTCGATGCATCTATTTTCCACAAATCAATTATTGTGAATAAATATAACTTTTTCATTTTTCATAAACTTTAGGCTATTCACATTAATCGTTGGATATGTTTGAAATAGACAATAAAAAATTCAATGAACCTAAAATTCGTGTAATGTTAAGTATTTAATTTCTTTGTTTTTAATTTAGTTAATTTTGTTATGTGGAGTGCAAAAATACTGAAGAAGAGTTCATCGTTCTTGTTGGGTATTATGTACAATGAAAATGTAACACTTATTATTTTTATAAACATCATATTCCAATATAGAATTATTGCTATAAGCATTGAACTTCAATGTAGGCTAAAGCACTATGTTACATGAATTATCATTTTAATGTAAAAGGTAAAGAATTTTCAGTGTTCGAGTAATTACTGTGCGAAAACGGATTGTGTGTAGAAGAACCTTTACATTATTTTTTTCACAACTCTACACACATTTCCTAATGGCACAAATTGATGCCATGTTTGGCGATACACTTTAATGTCTATTAGACAATTAATTAAGGGCTTTCATTACATTATTAAATGTATACCGTTTTTATCATTTTTCCAGTTGATCGATATGTAATTAGTCCATTGTGTACTTTGCATCGAGTATCTGTCAAAGAAAATTGAAAAAACGATAATGGATGTCATGTATATAACATTAACACAACCATAAAATCCTTTTGTGTTAGAGCTAAGTGATCATGATCGTGCACAATATTTCTATATCATTGTATTGACTTCCTATACAACAATGGTCATGATGCAATGAATTCGTATTTATTTTAATTCGTAAATTCTTATTACTTAGTACACGTATATCGACGATATTAAAGCAACAACAATTAGCAAAATAAAAGAAAGAAATAATTTTTGGCTTTCGATATGTATTTCACCATTTCCCGTTAACGTTCACTTTGGTATTTTCAATTTCTATATATTGAAAGTGTTAAGCGAATCAAGAAATCTAAATATCATATCTGAACCTTGTAACGTATAAGAAAAACAACGTTAAGATTTGAAGAAGAAAATTAACAAATGTCAATTGTGTTCCAAAATAATTTGAGCACGAAAAAATAGATGAACACATTGAATATAGAATTGTTGGCATAGGCTATTAATTCATGATTCATAATGAGTATTTTGCGAAAAAATTTCTCATAAATCATGGAAAAATGTGTAAGCAGTTGTTTGAACGTGTTATGACAATTATCTTTTTACCATGATCTTGAAAATCGTGTGTCATATTATTCGTAAATCAATTTTTTTTCAACGTTATTCATACTCTAATATCAAATAAAACGAAACAACATTGATTTAGTGTTGGGGGCAATTTAGCTACGAAATCAATTTGTGGTAGAGGTAGTTGAGCATGTTTGCATAAAATATTTATTTGTGATTGTTTATAGTTATTGTTGATAGTTTCTAAGCTAATTTTCATAATCACAAATAATTCATTCTTATTTTGTATCCCAAATTACTTTTTCTAATGACACATATTTCAATGATATTAAAACAAGATCAAAATGTGGAGTAAGTAGACAAGATGGTTTTCTAATATCGAGATTTATTTCCATCACTTCTCGTAAACGATTGCTTTAATATTTTCAAATGTTATTTATTGAGAGTGTCGTATGTAGCATTTCCACACGAGAAATAGAAACAACTAATAATTGGGATTGTAGCAGAAAATTGCGAAGTTAAGTGAGATTGAAAGCGAAAATAATGAACAGACAAATGAAAAAAAAATATTTGCACTCACACAATCAACTAAGCAGTATCTAAATTTGCCAATGGAAAAGAAAAGAAACAACAACATTTGCAGTAGCGAATTCATGAATGTTGTAGCAAACAAGTGTTTGAAATTGTGCAAACCAAATACTTTCCTGGGCTCACAATTGGGCAGAGTCAACATTATTCAACAATTCATTTTCTCAACTTCTCACGTTCTTTCGCTTTTTCCTCTCCAAAGTATTTATTTCTTTAGATAATCTTTTATGGATTTCTACTTTCTCTTTTCACACCTTATGAACACAAGAAATCCAACGAATGTTTCAACACATGCAATACTCATTCTACCTTATCAACTTTATCACATGCAATGCTCAGTCCATCTTATCAACTTATCATTTATTTCTCTTTTCCCCATGGTATTTTCATTTGATTTGTTAGTGATACAAAACACATTGTGTTTGAAAACTTATCCTAATAACCTAAATTGCATCCGAACAAAGAACCAATGCAATTTTAGCATCTCATAATGTGCAAGAAAATAGTTTGTTTAAATCTTTGTCTAATTCAAAATATATTTACCCAATAGATAATTTACAAGACTTACAGAGAATCAAATATCAAATCTTGGTAATGGATATTGGAAAATTTTCTTAAGAAACAAATATTAACAGGGAAGCAAAACACAGGCAAAGAGGCCTAAATCCTACACAACAATCTCTAGCTTCCACACCCGGTACTGATGGAACCTCATCCTCCAGCCTAGGAAAGAGAAAAAACCCTGACATTGGAAAATTAGTTTATGGTGAGCTATAAGGTCATCAATATGATTAAGAGTATCTTCACAAATTCTTTCCAGATAAAGTGCATATTGTTCAAACAACTAAATCCAAAACCTTCATAAATAAAGAAGGCATTCAAGAATCTATAGACGTGGAAAATGACAATAGTGTGCCACCTGACTGGGTTACTTCTTGTTTAGAAAAGAATTAGAAGATAATGGATCATATTGTAGAAGAGGTCATTATTTTTTATAAACATCATGTCACATTGAAAAATGAAAAATATGACAAGGAACCAAAAATTTGAAAATTGAAAAGGTAAAAGTCCATAGTAAAAATATTATTGATGAAGAACAAATGGAAATTTATTTTTTTGACGTTGCAATGGAGAGGCTTATGGTATTCCATCAGGATGCTTATGATGCACTTGCACACTCTGTTCAGGACAGAATACATAAAATATGAGACTGAAAAAGAGATTAAAAGAAATAGAAGACATTATATATTTGGTTCCTTTGCTAATGACTCCATTAGCGATATGGTCACCATCATTGTCAAATTCTACTACTGCAACATTGAAGGCATATAATAAAGTTTTCAATATACTTAATGCAGTCAAATCACATATCATCAATAACATATGCCAAAGGTTAGAAACTATTAATTATGCATGACAAGTAGTTTTCGATTTAATGTGTTTACAACATGAAATTAGCACATTTGTGAATTTGGTTGATAGTAATCTTGAGGAATACAAGAAATTAATTCACAATGATTTAGTCACTCTTAGTCAAAGGCTTGCATTTCTCTTTGATATAGAGAAGCAAAAACAAGGGCTTCCATATGATAATCGAATAAAGAAATTGGAAATGGATGGTTGGAGATAATCAGTGCACTTAAGGACATCATTTATGAATGTGATAAGCTAAGTAGTAGAATAAGAGATGCCTATCTGATGGAAATATAAATTATACAATGCTTAGACATTCCACACATCCTACGCAATTTTGAATTAATTTCAAGAGACACGTTAAAATTTGAATTGGCCTAGCTAAAACAGTCAATGTCAGCGAAGCTTGATGGCATAATTGATTTTACTACAAAATAAATTACCAAATGACTAATTACTTTTGTTAAAGTCAATAACAAGAACTTTGTCTTGGCTACCTAAATGCAAGAAGAATCTAGAAATTTTGAAAAGGAGATATTCAATAAAAAGTTAGAATGGAAATTACAGTTGCTCCTGACAAAGATTACATTACAACTACGGTCAACAGATTTGTTGAAAAAATCATTAACTTGTAAGACATCTAACATAAGCGTAGTCATGGTGGACGCTTTTTCTTAGTTTAAGTGTTCTCAAATCTTTCAACATTCGATTTTTAGTTAGCTAATATTAGATAATTTAGCTTTGTTGATTATGTTATGATGACCTTTTCTAATTAATGTATACAAATTCTTGTTTTTTGTTGCAGATGACATTTTTTGTACTACGGTTCATGGGAGATGATCGAAATCTGGATTGGGGACAAAAATTTGCCAAAAATTCAAAGTGCTCAGAATCACACCAAACCAGAATGACCCGATTCAAGGAATCTGGCACAATTCATTTCACTCAAAACGAACTCTGTATGAGGAAGTTAGAGCCCATTGATCGTCGTGTCAAATAGGTGAATTTTCAAAAAAAAAGGGTCAAACAGGGTCAAAGGCCAAAAAATTGGGTTTTCATCCATTTCGCCCAATAATACCATGCCAAGTGTTAGATTATGGATGGTTTCTAAGGGGGTGACTTGTTTCAATTTTATTTGAGGTTTTAAGAACCAATGGCATGAAGACACATGGCTAGCTCAGAAGCTGCCACGTATCCCCTTCCAAGGTCCAAACTCCAACTTTGGTCAAATTCTGAATTCGCATTATACCTATGGTCCAAATTTTTTTTATATGGTTCAAATCCGAATTTTAAACAATTGTTTGAATTGATATTATATATCAAAGGTTTGAATTCATATTATACATCAAAGATTGGTTATAATTTTTTTGGAGAAAAATTAATACTAGCGGAAGGGCAGAGTTCGAGGTCGAACTTGTGACCTCCACCCCACTAGCACACCACTACACCCACAAGTTAGAACTTATTATATAAGGGTTGTGGGCTATATTTGAAATACAATGGTTTGAACTGGGGGGGTAAGGAGGGGGCCAGCCCTGCGACCCAACTCCCTCACCATACAACCATGTTGATTTCCAAAGGTGCGGAGTTCCCAACTTAATAGCGCGATTAAATTTTTAAACCAAGGTTAATTTAACCTTAATCCCATTTTATGTGCTAATCTGACTTTCAAAACGAATTTTATGTTAATTGTGCTTAATGCGCCTAAACCACCATCTAATCTGCACTTAACTCCCACTTAACGCTAATTAAACCATCTCTTAATTCGGCAATGAATTTGGCAGGTCCGCCAATTTTGGTGCCAACTCCAAATTTGGCAATGCTGACTGGAGTTGTTCCAGTTTTAGTGGGGTTTCCTAGGCCAAAATTGAATGAGGCATAACTGGAGCATTTTTCGACCAATTTTGGCTCAAGAAGAGTCATTCCTAGATTTTTTTTATGTTATGAGCATGATGGTGCGGGTTGCAAAGGTGTTGGAGCACTTCTGAAAGTGATTTTTCCACTTTTAAGATTAAAGAAGCCTAAGGCCATGCCTAGATCATCTAAAGACCATTTGCAGAGCTTGAAGAGTCTAGTTTGAGGTTTTTGGGTCTTCTAAATCCAATGGACTATGTTGCAAAGCCATTGGATCATTGTAGATGAATGTAATCAGAAACGTGACCATTAATCCAAAGATGGTCTATCCAGTTGAAACAAGTCCATGGAGATGTATCCCAAGAGGGGTGAACTCCGTTATCAGCTATTATGTAATGTGTTTTTTTTGTGTTATTTATATACATTTTATTTGTTTAAATGTGCTTTTAACATCTAATTTACATAAGAATTTTCTCATAAAAGACACAAAATTTGACACATAAACCCACACATAACTGGTTAATTTGAGACGATCATAAACACACTTTTTTTATACTGATGAGGGAGCTAGCATAGCAAAACTAGTTTGCCCGTTTGCAGATCAAGTTGGTATTAGAGCACAGTTTAGCTCATTTTAGCCAAGGTTGGCTAGAAGAATTATCTATTGGTTTTGAATTTTTGCAGGGAGAGTTTAATTGTGTGCAAGTTTATGTGTGTGAAGAGAAGGTCAATATTTAGAACGCAGTTCTCAAATCACAGCAAAGAAGCTTTTTATGCATCACAAGTGTGATGGTAGCTTCATCAATCATTGCTTCTAGTCAATCTTCCTTAGCAAAACTCTTTGATAAAGAAATGTTGCAGAAGCTCTACATTATGAATGATATGGTGCAAGAGATGCATGAAGATAAGAGGGAGATAATTATACTTCAAGAGTAGTTGATTGCCATGAAGGAGGAGAAGCAAGAGCTTCTTGAAAAGATGTATGAGATGGAGACTTAGCTCCATATTGTAAATGAAAACCTAGCAAGGTTGCATGAGATGGAGACTCAACTCCATGATGCCAAAGAAACTTTAGCCATGTATGTGCATGAAAAAGAGGTATGAAAATCAATTTTTTCTTCAATTTCATTTCAATGTGAATGTGTAGTTTCTTTTGAAAGACACACTAGAGGAATAGGGTCCAAATTATTGATCAAAATGGGCTATGAAGGTAAAGGATTAGGAAAACATGCACAAGGCATAGTTGAGCTAATTGTTGTTGAGGAAAGGCCTAGGTATTTTGGTCTTGGTTATGGACAACATGATGGAGGATGCTCCAAATCCAAGGAGGTACATGAAGGTGTTCCAAGAAGGACTTTAATTTCATGTTCATTACCTCAAGCTTGTGAAGTTTGTGTTCATGAGGGATGCAAAATATTTACACCCACTTTGCAAGAAGATTCTCATAAGCATGCAACTAATGAGAATGGAAAACAAGAGGATGATGGAAGCTCTAAAGTCATTGAATCCATTGTTGGTATTCCGAAAAGAGCCACTACCTCATCAAATTCAACTCCTCAAGAAGGCGACAAAGGTGAATGTGCAAGGCATAAATCTGTCTTTAATCAAGTTGCTTTTGATTATGATAAAAATGGTAAATCTTCACATAATATTTGAAGAAAGTTTACATGTTACTTTTGTGGTTTGAATAACTATAATGTTTCGAGGTGTTGGAAGAGGATAGCCATGTGTAGAAAAATTTCAAAACAAAGGAGACAGAAAGCCAAAGGTCCATTGGACAAGGAAAACCATGTTGAAAAGAAGATGCAATTGATTTACACTCATTTCAATAAGCAAGGTAATCTTGTAGAAAAGTGTTGGACTTTGTATCCAACAAGTCATCCGCGACATTTGAAGAAGGTGGAGAGAGATCTTGACAAGAATGGAAAAGAGGATTCCATAATCGATGTGGTTCAGGATGATTCAAATGATGAAGTAGTCTTGAAAAGAAGCGTCGATGAAAATGGTTTATTGAGATGATTTAATTCTTATCCAAGTTTAAATTGATTATTTTGATGATCTTCGATCTTACCCTAAATTACACTGCAGAATTGAATACATGTTGTATTCCCACCCAGGAAGGTATTTGAAAATTAGTTATGTTATTCACTTAAATGGTAAATGTAGAAGTACCACATGCTGTTAGATGTGAAGTCAATTGTTTGAAGAAGCATGTTTTTATTAGAGCTTGTATTTGACCGATGGTTGCCGCTGAAGATGCGAGTACATGGCAATGACTATGATGTGACATTTTTTATTTTGAAGAAGCGAAAAGATATGTCAAACAGAATTATGTTTCTGAATCAATCTCATTTAACAAATTGATTATCTGTACCATTATTATTATCACTTTTGAACACTTATCCCACCCATTTCTACCATTCTTCATCACGTCATTTATTATAATTTATTATTTAAATCCATTTTATGATGATTTATGCTTCTATGAATGAATGTTATTTATTCTCCTTTATTTCTAATAAATTGATGATTATGAATTATTTTATCAATGATAGTTTTAATAAGTTGGTTATAACATTATCCACCATTTTTAGCCTCCAAGGTAATTTCCAGATTGAATATTTGATCATTAAAAGTGCCAACTCAGAAATGCGCTGGAATAAGGAGTGACAGTTTTGCGGTTGAGGTTCTGAGCAAATGACGACGAATCTAGAAAATCCGGAACATGGGTTTTGTCCATAACGGACCCAATTAACTTTATGAAAGAACGGTTTGCCCAAATTCGTACTGTGTTGAGAGATTCGAAGAGTTCTTTAAGCACGATTTTCTCAGTTCTGTTGTTGCGGCCGTCCTCCAAATCTCAGCCAAAGCCAAATTCGCCTTCTTCTTGTTGATCAATTGGTTGGAAACAATCTAATTTTGTAATAGAATCATGTTGTAATTATCTCCATTGTAACCACTCTCTGCTCTCTTTGTATTTAAATCAGAACAGAGATCAGAGAGAGGGAGGACTTCAGGGATGGATTCGAATGATGGAATTGAGGATGAATTAGAGAATCAGAATTGAGGATGGCAAAGAGAATGGATAATGGCTGAGAGATTGAGCGATTTCTTGTTGTAATCCACTATAACTCTGCTTTGATATTTTAATATAAATCTGGTTGCCATTCATTCTTTTCATTCCGAAGTAGCCCAGCATCATCCGCTGGCGGCTAAGGGCCCAGCCTCTGGTGGATTGTGCTGCTGCTGTATATTATTTCTTTGGTTTATGCGTGGTTTTTCTTATTAGCATTATTTGGTAATCTGATGTGTTGTTTAGTTTACATCACACGCTCTGTTATGCTTAATTTATTAAGGTTTCTAAAGACAGAACTATTGTATTGACTCTGCATCGTATCACTGTTCTTTTAAGTGTTGATATAATACTGCTAGTCTTTACAGAATACTGTTGTTGTTTAATTACAGAGCCTCTGTGCTGTGCACTTGTTCATTAACATTACGGAATTCATCTTGGGAGTTATGTTCTTTGCGATTGTTGGATCTATAAACAATGTTGTTCTACTTTGAAACGCAGTCGTACTCTTTCTAACTAAGATTGATAATTGGATCAGATTACTATTAATGTGTGCCGTGTGTTAAGTCATTGTGTATTTGTATTTGGATTTCCAGCGTTGTTTCATATCCTCTCATTAATCAATGTTGTTCTATTTCCTTGTGCTGTTCGATTTATTCTTAGAGTAAAGATTGCTATTAATTTGGCTTTGCTATTGTCCATTTCCATTAATTAGAGTTTGTTGTCCAGATTCTTTTAATTACAGTTTGCTGTCCATTTACTTTGTTGTTCTATTTTGCTATCTGCCGTTCCATTTACTCGCATTTGTTGTTTTGGTGTGAGAGACGATCTAAGGCTGTAGTGAGCTTAGGCATTCACTGTCTAGCTCCCAGACCCATGGTCTATGCTCTAATTTCCTTTCCATCAGTTTCCAAAGGGATGGGCTATTGTTGTCGAACCCTTGACTGATACATTGCTTATTTTTCCGAATGAATGATTTAGTTTAGAACATTTCAGTTTCTTACTGTTCCAATTAGATTTTGTTTCTAGCTTTCATTTACTTTTGCATTTTAAGCACTATACTGCAAAACATTACTCTTGAGTAAATAGCCGCCTCAGACTGAGTACACTCTTGAAATAAAAAGTCGTCCCTGGGTTGACAATTAATGTGAGGTAATTAGGAGTTACAAAGACACCTTTTTATCGCTCCACATTTTGGCGCCGTTGCCGGGGAGAGTGTAGCCATTTCTAAAGAGTAGTGTGAATCTGATGAGTGCCTGCTAGGGAAGAGTTGGATCTTAAAAACGGAAGGTAAGAACCTACGTGCGGAGCATGTAAAAGCCCTGCTCCACTATCCGCTTTCCTAACAGATTTGTTGTTGCTTTTTTAGGTAGAAATAGATGTTTGAATTTTTGTGTGAATGACTAGGAAAAAAATAGAAATTTTGGAAAATGAATCACAAGGTTTCACTCAAGTGGTGATGTAAGCACCACCCATTTCACTAACTAATTGACAGGAACATTGGAAGAAGGAGCTTTGAAGGAACACATGAAGGACATCTTCTGTTATGGTAAGAAACTGTCCAACATTTTTACTTTGGAATTTCCTGCTCAACTAATTCCACACCCTCACCGCAATAAACCAGTACAACATACTTACAATGTTGAACTGCCAAATTTACCCACCCTTCCCACCCATTCTATCTCACATGCGCTATTAGAGAAAACTTACAATGAGATTCAGAATGTTTCAAATTCAAAAATTGTAGAAGTTATGGAAGAAAATGAGCTTACTTCTAGTTTGCATCAACAAACCATTTTAAGAGCTCAAGAACTTTATGATATGATGGATATGGGAAATCAAGAAAATAAAGGATATATTGAAGATTGGTTTCACTCCATCACTTGTTTGCAACATTGCTCCACACTTCAACAATTTTTGACTCCATCTTTTCAAGGGAAGTTGGCTTCTCATACCCTAATTTTTATCAACATGTATTTTTCTAATTTGGGTATGTGCATACTAGAGGCCTTATTTCTAAAATGGTTCCACTGGAAATACTCTTATACATAAACATATTCGATTCTCAAAGAAGAGTAGGATAGTGGAGAAAATAAAATAAAATAAAATAAGGACATAAATAAATGCATTTTGTTTTTTTGTAAAAATAGTTGTTTTTTTGTTGCAACACGCTATCGAAATCAACATCGGTGATAAATATTTAAATTTATTTGTGTATGTAGATGAATTATATTGCAAATAACAATTCTATAAACACTTATATTCATTTTTTATCACCAATTTGAAAAAATGCTTGAATATCATTTTTTTGGCTTGCGGGCTTGATGAACTTTCTGGAAAAACAGTCGGGACAGTCGTGTTTTGAGGGGCCAAAAATGAATATTTTTAAAACCTGTTTCTACCCTAGGTAGCCCTTGATGTCTAATTTCTAACCCAATTTGAATCAGTCAATTTGGATTTGAAACGAAAAAGTTAGAACCAAAACATTGACCGGATGTCTAATGGGCAGCTCAGGAACAGAGTTGGGACAGTCAGTTTTTGGAGGCCTAAATGAATGAATTTTTAAAACCTGTTTCTATGGTAGATTCCCCTATGAATCTAGTTTACAATGCAATTGTAATCACTCATTTTCGATATCGTATGGGGAATTTATGATCAAAATACTGACTGTCTATCGTAAATCAGCACCCTTAAAACTATGTCTTTCCGGCTGTTCCTTACAGTATTTGACCTATCAATTATTCTTGTCTTCAAAACCTGTTTCTATTGGAAATAAATAAATGAATCTATTTTCATTTCCAATTTGAATTATTCGAATCCGACATCAAACGAAAAACCTATGCTTAAAACATTCACTGTTGATCTGAGCCGGGTAATTGAAAATGACTATGTTATGCAGGTTGTTCTAACTAAAATTGACATATCATATCATTGAATTTCTAAAACCTGTTGCTACTGGAGATAAAATTTTGAATTAACTCTCATTTAGCTTTGGAATCACTCAATTTCGATGAAAAACAAAGAAGTTGTGATTAAAACACTGCTGGATAGTATGGTCGACCACTGCTCTCCCGCAGGTGACAAATAAATTTTACTTTGTTATTCTCTCAATGGATTTGTTATACAGAGTAACTACTTGTTGTTTTTTGCATAATTCTTGGATTAGGGGAGCCTGCGCACCTCTCTTTCTCCATGGTTTAATGTTTTATTGCAGGTAGATACTCGTTTTTTGCAGGTCCTAGGAGAAAAAGAAGGTCAATTTATGGACGAGTGATTCTTGAAACAAACTTTAATAAAACAAAGGAATTTCATCCAACTCATTACCCAACGGATTCATAATATAACAAATGAAGAATTGATTTCAATTTGAAGATTCATGTCTTATCACTGCTGCCAAAACATTTTTCAAAGAGATCATTTTTTTGACATAACATCACAGCTGTTGTAACTTAATTTAGTTATTTACATATTGTTTTTAAATAAAACGTTGTTTCTTTTCTGATATTTTTTATATTTTGTGTTTCAGGTGTTGCTTCATTCAAACTGTGACCCATCCTCAGCATCAATACAGTGAACAGCTAATTCATTCTTTGCGTGCTTGCATTTCATGCTTGTGCATTTTTGTTGTTCTTTTTCTGAAGGGACAGCGTTTGTGTGCACTTTTGTCGTTTTTGCTGTTCCTTTTTTCAAAAGGACATCAATTTCGTTTTATTATTCCTTTTCCAAAGGAACAACACCTTTTTGGTCAGCAATTCATTTATCACGGGTCATTTTGCCATTCCTTTTCCACGACTCTTTTTGCTGTTCCTTTTTCACGTTTTGCTGTTCCTTTTCGAAATGGAACAACACTTCTGCACTTTCACGTTTGTTGTTCCTTTTCGAATGGAACAACACTTCTGCATTTTCCATTTTTGTTGTTCCTTTTCCAAAGGAACGACACTTGCATTTTTGTTGTTCCTTTTCGAATGGAACGGCATTTGCGTTTTTGCTGTTCCTTTTCGAATGGAACGGCACTTGCGTTTTTGCTGTTCCTTTTCTAAAGGAACGGCACTTGCGTTTTTGCTGTTCCTTTTCTAAAGGAACGGCACTTTTAGTTTTTGTTGTTCCTTTCTTCAAAGGAACGACATTTGCATTTTCACACTTTTTTTTGTGTGTATTTTTGCTTTTTGTGTGCATTTCCTTTGTTGTTCCCTACAAGGAACAACACTTTTTTTGCGTGTTTTTGCTGTTCATTCAAAAAAGCAACACTTTGGGAGTATTTTCGAGAGCAACCCTTCCTTCCTCTTGTGGAATTGTTCTTAGTTCATCTCAACCACATTTTACTGATTCCCCTTCATGGCATGAAGTACACTATTTTTATGAGGACAAGAATTATGGATTCTATTGAAGTGAGTTAATATCATTCACGTTATGATCTTTAACAGGACAGCTCCTTGATGATAGAATATTTTCAAAAGGGACACAATTATTTATATACTACTTTACTGCATTGTTTTCTGTTGAACATGATATTGATTGATCATCTTAATACCATGCTAGTTCCACCCTTCCTGGTTATAATCTTCTCTGTCTGTAATAAATGAGATTATGGGTATATTTTTTTTTTCTATTGACATGTTCCACTTCTTCCACCATCCCTGCTCTTAAGGAGTGCTGAGCCTCCCTCTTTTTATCATAAAAATGTGTAATAATAACAAAATTTTGTTCGCAGATGGAGGATAGGGGGTCTCATTACGAGCCAACCTACCATGTTCATAAGGCTGTAACAAAGTGACATTCCCATTATGGCCACCACACCAGGGTTATGATCCATTGGATAGCACAATTATCCTTGGAACAGGAGGTCTCATCACGAGCCGGCCTGATCACTTTTGCTACATCCCAGTGAATGGCAGTGTGGTTATCTGGTTACCACGCCAGCACACTGGTCTCTTCTGTAAGAACAGCACTGAAACTCTCTAGTTATAAATTGAGGATTCCGGCTCATATGGGTTAAAAAGCAACCCTGCCGAGGCTATGGACGCCTGCTGGCAGCAGCGGCTCTGCTTATGGTATTGAAGTTATATCTTATCGTCAATTATTATTATAATACCCTTTTCTTATTTTTTTCTTTTTATCAGAGAAGTTATTTCTTTAGCTTTTTCCCTGTTTTGAACCTTTATGCATGAGAAATTGTTTTATGATCAATCACATCATTTTCAGCTAGCATACTATCAGTAAAGCATCTTTTTGGCATATTGTTGTTCTTTTTCTCTTTTTCGTAACTTATCATCAATCCAAAGCGTCCTATCTCTTATTCATAACTATCTTTACACACTCTGCTCTCATTATAACCATAACTCCCGCTATCCTATCATTGATATGTGTACTCTGCTTCATTCACTGCTATATTGTTCATTCCCTTGCCTTGCCATCAGCACAACACCTCTCATATGCTTTATGGTCATGGAATTCCTTTTCCAATTAGAGGGGGGAATGTATGCATTATGGGATTGCATGCGATATGATTACTGCACTCTGCCATAACTTGTTGATTTGACAAAAGTTTTTTCTGATTGAAAGTTTTGCATGCATCTTATCTGTTGCTATTCAAACCTAACACTATGGATTCAAGAACATTGTATGCCAAATAGTGCTTTGTTTGCAGGAAAACAACAAGTATGGGCATAATTCTATTCATAGCATGACCACACTATTGCACTTAACAGAAGAGGCTCGCGCACGTGAACAATTCTTCAGACATGATGTGCTTACCTGGATTCCACCTTTTGCATCACTTTCAGCACCAACTCTACCTACATCACCTTCAACAACCGCCAGTCCACATATGTCATTCCACATTTTTGGAGGTAAAACTTGAGGTAAAATAGCATAATTTTCTGATTTATTACGAATTTAGGAGAATTTCATGAAAATCCATTTTGAGCATTATTTATCATCCTTCATTCCACATCTTTACCACTTTCTCTTTTTCAGCAGCATATCATTTTCGAGTATGGGGGAGTGTTCCTTTCATTCATTTCTTTCTTATGACCATGTTATTCATCTTCTTTATCATCCATTGCTATTCTTATTCACTCTCACCACCTCCCTTATTCCATGTTTTTTTACACCAAGTATAGAATTCAACAGCTGGTAGCAACCACCTCAATTTTTTTCTAGCATCGCATGAGGGCATGCTAATTTTTCAGAGAGGGGGAGGAATTGCTACGCATGATGGATGTTTTCAATTTTCTTTCTCATTTAAGGCATACAATTTCATTTTTACACAATGCAGAAATTGATTTCCATAATATTTTTTAAAAAAACCATGAACTCAATTCTTGTGATTTCTGGAAAACACAGACGTATCATTAATACAAACCCAGATAATTTCAAGATAAATTGGTTCATAAAATTTCGGAAATCATGCACTCTCACCTACAACCATTTTGTTTATATCTCATGATCCGTGCATCAAAACGATCTAATTTTTGGATCATAGAGACATTCATATATTATAAATTTACTTGCAACATTTCAACAAAATCTGGTTTGTAGTTTACTTACTTGCAACATTTCAACAAAATCTGGTTTGTAGTTTTGAGAAAATGGTTAATGAAGTTTGTTGTTATCTATATCATATTTTGCTGCAACTTCATACATATAGTTGAATGTCAATGTAAAAATTGTTATGCCTTCATCAAGATTGCTAAAATTGAATATTCATTAATTAAGGAAGAATTCATTTGTTCTATCCATTTCATGAGCTAAGATGAACATATTTTTTATTGCTTGGTTAACACATGGGTTTTTGTCTTTGGGTTGCATGAGGACATGCAATATATTCAGGTTTTCGTTGCATGAGGACATGCAACATATTGAGTGTGGGGGTATGTTGGGCCATTAATATGCCATTATTATTATCACTTGTGAACGCTTATTCCACCCATTTCTATCATTCTTCATCACGTCATTTATTATAATTTATTATTTAAATCCATTTTATAATGATTTATGCTCTTATGAATGAATGTTATTTATTCTCCTTTATTTCTAATAAATTGATGATTATGAATTATTTTATCAATTATAGTTTTAATAAGTTGGTTATAACATTATTCACCATTTTTAGCCTCCAAGGTAATTTCCAGAGTGAAGATTTGATCATTAAAAGTGCCAACTCAGAAATGTGCTGGAATAAGGAGTGACAATTTTGCGGTTGCGATTCTGAGCAAATGAGGACGAATCTGGAAAATCCGGAACATGGGTTTTGTCCAGAACGGACCCAATTAACTTTACTATAGAACGGTTTGCCCAAATTCGGCCTGTGTTGAGAGATTCGCAGAGTTCTTTAAGCACTATTTTCTCAGTTCTGTTGTTGCGGCCGTCCTCCAAATCTCAGCTAAAAAGCCAAATTCGACTTGCTGTTGTTGAAAGATGGATGTAAATATATTTTCTTGTTGATCAATTGGTTGGAAGAAATCCAATATTTTTATGGGAAGATTGTATTTACTATTCAATTTCTCCTCCTTCTGATTATAAAAGGAGAAGCACGTATTGTGTAGGGGGAGGATTTGGAGATACGTTTTTATGTAATTTTATGTTAAAACATCAGTTTTGATTATTGATTCTCGTGAGAAATGGTTCATTGTACTTCTGTCCGATGCATTAATATAAGCTTGGTGGTTCTCTCATCTCTGCGTCTGGATTAACTTAAGGCGGTGTTCCCTTGGAGGCTAAGGGCCCGGCCCCGGAGGACACTTGCCGCTGTATATTATCTCTTTGATTTCTGCGTGGTTTTGCTTATCAGCTTGAATCGGTAATATGGTGTGTTTTATTACAGCTCTGTTATATTTCCTATTTCGTTCTCTGCAACAAGAAAATCGTAATGTGCATTCTAACGTATTGCTATTCCTTTAAAGTTGTTAATGTAACATTGCTGTTCTCCACATAACGTTATTGCTGTTTAATTGCAGAGTAACCAAGCTGTAACCTTCTTAAGCTGGTATTACTGTATTTGTCTATGGTTTATACTTCATACGATTGCTATTCAATTGACATTGTGGTTCCATTATGAATTGTAATCGTTACCCTTTCTAACCAGGGTTAATACTTGCGGTATCAGATTCAGATTACTATTAACGTGTGCCTGTGTTAAGTTATTATGCATTTGTATTTGGCCTTCCAGCATGTTGTGTGCGTATATGATTTATTAATGCTGTTCATAATTTATCAATAGTTATTGCTGTTCCATTAGTGTGTTCTGCTTGATTCGCCTTAAGAGTGAAAGATTGTTATTTGATTGCGAAGAATGCATTTGGGTTAATAGATTAAGTTTGGTTACGACTTGCGAGACTTAGTTGTTCATTTGCTGTTCCATTCCAGATTTGCTGTTCATTTCTTATCTGCTGTTCCATTTCCTGTTATTCGCATTATCTTTGCTTTGGTGTGCAGAACGATCTGAAACTGTAGTGGGCATTGGCATTTGCTGTCTAGTCCCAAGATTGATGATCTGTTCCTTGGTTACTTTTGGTTACATCAGTTTTCAAAGGGATGGGCTATTGTTGTCGAATCCTTGACTGATACATTGCTTATTTTTCCGAATGCATGATTTAAGGCTTAAAGTGCTTTGCTGTAAGTAGATTTTATTTACAGCTTTCATTTACTTTTGGATTTTGAGCACTATACTGCAAAACATTACTCTTGAGTAAATAGCCGCCTCAGACTGAGTACACTCTTGAGATAAAAAGTCGTCCCTGGGTTGATAATTAATGTGAAGGTAATTAGGAGTTAAAAAGACCCTTTTTATCGCTCCACAACATCCATAGCTAGTCATAGAACCTTTTGAGCGTTGGGCATTAGATTTTTTTGGGCCAATCAACTCATCATCCAACCAGAAATCATATATATTGGTTGCAACAGAATACGTAACTAAGTGTGTAGAAGTAGTAGCATTACCAAGAGCCACAGAAGAAACCATGATAAACTTTCTTTTCAAAATTTTTGTATGATATGGGATACCCAGAGAAGTAATCACTGATGGAGGGCCGCAATTTGTAGGCCATAAGATCGATCCTACACTAAAGAATCATCATGTTATTCACAGAATTACCACTCAATACCACCCACAAGAAAATGGGTAGGTAGAAAGCACCAAAAAAGTAATGGAAGCTATTCTAACAAAGACAGTCTCATCACACAGATGAGACTCGGAAAATCGACTACCAGAAGCCTTGTGGGCATATCACACAACTTGGAGGAACACTACTGCATACTCCCCATATCAGTTGGTGTTTTCTAAGGAACATAATTTTCCCATAGAGTTTGAGAAACAAACACTAAGGATAGCCCAGGAAGTGGGTCTCGATTTAACTGAAGCCCAGATTAATAGATTACAACAAATAAATGAATTAGACGAAATCCAGCTTTTGGCCCTGTAGCATACCGCACTTATTCAACAACAAAGAGCTAAATGGCACGATTCTTTGATCTAGAAAAAGACATTTCATGAGGGTGACTAGGAAATTCTCTACGATTCCAGGTTTCAAGACTTCCCTGGTAAATTGAAGACTAGGTGGTTAGGTCCCTATGAAATAAAGGAAGTACATGACAATGGCACTCTTACATTGGCCACCATTGATGGGTCTGATTGTTCCTTTAAAGCAAATGGGCATTGGAGGCGCCTCTACTAAAGACCACTCACAAGAGAATCTTTTTGTCAAAAGATACGCAAGGAATCCACCATGCAAGTTTTAGCTATAGAAGATAATCCTTCGACAGCTTCATCTTTGTAAAAATTCATTTCTTTTATAAATTGTAAATAGGATTGCTGATTCAATTCGTTTTTCTACCTATTTTTCTATTCCATCTTCGGAACAACACTTTTTGGTTTTGTTGTTCCATCTTTGGAACAACACTTTTTTATTTTTCTATTCCATCTTCAAAAAAATACTTCTTGGTTTTGTTGTTCCATCTTTGGAACAACACTTTTTGGTTTTGTTGTTCCATCTTTGGAACAACACTTTTTGATTTTGTTGTTCCATCTTCGGAACAACACTTTTTGGTTTTACTGTTCCATCTTTGGAACAACACTTTGATTTTGCTATTGCATCTTCGGAACAATGCTTGTTGATTTTTTTGTTCCATATTTGGAACAACACTTTTTGGTTTTGCTGTTCCATCTTTGGAACAACACTTTTTGATTTTTTTGTTCCATCTTTCGAACAACACTTTTTATTTTTTTGTTCCATCTTTGGAACAACACTTTTTGGTTTTTCTGTTCCATCTTGGGAAAAACACTTTTTGGTTTTGTTGTTCCATCTTTGGAACAACACTTTTTGATTTTGTTGTTCCGTCTTCGGAGAAACACATTTTCATTTTGTTGTTCCATATTTGGAACAACACTTTTTGATTTTGTTGTTCCATCTTCGGAACAACACTTTTTGGTTTTTGTTGTTCCATCTTTGGAACAACACTTTTTGACTTTGTTGTTCCATCTTTGGAACAACATTCTCTTTTTTTTTTCCAATTTTAGAACATCACTCTTGTTTCTTGTACAATTTTTGTGTTTTCTTATATATATATTTCATAAACACCTCTTTCCCCTTATGAACTTATCCCTAGCTCATTTCAACCTTATTTCTTTGATTCCTTTTATGGCCTGAAGTACAGTACCTTCTTGCGTATAATAATTATGGATTTTATTAAAGCAGGTGAATATTTTTAACGTTATGATCTTTGACAAAGAAAACTTCTTGATGATAGACTTAAAACAATTGAAAGGGGCATAATTATTTATATTTTACTTTACTGTACTAATTTTTACTATATATGATACTGATTGATCATCTTTACCATGTTGGTTCTACTCTCCCTGGTTGTAATTCTCTCTGTCTATTGTCAATGGGATTATGGGTATAATTTTTCTTATTGTTGACATGATTAAACTTCTTACAACATCCCTACTCTTAAGGAGTACTGAGCCTCGCTCTATTTATCATAAAAATATGTAATGAAAAATAAATTTTATCTACAGATAGAGGATAGGGGGTCTCATTAAAGTTCCAACCTACCATGTTCATAAGTATATAGAAATATGACACTCCCACTATGGCCACCACATTAGGTTTATGATCCATTGGATGGATAAAACATCCTTGGAACAAGAGGTCTCATCACGAGTCGTCCTGCTCACTTTCGCTACTTCCCAGTGAATGGCAGTATGGTTATCTGGTTACCATGCCAACACACTAGTGTCTTCTGTAGAAACAACAATGAAAATTTTCAATTATAAATTGAGGATCCTAACTCACATGGGTTAAAAAGCAGCTCTGTTGAGGCTATGGATGCCTGCTGGCAGCAAAATCTCTGCTTATGGTATTGAAGTTCTATTTCCTTAATCAATAACTCTTATAATACCCTCTTCCCATTTATCCTTTTATTCAAGAGATTATTTCCTTTAAACACTTCCCTACTTTGAACATTTATGCATGTGTTCATGTTTTTACTCAATCATATCGTGTACAACCTGAATATCGTTGGCAAAGCCTCATTTTGTACATATTGTTGTCCTCTTTCCTTATCACATAACTTATCATCAACCAAAGCGTCTTGTCTCTTGTCATTTACTATGATTATACACCATGCTTTTACTCTATCCATCTTTCTTATTATCCCGTCATTTATTTACATACTCTGTTCCATTTACTAATGTACCATTCATCCTTATATCCTGTTGTCGGAACAATCATTCCCTGTCTATTCGGTCATAGGCGACCTATCATTTTGAATGGGGATAAAATTTCCATTACATCCGTGCATGCGTTGGCATTATTTCATTGATTGATACGATATTCCATGATCACATTGCATGTGGAAATTTAATAACACAATTAATATCGCCTACAACAACTTGTTGTTCTATCGCTCTAAGTGTTGCTACGTTTTTTAGTATTGCCGTGTTTTTCAGTATTGCTGCATTTTTCCATTACACTCATCCTTTGAAATAGTAGGAAGAATTCAAGCATTATGGGTGGTAATTCAGTGCGCCGAAAACATTTAGTGTTACAGGTCTCTGAAAGAGCGAGGGAAATTCTGATCCATCCAGGGTGGATATCTTATCTCACAAGATTTCAGCCCTCGAATGAGAAAATTTCCATTGAATTTATACAACATCTGCAGAATGGGGAATCCATGGTAAAAGGTAGAAGAATTATGGTCACAAACATTGTAATAGCTGAAGTATCTTGGCTGTCAGCAAAAGGAACTATATGGTCACAAAAACATGTATTGCTACAAGACGCGGTGGAAAATTTCAAAGATGAAGGTGAGCAAGTAGTTAGGAAAGGAAAAGGCATCCAACCATATTCTCTAGCAGAACCATGGAGAGAGTTATCAAGCATTATCTAAATATACATTACCTGTGATGGAAGTCAAGATGTGGTAAGACCACGACAACTTAAACTATTAGTTGTCTTGAAACAAAATCTCATTGTTAATTTGCCATCTCTTTTGAATTCTTTACTACATGATATTTTTGTTAGAATAAGACAGGACAGACACCCTAAAGTTGTAATAAGTCACCATGGATTGATTATATTAATCATCAGTCATAGCTTGGTTCAATACAACTTAACTTGGGATGGTTTCATAACATCCCTAGAGAGCATGCAAAACCCTGTAATCCAACATCCTGAAATCATGGAGACAAGCCAGCAGAAGCCTTTTTTGAAAATAAAAAGGACTGCCCATTCAAATGTTGAACCCTATAAACGCAGGAAGTCTGTAAGAATTGAACTAGCCTAGAGGATGCCTACAAGTAATCAACCTGCGGAGACAGCCAGTCCAATTAGGATAAGAGACTATGAATCTGAAGAAGAGGCACCCGGTTTAGAAGAAGAACCTGAAGAAGAGCTTGAAGAAGTGGCCAAATCAGAATCAAAACCGGAAGAAGAGGCACTCGTTTCAGAAGAAGAACCCGAAGAAGATCCCAAATAAGAGGCCAATTCATAACAAGAACAAAAACAAGAACAAAATTATAATAATGAATTGGAAAGTGAAGCAGGACCGAATGATCCTTTGGAAGTTTTCGAGACAGGAATGGCCGAGGTCTTGGAAAATATTAATGTATATATGCAACCTAGAGGACCACTTGGTCCCAGCAGAATGGAAACAGAAGTCCCAGAGAATTCTGGGCATATAGAAACACCAGCATCTCTAGAGGCTATGGACACAAAAAAAATTCAGGAATCTGACTACCAGTCTGGTGACACGATTCCATTGGAATACAACCATAAGGACCAGTAGAAGTCTGTAGACATAGAAGTTAGTCACGAGTCGGAAAATTAGTTAGGCAATACGGTTCTTTTGGAACACAACTCTGATGACCAACAAGTAGCTTTAGAAACCATTGATAAACCTGTTAGGGGAGCAGACGCTCCTCAAAAGAGTCAAGGAGTTGGAGAAAAACTTAAGAAGCTGTAACAAAATACTGAAAGCTCCAGAAGATAGTCAGAAGGCTATGACAAGAAGTTAAAAACTATAAAACTCAGAACACCACTCCTGAGGTAACCTCTATAGCTACACAAACAAGAATATGTGAGAATAAATCAATACAAATTCAGACATAACTCGCTCACACTCGAACAATAGCCACCTAAGTTAATTTGCATGAAAACTTGGTAAATGTGGCTATTCAAATGGAGGGTTGGTCCTCCCACAATAAGAAAATAAAAACTGAAGAGGTATTCTCTCACAGTATTGGCACTCAAACAGAAGGGAAATATCAGGACTTCTTGTCAAGGAATGACCCTATTATTTTAAAACTTCAAGAGGAACTGATGCAAGCCCAGCTTTCTTTAGAGCAACATCAACAAAAAATAGTCTCCCTGCAACAATACCAGAAGTTACAAATTTTTTTTAGGGAATTAGCCCTAGCAGAGAATGAGGCTTTTGATAAGGCTAGATAGGAAGAAGAAAAATTGAAGAGGATGAAAACTAAGCTGAATAGCGTCAGGAATCAGTTGGGCACCATTTGTTCATTATATTCGAATATCTTGACTTGTCGATCTCCTGCTACGAACTATGCCTTGTTTTTATTAGAACGATATTTATGGTTGAAAATGAAAGCTATTAGAGCCAGCAAGCCAGTTGAGCTGAAGACAATGTAGGATTTTATAGATTTCTGTAAGATACATGGAGTAAAGGTCCAAAGGCTTCTTTGTGAATTTTATTTGCATAATTTTATATTAGATAAAGAAGTGGATGTGAATCCTAGCCCTTTCATTGGAGATATTCAATTTCAGGCTTTTATCTCTTTAGTGGTCAATCAAATCAAGTGGTTGAAGGCTTATAATTCATTCCAAAGATAGGAACACAACTTAGATCTTTTGGTAAGAAGTGAGCCTACTCACCCTCTGCAATTGTTTACTAAGCATAAAATACTGATGACATAGGAAGGCGTGCCTAAAATTTTAGGGCCCATACATAAGGAAATTGTGTTGGAAGGAACAACATATTTCCTCTCCATTCAGGAAAGATCCTCGCTTGCATCCAAAATGAGATGGATGGTTTCAAGAAACAATGTTAAGGAAATGGAACCATATAATTATGGAATTTTCAAAGCTTCTGAGAGACGGTTAGTCCCATACAGCAATATTCTCTTAAGAGAAGGACCTTATTGGGTGGGATGTCACTTTAGAAGCCCCATTATTTGCTATACTCCTGAAGGGTATCACCCTGACTATGAGTTACCTAAAGGAAAAGAAGCGGCATCCTTTGCAAACTTGGCATGACACCATGGTCTCAGGCCTACTATGGACATATATTCTCCAACCTACTCTTTAACTTCTTTGCATAAGAATTATTCATTTCTCATGAGGACATGAAAAAAGGTAAGCAGGGGAGTATGTTGAGCCTTGCAATAGGTATGTATTTACCCTCGATTACTGTCCCTTTTCCTCTTCCTTATCCATTTTGTGCTATGATATAATAATAAAATGAAAGGATTTTGATGAAGAATGAACGAAAAATGATACTGATATGATTTAATCGTCCAAACTAATTCCTGTTTTTTTATGCTAAAAATAACAAATGAAACAACGGTTGTTTACAAGAAGGAATAGTAGGACCTAATCAAGGGAAGGAAGATGCATTGAACTCGGGCAAATCGGATGACAAATCATTCAAGGTTAACGCAAGAAAGAATCAATTGTTCGAGGATGGAATCTTTTTATGGATCCATCAGGGTCCCCTGATCCTGAGGGATCACATTTATCCTTCCTTTTCAGCTATAAAGGGATATGGAGAGCTAGTTATCAGATATTGATATGATGTATCTTTCGTTTTCGCATATTTTGTAATTGTAATTCACAGAACGTAGTTCTGAACAACAAGATCGGACTTTGATGTTAATTGACTGTGATGACTAACATATATTTCACGTTGCTATTCATTCACATATTCTTGAGTAGCTAAGCAGTATTCGCCGGTGGCTAAGGGCTCGGTCTCTGGTGAATCTCATTGTTGTTTCCTATGTTATACTTTTCCAGTTATTGTAAGTGTATTCTACTTTTTTGTGATGCAGTTGATAATTTGGATTTATGGTATTTATTTCCATCGAATACGCATTTCCAATTTACTTCCTTAAAATAATTCGTTGCTAGTTAAAATAATTGGTTTTGATTACTTAAAGCATAGACAATTATTTCCAATACTTTCCTTCTGTTCAATAGTTTAGATCCAGCTAAAAGAGCTCAGTTAATGCTTCAGTGCTCTGATTTGATTATCATTTGAATCATTTAAATTAAGAATGAATAACAGTTTTTGGTTATAATGCTTAGATGAATCAATTTCTTCAAAAGCTTCAAGATTTATGATTACATCTATATTAAGAAATTGTATTTAGCATTATTCTTTGTATGGATAGCTTGCACATATTGTGTACATGCTTGAGATAAAAGGATATACCCTGGCTGATAATTAATGTGAGGAAATTAGGAGTTTTTAAAGGCACCTGTTAGCACCAAAAAACCATTAGGGTCGATCCCTCAATCTCAACCAAAACTTTAAGCTCCATTTTACTTACCTCCTAATCCTTAACCTCTGATGCATCCTCAAGTGCTGGCTTAGCTGAATCCTAACCCCAACAATAGAATTATCCAATATGTGTAGATAATTGAAAATCCAGGCTATCAATTGAATCCTTTGGTATCAAATGAGCTCCGACTGAGGTTTGGATGCATTGTTTCTCCATAAAATTAAAACGATCAAGAAAATAGTAAAGAATAAAATAATACGAAAAATCCTTCGACTGTAGTTATTTCATAAAAAGAGCCAATAGAAAACAAGTTCAAGAAGAAAAACCCTGAAAAAAACATAGCAACCTCCCCTCCATTCCATGAAATACTCAGGCTAACCAAACTAGCAATTTACCCTAAGTTTGATATTGTAGGGGAGTTGAAAAACTTTGGTATAAATATTCAACTCCTATAGGCTATATGAGATATTCTAATCTATGTAAAAATGATCAAGGAGTTATGCGGGAAGAAGCTTGGGAGAAAACCAGAAGATCCACCCATAGTTCACATTATAGGAATAATACTCGAGCTCATTCTAGGAAAAAAAATTCCTATTAAATATGATGATCCAGGAAGTCTGGTCATAACCATCCAAATACATGGATGCACTTTTCCAAACACCTTGGTATATTTAGGATGATTTGTTAATATTTTGACCTATGAGACTTGTAATATCTTGGGTATAAAAATTTAAGACCAAATTCAACCTTGTTAGAATTAGGTGATAGGTTAGTGCTCAAACCTGAAGGAACTTTGGACGACATCATGGTATCTGTAGACTCCTTGGAATATCTTGTATATTTCTCGGTCATCAATCCAAGAAGTAAACTGGATGGACATCCGCTGATACTAGGAAGACCATGGTTAGAAACAATAGATGCATATATAGGATGTCAAGAGGGAAACATGTTGATTGCAAGATGAAACTTCGTTAAGAATATTATTATGTATCCTTCAGCTGAGACAAGTCTGCATGTTGTAAATTTTTAGTTACGCCCTCCTAGATATCAAGAAGAAAATTTGTGTTCACCCCCTTCCCTAGATGAAGCTTTGTGACTTAAAAATCAATTAGAAGATGATGTAACCAGCAGCCTCATCAATAAACAAGTTGTTATTGGAAACCCAACATGTCAAATTCTAAAAGCTCTAATTGACAGTAATGCACAAGGAGACCCCTTAGAAAATTTAAATGACAATCATATTCCCACCAATCCTATCCATAAAAACATTCCAATTCAACTAGAAATAGGAAAAACCCTTAATATTAATGTTGGTCTGGAAAAACATCAATAGTAGCGATTGATTGAGGTTCTCTACAAATACAAGAAGGATCCTGGGAATATTCAGACATGAAAGGTATTGACCCATGGCTATGAACCCATCACATCTATATCGAGAAAGATTCCCACCCTCTTCGAAAACCCCATAGGAGGTTGAATCCACACCTATGGGACATTGTGAAACAAGAATTGCGGAAATTGGTGGATGTAAACTTCATATATCCAATTTCAAATAGCCAATGAGTTTCCCCATTGGTAGTCATCCCCAAAAAAAATGAGAAATGGAGGATTTTTGGATATTACAAACAACTTAATAATGCTACCAAAAAATACCATTTCCCCCTTCCTTTCATAGACCAAGTCCTTGATACTTTAGCTGGAAATAAATTATTTTCTTTCCTAGAATGTTTCTATGGTTACAATCAGCTTTAGATTGCTCCAGAAGACCAAGATAAAACCATGTTTCCTTGTCCATAGGGGACATTCACATATAGGGTTCTACCCTTTGGACTATGCAATGCTCCCGCAACATTCCAAAGAGTAATACTTAGAATTGTTTATGAACTGATTAATGAGGGACCTGATTTGTATATGGATCATTATAGGAATAATACTCGAGCTCATTCTAGGAAAAAAAATTCCTATTAAATATGATGATCCAGGAAGTCTGGTCATAACCATCCAAATACATGGATGCACTTTTCCAAACACCTTGGTATATTTAGGATGATTTGTTAATATTTTGACCTATGAGACTTGTAATATCTTGGGTATAAAAATTTAAGACCAAATTCAACCTTGTTAGAATTAGGTGATAGGTTAGTGCTCAAACCTGAAGGAACTTTGGACGACATCATGGTATCTGTAGACTCCTTGGAATATCTTGTATATTTCTCGGTCATCAATCCAAGAAGTAAACTGGATGGACATCCGCTGATACTAGGAAGACCATGGTTAGAAACAATAGATGCATATATAGGATGTCAAGAGGGAAACATGTTGATTGCAAGATGAAACTTCGTTAAGAATATTATTATGTATCCTTCAGCTGAGACAAGTCTGCATGTTGTAAATTTTTAGTTACGCCCTCCTAGATATCAAGAAGAAAATTTGTGTTCACCCCCTTCCCTAGATGAAGCTTTGTGACTTAAAAATCAATTAGAAGATGATGTAACCAGCAGCCTCATCAATAAACAAGTTGTTATTGGAAACCCAACATGTCAAATTCTAAAAGCTCTAATTGACAGTAATGCACAAGGAGACCCCTTAGAAAATTTAAATGACAATCATATTCCCACCAATCCTATCCATAAAAACATTCCAATTCAACTAGAAATAGGAAAAACCCTTAATATTAATGTTGGTCTGGAAAAACATCAATAGTAGCGATTGATTGAGGTTCTCTACAAATACAAGAAGGATCCTGGGAATATTCAGACATGAAAGGTATTGACCCATGGCTATGAACCCATCACATCTATATCGAGAAAGATTCCCACCCTCTTCGAAAACCCCATAGGAGGTTGAATCCACACCTATGGGACATTGTGAAACAAGAATTGCGGAAATTGGTGGATGTAAACTTCATATATCCAATTTCAAATAGCCAATGAGTTTCCCCATTGGTAGTCATCCCCAAAAAAAATGAGAAATGGAGGATTTTTGGATATTACAAACAACTTAATAATGCTACCAAAAAATACCATTTCCCCCTTCCTTTCATAGACCAAGTCCTTGATACTTTAGCTGGAAATAAATTATTTTCTTTCCTAGAATGTTTCTATGGTTACAATCAGCTTTAGATTGCTCCAGAAGACCAAGATAAAACCATGTTTCCTTGTCCATAGGGGACATTCACATATAGGGTTCTACCCTTTGGACTATGCAATGCTCCCGCAACATTCCAAAGAGTAATACTTAGAATTGTTTATGAACTGATTAATGAGGGACCTGATTTGTATATGGATCATTTTACCCCTTTTGGGGATGATTTTCATCAAGCTCTGAAAAATTTAGAAAAATTCCATGAACATTGTATTGCTACCAGATTATGTTTAAGTAATGAAAAATGTCATATGATGATGAATGAAGGTTTATTTTTAGGGAATTACATTTATGTTGCACGAATTGAGGTGGATCCAGCCAAGATTGAGGTAATTCTTAAACTGCTTACACCCGCACAAAAATAGAGCTACAAAGTTTTCTCAATTATGAAGCATATTATTGGAGGTTTATATAACATTTTTCAAATATAGCTGCACCTTTATACACTTTCCCGAGAAATATTAAATTTTAATGGTTTGATAATTGTGATGTTGCATTGGTAGGTATCAAATAATTACTCTTGATAGGCCAGTATTAGGAGGACCAAACTGGAAAATACCTTTTCACATCTCCTCGGATGCATCAGACACAACCATAGGCATTTTTTTGGGGCAAGAAGAGGATAAAAAACCTCATTCTATCTAATACATTAGAAAAAACCTTACTCCCACTGGGTTAAATTATACAGTAACAAAAAAAAGAATTTTTGTCTTTTATTCATGCTATTAATAAATTTTGACATTATGTAACAGGTTATCCAGTTTTTCTATACACTGACCACTCTGCCATTAGGTACTTAGCTAATAAAACCATTACTAATGGTCGGGTAACTGAGTGGTCATTATTTTTACAGGAATTTGATATCACCATCAATGTGACCAGGAAATGAAAACATTGTGGTAGACTTCATATCTCGAGTACCTAAAGTAGATGACCATCAGTTGGTGGATGACTAATTTCCATATGAGAATATATTTTCGATGAAAATAAAAACAACCTGGTACGCTGATGTCGAAAAATAATTGGCAATAGGAAAACTACCAACACATTTTTCATCATGAGAGAGGAATTTGATGATATAATGCAGTGCACGCTTTTCCTGGATCAATGGTTACCTTTTCCACATGGGTTTTGACTTTAAAATTCGAAGGTGCATAAGAGATTATGGAATTTTTGATATTTTGAGGGCATGCCATGATCGACCCTACAGAGGACACTTTTCACATCGTCGAACTGGACATAAATTTCTTCAAATGGGCTACTATTCGCCCTCAATATTTATAGATGAGAAAAAATATTTTTAGGCCTGTGATACTTGTCAAGGAATGGGTCATTGTGGTCAAGCTGATGAAACTCCTTTGCAACCGTAAGTGGTTGCAGAACCATTTGAAATATGGGCATTGGATTTTTTTGGTCCCTTTAACCTACCATCAAATCAGAAAGTGCACATATTGTTTTACATGGATTATGTAACAAAATGGGTCGAAGAAGTAGCCTTGCCAAGAGCTACGAAGGAGGCAATGATTAATTTATTATTTGAACTTTTTTTACGATAAAAATTACCAGGGGAGGTAATAACAGATGGAGGGCCGCAGTTCAGAAGTCATAATATTTTGGCCACCTTTGAAATTATCATATGAAGCACATAATTATTTCCCCATATCACCTTTAGAAAAACAGACAAGTGGAAAGCACTAAAAAGGTCCTGGAAGAAATTCTAACTAAAAAGGTATGTCCAAATCATCTAAATTGGGCAACCAAACTCCCCGAAGCACTCTAGGCTTATTGGAAAACATGGTGGAACACTACTATCCACTCACCATATCATCTAGTTTTTGGAAAAGAACCCATTTTTCCAATAGAATTCGAAATAAAGACCCTCAAGACTGCGAGGGAAATTAGATTAGATTTTATGGAAGCCCAAAACCAACGCCTACAACAACTTAACGATTTGGATGGAACGCCCTACTCTTATACAACAGAAAAGAGATAAATTGCATGACCTCCTAATTAAAAAGAAATAATTTCAAATTGGCGATTAGGTGTCTCTATACAATTCTAGGTTCCATGATTTTCGAGGGATATTATTGACATGGTGGCTCGGGCCGTACGAAACAAAATAATTCCACAAGAATGGTATTGTAACTTTAAACACAATCAACGGATCTCATACCTCCTTTTTAGTAAATGGACATCAGCTACACCTTTACCATGAACCGCTCACAAAGGAGTCTTTTTATCACGATGTAAGCAATGATCATGTTTTTCATATCTTAGCTGATTGGGGTAGAAACCTAGAAACTTCATCTTCATAAATGTGATTTTATTTATCAAAATTATTATATAATGTAGATATGTTTTCTGGAGTTAATTAAATTTCTCGATTTTATTTCTTTCTTTTTCTTTCTTTCTTTCTTCTCTCCTGATAATAAAAAGAAAGGGGTAAAGAGGCCTTGGGCACAAGTGATGTTCCCTTTCTATTTGAAAATTGTTGTTCCTTTGGGCATAATTGTTGTTCCCTTCCACACAATTTGTGTTCCCTTCAACACAATTTTTGTTCCCTTTCTCTTGCCAAATTTCTATTTGTTTGGGCACAATTGTTGATCCCTTCAACACAATTGTTATTCCTTTTGGCACAATTTTTTTTCCCTTTCTCTTTTACAATTGATGTTCCTTTCGGCACAATTTTTGTTCCCTTCGGCACAATTTCTTTTCCCTTCAACACAATTAGTGTTCCCTTCAGCACAATTGTTGTTCCCTTTCTCTTTCACAATTTTTTTTCCTTTGGGCACAATTTCTATTACCTTCAACACAATTGATGTTCCCTTGGGCACAATTGTTGTTCCATTCAGCAAAATTTTTGTTCCCTTTGGTAAAATTGATGTTCCTTTCAGCAAAATTGTCGTTCCCTTTGGTACGATTGGTGTTCACTTTTCACTAAGGATTTTTTTATCTAATTAATACCAATCTTTGAAAATTAAATTAAAATTATTGATATTTAATCTATCATGATGTTAAAAACAATGCCTTATCTATCACCCTATCAGGAACATTATTTTACCCTCTGGCACATCTTATTTTAAATACTTTCTCATATTCGTTTTTTTTCTTAAATAATTATAAATTGTTCATGATCTATCACCACCATAGTATTTTTTCCTTTTTTGTAGATATTTATATAGTGATTTTCTTTCAGTATAACAAAGGGTTGAAACATATTTTATTTGGCATCCTTTTTTTTTCCTTATGCTTGTTAATGTCATTAATTTTTTCCTATCAGCAGTGATGAAATGGGCTCTTTCAAAATTCTTATTAGGGCGTCGAGTCAAATTTTCATGGTTTCATTAGGTCTTCAAAAAAAATTGATCACTCGCTATTGGTGTTTAGGACTATTTCTGCTCCTTCGAACAAATTTCACTTGCTGTTCATTACCATCTCATAGTTGGATGGGTCATAATTAGAAGATATTCATACTCATTTCCATAATTTCATCATTGTCTTGATCCAAACAGTGTCTCCATTAGGTCATTAGGGTTTTAGTCATCAAAAATCAATCATTTCATGTATAAATTTGGAAAATGAAGGACTAGAATTAGGGATATTTGTCAATAAAATTTGTTCCAAAGTGTAATTTATGTTTGATTATGTAGTAAGTGCTAGAGGTTCCTAAGCTGCATAAAAAGTTTCAAAGCTACATATTGTTCAAAACAAAAGGATAAAAGCATGTGGTGGGAAAATCCACTACTAAGAAGAGAACTGACTCTTACAAGCTATAAAAGACCATTTCATTCATTTTTCTCATTAATCCTATTGAATAAGAGATATCACTCACCTACCAAGGAAACCGTAGCACTTAGGCATCCAAGAATACCCTAAGAAAGTGACCACAAGCAGCCACGTTGTGTTTTCTACGCTACACACAATGTTTTCCTCTACACGCTATGTTTGCTCTCCAAGTGGCATGAAATGAGTTTGCAAGACTTTTCAAAGGATATCAAAGTCTTCTTCAAGGTTATACAAGTACTTTTAAGCCTTTGCAACCCCCCTTTCAACTTTCTTCCTTTATTTCATGGTGTAACTCCTCCATAAAGCCACATGCTACGTTTCATGGGCGAGCTTCTCTTTTCAAAATTTCAAGTCAAATTAACCTTCCCATAGTGATATTTTCTTTCCCCACATTCAAAGACACTCCCTAAAGCCCTCACACCCCATCACATTCACTCCCTAAGCCACTACACCCAAACCCTATCCCCTACACCACACCGTTATCCCTACGTTGCCTTTTCGGCAGTCTCCTAGACCTAGGATTGTGTTAAATTTCCCCATGCCTAATCCTACCCTAATTCCCTCCCTTTTCACTTCCTAACACCCTTCCCTACTTCCGTAATTTTTTCCATTCCCATTTCCCTCTCCTAAGCTCTCCATCCTACTCCCTTTCTCCTTTACCCTCTTTTTCACTATTAGGGTTTTCCCCTTGAAAAGTACATATGGAGGGAGATAAGAGGCTTTACAAGAAAGGAGGCCAAATTTCAAGATATTAAACCATAACCACTCATGAGATAATGTCTTCACCATTGTCAAAGCAATGTTTTCATGGTGTATGGTGTCTTCCATTTTGTGAGGAAGTTGAAAGAGTTACATATCATGCTAAATTGACTAAATTATTTGCCAATCATCTGAGTAAGGACAAGGTTATGATTGTAGGAGTTACATTCACTATATAAATTGATGTAATAACATAGGCTACAAGGATACCAAGTCACAGTGATAAACTTCTCAGAATCAAGTCCTAGAGGTCCAAAACTACAACCCTTACCTCATAATACACTATCAAAACAATATGAAGAAGGTTTATCCTATTGGGCAGCTTCATGAGAAGTATACACAGCTAATGAAGATTGTAATTAAGTACTTCACATGTGAGGGAAGATTTTATAGAATATACATGTACCATGTTAGACTAATCATGCATTTCACAAGGATAAAACCACTCAATTTACCCTACTTCCTCCAAAGAAGTTTCTGAAATATGGAAGAAAAATTTCTGCATAGGAAAAGTGATCCTGAAGTCAGCCTCTTTCACCATGATCTCATCAGAATCATTGTTTTACACCAGCTTGAACAAAGGAACATCACTTGGAAAAATTTCATGCAATCGGATTTATTTTTCCTTCTGCTAGTCAGCCTATTATTCCTAGCTCACCATCATCACCATCACTACAGTCTAAACATATGGAAGTTGGATAATATAGGAGAGTTTCAGTGAAGAGGAGGATTAAGGTCACTAAGACATATCAAAGAGGTCAAAGTCTTGTGTTTTCTCCACAAATTGAGTAAGGGACCAAGCCTACACCAGCAGAACAGGGATCACCATCACAAGATGAGGCATATTTGCATGATGAGGAGCCCATCCATCATGACACTGACATAGTGGACTTGGAGGCCAATTAAGAGCATGAAACCCTAGAGCAGGTCATCAAGGACAAATATTCTCATATCATGGAACTCAAGGACAATTTGGCAAGGGCTAATTTCATAATTTCCTTCCTAGAGCAAGAGAATAATCAATTGAAGGAAAGGTAGTTATTTTTAGAGAAGAATCAGTTTAAATCTAGTATGAAAGATGTGAAGGAAAAAAGAAGTGGTTGACATTGAATATGCAGAAAAGCATGAAGGGAAAGTGGCAAGGAAAAGGCCAAGGACCACGGGTATCGAAAGGGCACTTCAGGAAGAAAGAGAACAAAATTCACCAGTTGAAGAGTTGAAATTTGAAGAAAGGATAGCAATGGAAATCAATGAAAATAAAGAGTTCTGGGTTGACAAAGTGAATTTTCACTTAGAGAATATCCTTGACAAAGCCAAAGAAGATAACAAGTTGCAAAGGCATATTGTTACACCAATTTTTTGTCATCTAACCATTTAAAATTATATGGATCGAAGTACACCATGTAAGACCAATTTTACCATAGTAAAATTTCTTTCACTATAAGAAAAAATTTAATAATCCATAATTTATTAAGTTATTTCGGGTTCAAATAGGAAAACCCATGAGGAATAATTAAATAAATCCTTATTTATTTGATTTTCCTCTAGGAATAATTAATTAAAAATTTGTTTAAATAATATTCCTGGTCATATTTAATCTAATTAGTGAGAAAAAAATTAGAGAAATCATTATTTATCTTATTATTCTCTAGAAATAATTAATTAAATCATTATTTAATTAACATTCCTTGTTAAATTTTACTAATTCATTTAGGATTAATAAAATAAATCATTATTTCTTAAATTATTCCTTAACCGCATCCTTGAAATGATAAAGAAATTATTTATTTCTTTATTATTTCTAAATAAAGGGATTTATATAATTTAAATTCCTTTTCCCTCCAACAAAATATAATAAAATATTCCAAGAAGTTAAATCTAGATCTTGGTTATTAATATTTTTCTATGCACCATTATCAAGGATAACTTAATATTTTGTTATAAATAGGAGGGTTTTCCATTGATTATTTACCTTTGATCATTTTTCATGGTCGGATTTTGATCCTCTTATCATTGTCATGCTTTGATCACTTTTATTATTTTTTTCTTCTTCAGCTCACATAGAGTTTAACACATCTTGTTTTTGCTACACCATTGAGAGAGAGAAACTTTTGGATCTGAAGCGGTGAGGAAATACAAGAACCCATCCCATTGAGGGGAACTGGTAACATTATTATCTATGCCCCTCCCACGTGTTAATACATATAAAATTATTTATATATTTGTCATGTCCATTGGATATTTGGTGACACTCTTATTTCATTTCACTGTTTAGTTACTTTTATTGCATAGATATGTGTTTTTGTTGCATCAGTTTTGAATATCTCTTGTAGATATAAGGAAAATAGACAACCATATTTGTTGTTATGGTTTTTTATCATGTGAAGCTAAGGTGATCTCTTTTCATAAACTTGCGTTAAGAATTCAGCCTAACAATTGGTGACTCCACCAGGTTTTATTCAGATTCATGCGTGACCATCTCCTTTAGTAACAAGGGTTTTTCTTCAACTATTCTAGTCTCTTAATGTTTTTTCTTACCTTTAATTCCATAAAAAAGTAACAATTTTAACTTGTGGGTGTTTCTGGGTGTTTTATGCAAGTAACAGGTATCAGCCGTGCCAGATACGACAAATTTTTTTCTGCAACTTGTCACTTAAGGATCCTGGAACTGCAAATCAAACTTATCAACCCATAACCTACGAGTTTCAAGCTCTAGTCTCACCTATGGGGTGAAAAACTACGATTTCAACATCTAACAGGTCAGTACCTGCAAGTTGCAACTTTTTCAGGTATTTTTCTATGACTATCAAGGTTTGTTGCAAGCACTGTTCATGGTTGTCCGACCTCTGTGTCAGCCCGTATTAGGCTTTTATATGCTCAATTTGTCTCCTTGGAGTAGGACCAAGCCCATGAGGGTTTCAGTACACTTCCACCTCTTTAGGAGTGGTTTAGCCCAATAGGTAGTCTAAGATTTTGCAGCGCTTTCAGCCATTCTTTAGGATCTGATCTATCCTTCTGTCAGATCCTTTTATATTGGTCCTTATTCCATCGAAAACCCCCCCTTGAGATATTTTTTGTCTATACCTTAGAATTCCCCTTGATTCCCTTAAGGTTTTAACCTTTCACCTCCTATTTTGCAGTAGTTCTCCCTCTTCTTTCTTGCTATTTTATCCAATTTTTTCAGTAGATCTCAGTCATTAGATCCCCATCCCTTAGACCTTAGATATTTTGGCCATCTTATTTTTTTTTATTCAATTTTTCCTACCTCTTAGATAATTTGTTTTGGAAGCTTTCTGTTTGGTTGAATTTATGCATCTTTAGCTGTTTATTTTACCGTCATTTTAGTTTTATTTTCAATTATTCAACATTTTTTCTTTTTCTTTATACATAATCGTGTGGGCTTAATTAAAATTAAAACATGACTTTCACACATGGACACCTAAAGTGAATAGTGCTTGGTTTACACCGCCAAGTCAAGATATAGACATCATAATTAATTTATCTGCCCCTTTGAGCCTTTGTTTATCACTCTTCCATCTTATTGGGTTATTTATGTCTTTCCATCATTTCACCCTCAAGGCACTTATCCTAGTGACTCAGACGCCTTCTTCCTTAGTTTCTATTAGGAACAATTCTTCCAAATTGTATATTCTGTGTTAGTCCTCTGCCAAGTCCCCATACCAACTCTGATTCTGGCCCATTGGGTCCTCCATCCAATTAAGAACCTAGTTCTCCTCTAGCTCATTCTGTAACCATCTTAGGCACTAATGCAGGTTCTCGTCCTCAATATGGTGGTAGACCCGACCCTAATTATATAAATTATACTAGTGTAACCACTACCGGAACTGTTCCAGCTACTCCTTTACTACGTTTTATGGTAGGTTTAAGCCTTCCCGATTTTAGCCAATTAATTGATGACCCTATACTCCAAAATCCAGGTTGGCCTTTTATGCCAACTATTATTCCTTCAGACATCCATAAGTTTGAAGGAAACACTAGAGAGGACCCTACTAATCATGTCCTCTCCTTTCACATGTGGCGTTTTTCCAATTTTATCACTGATGACTCCATATTTCTTCGGTTATTCCAACATACACTCACTGGAGAATATGTGAAGTGGTATGTCGACTAGATTGCTGCATCACATTCCACTTTTGAAATGATTTCTAAATTTTTTATGTCCTATTTCCAGACACCTCTTCAATATGATACCGGTACCAAGTTTTTTACCACATTCCATCAAAATCTAGCCACTCGCCTTTCTGACCATGTCCAAGAATGGCGTAGAAGAAGGAGCTTAGGTCGAGCTCCTAGATTCGACGACCGTGTCTATATCGAATGGTTTATCATAATTCTTTTTCTCTCTATTGGTAAATATGTCACATCATACTTTCCTCAGATCGAGGAAGAATCTCTCCAAGTCGATTGAAATATGACATGATCCAAACCCAATCTGGCTATGTTTACACCATTTTAATGGATCTTCCTAGACCTTGTGGTGCCAACGCACCAGGGGCATCTCATGCTGCCAACGATATCATTGGATCTCTTTCACATCCTTACACTCATCCTCCCATGGGTTATGGCTTCCCTCAAGAAGGAGCCACCTCCTCTAACACCTTTCCCCCTCCTGAAAACATGTATCTACGAGAAATCACACCTTACGCCTTTACTCAATTGCATCAATAGATGTGAGGGAAAGTTGTTGCTCAGCCTATTTACACCAATGTTTCTCAACCCCCTTTATATCCTTATCTACGTCTCGGTTCTCCAGCCCCTCCGGCATCAGCAACCTAGCCTCATGCGCATTCTTGTAATATCCCAAAATGGAATAATGCATTGATAGATAAAGATAATATTTGTAACACAGAAAATGTACATGTAAGTTTATGATCAACACCGATATGATAGAATAGTTGAGCCATTTTATTGATAGGATAATATTCAGTTACAACAGTGTACAAAATATGAGGTAATCTAGCCAAAGAGATGGCCTAGAATGACCCTAAAAAGTTTCCAAAGTAGGCACTGCGTAACTGGAGAGATGTTGGAAGCAAATATTGCTCTGTCCCTTTAGCAGATAATGAATATATGACTGTAGGCTGAAAATGGAAATTCATATATATAGAAATATAGAGCTCTGATGATGTTGAGATTCTAGATCTGGGCTCTGTGATGGAAACACAAGATAACCCAGAAAGGAAATTCCATATCTATGAGATTGGAAATTTACCCTCCTGGGGTTTGATCCTTTAATTGTTGGGTTATGCAAATATGAAGCTGGATATGATCCAAATATGGCTGAATTTTTTTATATAAATAGATATGAGCCTTGAGGGTTGATCACTCTTTCAGACCTACAAGCTAGGAGCTTCAGATCTTGTCTCTACTTCCTCCTCCTTCAAGTTGCAGCAATTGAATATGAAACTGCTACAGAAACTATGTTCCACAAGAGGGAGATACTCCATGCCTATTGAAATATGCTTCAATAAGATCTAGAAATATGTAAATATTGATGGAAAGTTGAGGGTATGATCCCTCACTAGATTACTAGCAGAAATTGTAGCAACTTCCCTTCTCCCTTGGATCTACAAGAATGGACTTCATGATTCTTGATGGAAATGCTGATGTTGGGAGATGAATAATAGATGGCCTAATGCCTCATATATATCTGAAGAACTGGAAGTCTGATCTTGAAGCTCAAGGTGATAGGATGAATCCTTCACTAGTTCCTTAATTGAAATATTGAAGGAAAACCTCCTCCTCTCAAACTGATCTTTAGAAATGTGAAATTTTTGAATATGGACGTTTTGCGGAAAGTAAGAACAATATGGCACCAATTCTTGATTATGACTGTAGTGCAAATAATCTTCCTTAGAGATCACTCAAGGAAAGAGGTGGGATTCCCACTTGGGAATACCCTATGCTAAACATCACTGCAACTTAGCTAAACAACATAAGATCCCATGGAGATGTCACCTGAAAAATCAAGATCTAAATAGATCATACATCAATAATAATATAAATCATGCCTTATATGTTTCCTTCATCTTCATTATATAGTTTTTGAACCTCCCATACTTTAGCCCACCTCATAACTACGTTGTACATGTGGACATAAGTCCCCATGTTGACTGCGTTGTCTCTTCATGATCTCCATCATGTGTGAATGTACTTATCACCCTCTCCATAATTTTTTCATCAATGCACCACTTCCTCAATCATCTCATCATAAATGCTATATGATCTTACATTTTATTCCTTCTAAGATATTAGTTGACTACTTCAACCTCTATGATATTCATCATTAATGAGACATGATCTCCACTCCTTTCACATTAGGTAGCTACTCCACTACACCATTATGTAGATCTGGATCTGAAATATCCACATACACACATAAAAAGTGGATTTTATTTATTTTTTGGGTTTTTGGGTCCTGCCACCCTCTTATTTACTTACTTAATTATGAAAATTAAGAACTCTAATATTCTAGTTATCTTGTGGAAAATTTGGGAATATTATAGTCCTCCCCAGAAAAATTTTCCCTATCCTCAATCAACTGCAAAAGTGGATGCTACAGAAAACATCCTCTCTCCAAATGGCATCCTGATTTGGAAGGCCTTCCCATCTGTCACAATGTTTCATGCATGTCCAACTCCAAAGCTACCTCTCTAGAATGTCTAGAATGGCCTCCAATTAAAAATTTAGATACCCTTCCTCATCAATGAATCTCCAAGTGGTAAGCATATAATGACCAAAGATATTCTCTACACATGAGATACATAAGATGAAGTGGTTCATTCCCAAAGTGGAAAGTCCCAACTTATGAACTATCTCTCCAAGCCATTAACATAGAGTAGATTACATCTATCAATTCCCTTATCATAGGCCCCGTTGGCCATGTAGTTATCAGACATCACATCATCATAGTGAAAAACAATAACTAGAGACATATGGGAAAACATAAACAATGTCAAACCATATTCTCCCAATAAAAACCAATGCAGCAAAGCCAACTGCTGCCATGCTAGATCATCATGAAAACAAACAAGAGATCCATACTCTCTCAAAAGAAGCCACCTCAACAATGCTTCTTTTTTCCATGCCAAATCTGCATCAATATAAATGTGAGAGCCATACTCCCTCAACAGAAGCCACCAGAGCAATGCCTCTTGCTGCCATACCACATCATCATTGTACCAAAGATAGTGGCCATATTCTCTCAAGAGAATACACCTTAATAAGGCATCTTGCTACCCCATCACATCATCATTATACCATGTACAATGGCCATAATCCCCAAACATAAGCCAACGTTGTCAGGCCTCCTGTTTCCATCCTCCAACAATGTCATCCAATGTATGGGAAGATTTCAGCCCATACTCTCCCAATAGTAACCATAGCAAGAAGGATTTTTTTTCCTCCTTCCATTATCATGGTGCAAGTCTTGGAGGAACAAAATAGTAGTGGACATGTGAAATGCCTCACCAGCATAATACAAACAAGCTCCCTTATACCACATCATGTGAGAGTTATGATGTCTCCCAAACCCAAGTACATACATGAACATGAGATACATCCCAAACATAAATACATGTAAATACATGAGACATATCCCAAACAAGATTAAATACATGGACATAAGATATATCATGAGATGTTCAAACACTCTCATCAACAACCAAAGAAACCATGCCTTTTTATTCTACATTCTTCCAGTGATGTTCAAGGCATTAATCAAAATATATGACCCATTGGGTGGTAACCATACTCACCCAAGAGCAACTAGCATAGCCATGCTTATTTTTGCCTTGTATCATAGATCTGTAAGTGGTTTGGAAACCCCTTGTTCCACATCATCAAGCATTCATCCCAATGAGGATGATGGATCTCATTCTAAAAAAACTTGGTATCCTCCCATTGTAGGACACCAACCTCCTCAAACTGTTAAAAAAAAATTCACTCCATGATATGTTGACATTCACATCCAAAGAGATCTCTCCATGAGACCTTCTTCTCATCAATGGCTCTCCAAAACCAATAAGGTTCTGGATCTGCTGCAGGTAGAAGTTTCTCTTTGAGCTGTGAGATGCTCATTAAGAAAGTGTCATCTAAAAAGGAGAAAATATTCCTCATCTCAATATTTCTACCATCTATCATCTTTTCCTCCATTTCTTCATGAATGAAGCCGCCATATGATTGCTCCCATAAGGAATGGGTCCTCTTCTTCTCAATGCTGCTCATTAACGATGTTGAAGATCTTCAAGGTAAAACATGTGTTGTCTCAAAGCAAGGCACAATGCTGAACTCATAGCCAGCCATTGTACATAGGATCATACTCATCCCATCTTCTGAAACTCTACATTTAAACTCAAAGGGTGAATGTAGTTCATTAATGACAAACTAGGATGGTTCTTCATCTCTTCCTTGATTAGATCAAGGGTCCTATGCACAGTGATATGATGCTGCTCCAAATCAGCATGATGTTCTAAACCTTGGTCATGCATTATCCCTAATGGAATGTCCCTATAATTTTCAATAAAAGGTATTGAAACAATATGAGATGAAAGAGGATGTATACCTTTGATCAAATGATACTCAGAAACATCTTTCAAGGTTACAAGAGTTTCCTCTTTCAGTGAAAATCTCTCTCCAACTATTGGTAAGAGTGATGGTTGCACTTCTATAAGTGTACCAGTGCTGGAATCTGTCTCCTCCTCATCATGCATCTCTTCAATCATGCATGGGTCTCCAAATGTCAAGAATTCAAGACCATATTGCAAAGATGCAAGTGATCCTCCTCCTGATATAAGCACATCTACAACTGGTGGTGGTAGAGGTTCCTCCTCTTGATTGATAATGAGAACATCTTCCCTTGAATCTTCATGCATTATCTCCTGGATGATGGGAGATGTCACTATGTGAAATGTATCTGGTTTCTTTCTATCATATCTATTCTTCAGTTATTGCATAAAATATGCATAAGCAGACACTTTCATGTGTGACAAGTGACTGAACCACCAATATCTTGCTTCACCTTCAAGTTGCAGCACTGCAAACTCCACAGCCTCTCTTTCTGATATAGGATATTTTAGAAAGAATGTAAATAATTCTTCCCTCCAAGCCCTCAATGTTCTTGTGGAAGATCCATAAAATTTAGGCAAGAAGAATCTATTCCATATTTCTTCTATTGCTTCTTCTAGATCTCTTTCTCTTCTCTCGAGTTGCAAAAACTATTGGAGAGAGAAATTCTCCTTCAATGCTCTAGGTTTTGACTTGTATTCAAACATATATTCACTTAGGGTCTCATGCCCCAGGCATTCATCATATTCAAACCAATAATATTTCTCAAATAAAGTGGATCTAGTGGAATAATGTGAAGCTCTTTGCTTCTCCAATCTTCTTTGTTGATAAAAATAAGTGTTGGGACCTTCTTCATCTTGAAACCTTCCAGGTTTCTCTTTGCCTTTCTCTTCTTATTTCATTGATCTCCTGGGGAGAGACCTTCATATAACTAGAGAAAGATGAGGAAAATTTAATCCCTCAATAGTAAATCTCTACTATTTTCTTTTCTTATGTTGTCAAAATCTCCACAAGCCAAGCCAAAGATCATGCTTTGATACCATTGTTATATCCAAAAATGGAATAATGAATTGAAACACAAACATAATATTTGTAACACAGAAAATGTACATGTAATTTTATGATAAACATAGATATAGAAAATATTGAGCCATTTTATTAATAAGAGAAGATTCATGGTAATAGTGTATAGAATATGAGAGGTAATCTAGACAAAGAGATGGCCTAGAATGAATCGAAAAGATGAAAAGTAGAACCGTGTAGAGAGGTGCTAGTAGAAAATATTGTGATGTCCCTTCAACAGATAATGAATATATGACTACAAAGAAAAGGAAATTCAGATCTACATGGAAATCCGGAGCTTGTTGATGCCGAGATTCTAGATTTGGGTTCTTATGATGGCAACCCAAGATAACCCATAAAGGAAATTCTAGATCTAGTGATTGGAAATTTACCCTCTTGCATTTTGATTCTTTGACTACCGGGTTATGCAGATGTTATGCAAATCTAAAGCTAGATCTGATTCAAAATGAGACATGATCTCCAGTCCTTTCACATTAAGTAGCTACTACACTACTCCATTATGTAGATCTAGATCTGAAATATCCACATACACACATCAAAAGTGGATTTTATTTATCTTTGGGGTTTGTGGGTCCCTCCACCCTCTTATTTAATTAATTAATTATGAAAATTAAGAACTCTAATATTCCAATTATCTTGTGGAAAAACTGGGAATATTACACTTCTCAACCTCCACCGCAACAGCCACCTCCCCCTCAGATTTAGGTGTATGTGCAATAGAGTGCGACTAATACTCCTAATTCCAAGAAAACGTGGAAAGGAAACCAAAATCATCCTGCGCAAGTTAATCAATGGTGCCATGGTATCCAACCAAATGCACTACAAGGGAAGTAGCCTAACACTAACAACCTGCAATAGGGCAATCAACCCAAGTAGAACAAGCCTCTTCATATGAATAAGCCTTATTATTGTTGTGGTGTCCATAGAAATTATACTCATGATTGTCCCAATTTACCATAGATATGGAAGTTTTGGGAAGCACAAGCAACATCTAGAGGACAACAAGCCACTGCTTCGGCTCCTCCAAATATTGCGCCAGCTCAACTGGTTGTGTTCAATAATCCTTTCCCTCAGCAATGATATCTGGTATCCCAACCCCCTGAAGGTTAGGTCGCCCCTCAACCCTCACAGTCAGGTACCCCTGAATACCATATTCTCATGATGAATTTTGAAGAGGTTAATACCGATGATATCATCCTTCACACCCGATCACGTCAATATGGTAAGCCACTTTCTTCATCTGTAACCTCCCAAACTAAAGTTTCCACAAATTCCATTTAGACTCCAGATGCTCCCTTACAGATCCCTCAGTCATGATCCCAGGTTATTCCCAAGATCCACAAAGGGCGATTACGTAGAAATGCTACTTTTTCCAAAGCCACTGACACTTACGACATAATAGATGAGTTGGAAAAATCTCTTGCTGCCATGTCAATGCTCGAAGTCCTCCAGTCATGCCCTTCACAACATAAATTTATATTATCTTCTCTGGGCACTGTGGATCCTTCAGATGATCATTTGATCATCTTTGAAGTTGAAAGGTCAGAACATCCCCCCTTATTTTCATTTGTCACCTTCCAAATACATGTCAAGATTCGTAATGCCCACATCTCGTGATGTATCATTGACGAAGGCACATCCACCTGCATGATATCTCCCTCTGTTCGGAATAAACTTGGATCACCTAACTTAGCCCCATAAATTATCACCTTGCAGGCTTTGGACAGTCACCCTTCTCAGCCCCTTGGCATGTACTGCAATTGTCTTGTCGCTCTTGTAGGAATGACTATTTGTATTGACATTGAATTCATTGGTGCCCCCTTATATTAAAATATACTCTAGGTTCATAGCTATACCTATGCGATGTTTATTGTCGCATATGCAGCTCATCATAAGATTTGCTTTCCTCATAATGGAAATATCTTCACCATCGATCAGTTAACATATTACGAACTCAAGTCTCAGACCTCTCCTCGGTCTGTCATATCTTAGGTGGTTGATAAAAAAGCAGTCACACCTCTCACTAGTGTTTCACCTAGAGTCTATAAATATTCCACCTTACTTGGTGCATTCCTTGGTCTTCCCCCTCTTATTGCTAACCCCAAATCGACGAATTTTTCATGATGCAATCATCTCCGACTAGCCACAAGCGGTCCAGTTCAACTAGTCAACAACCTACACCTCTGCAACCTGCTAGTGGTCACTTGAAAGAGCCTTCAAGACCTATTCTTCACAAACATTCTCCCTCTATTCCTGTATCTTCTACCCCTTTTCAACTAGGAATGGTTCCCCCTAGCCTTAATCAGTTGGGATACATTTCACAAGGCCACTATGCATCCAGTTAGATACTGTTTCTAGCTCCCCCCTTTAGAGACTTTTTGGTGCCTGTTATCGCTATATTGAGCCTTCCCAATTTGACCATGGGGATCCCAATCTGGTACATTGATCCCCCAGCCGAAACCCCACCTGTTCAGCTCAAACCTTACACTTCTTTGACCCTAGTCCAACTAGTTGCTATGACCCTTCCCTTTTCTTCAGTGCCTCATCCACCTCAATAGGAATCGAATCACGTTGCGAAGGAATCTAGCGAGGGGGAAAAAGCCAAAAAGAAGGAGCCTAAGGATAAGGTTTCCCAAACAACTACTTCTCCTCCTAAACTTGTGTAGTGATCACCTCCATGCACTTTGTGTGATGTTGTTGGGCATGCTAGCCAAAATTGTCCTAAGCTTCCTCATCTCAAACTTGTGGTCAACAAGAAGTTTCTTGAATCTGATATCCAAGAGGTCCATGTTTCCTTACCTAATTGATCTAAGAAACTCAAATCATTGTGAAAAAATCACCCTTGTGCTTTCTGTGATCTTTATGGCCACTATTCTAACCTTTCTCTTCATCTCGACAATTTCTGCAATACCTTTGAGGCTATCCATTCAATCGAGGCCAAACGTAGTGGATCCTCTACTCCTCTACTCGCGAGTTTTTCTTCAGTAGAACCAGAGGAAATTTCTGCACCAATTGTGATACCTACCCTGATGTCAAGATGAAGGAACCTTCAACCACTATCTTCTATCTGTCATCATCCATGAGATCCATAGCAGAAAAACCCTTTGGGGAATTCCCTTTTGTTTTGACTGAACCTCTTTAGTCGATCACCTTGGGCTAAAAATCGGTATATGTTTCATCTACTAGCTCTTCGTCTACCCTCTGTAGCAATGATTATGTGAACCATATCTCTCATGATGATGCGTCAGGTAGCCTTGTTGCATCATGTGGTCTTTCCTCTGTTAGTCCCAGATCTTTCATTCTGATGAAAATATTATGGAAGCAATGACCACCCCTGACTTTCCTTAGGATGATATGCACAGTCATGCATACTTATTTCCATAGTAGTCCCATGACCAGTATGTTCTGGATTTTAAGGACTTCATCTCCAATGACGTCGATTGGTTTAGAAATCCCATTCCTGCACCAAATTCTTTTGAAGAAGGAAATATGGACAATATCTCTCCTACCATTAAAACTAACATTTTTTATAAACCAGGGATAGAAGGAAACATTTCCTTGGGGGCACATTGTACCCTGGAAGATATTGAGGCTTACACTACGTTAGTTAAGGAATTTTGTAATTTTTTCGCCTGGTCCTATTCAGATATTCTCGGACTTGATCCCACCATTGTCAAACACCATATCAATACATGGCCCGATTCCAATCATGTCTGTCAAAAATTGAGAGCCATTAATCCTTTTAGACGAGAGGTTATCAATGTCGAAATCAAGAAGCTCAAACGGGTTGATTTTACCTATCCCATTCTCTAGAAAACAGACACAATTCGTTTCTGAATGGAATTTCGTGACTTGAAAGAAGCTTTTCCCAAAGAAAACTTCCCCACACAATTTATTAACCATTGCCTTAAAATTATGGAGGACATAAAAATTTTACCCATAACATTTCCCATCGAGATGCTTGTTCTATTTTTGTCATGCATTCATGTTGTTTTCATAGTTCATCATCTCATTCATTGTATTGTAGCACCTTTCATATGGATCCCTTATCCACATCGTACATCGGCTATGACTACAGTTCAAGTCGCTACTCGCGGAATCTAGCCTCGACAGCTTGGGCCATTTTTACCCCCATGGTTTCATTATTCCTCTCCAAAGACACAAGCATTGGATCTGCCACCAATAATTAGGCCGAATATGATGTATTAATAGGTTTTTTAGTCAATTCCCTTGAACATCGCATCGTTCATCTTCATGTACATTTATATTCCTTACTGCTTGTCATGCATTTTACTGACGTATATCATGTGAATGACCATGTCCTTTTTAAAAGATATTTGTGAGTGAAGTTCTTAGTGCATGAATTTGAAACCATTACATTTAGTCTTGTACCTAGAGCCCATAATAAATATGTACATGGAATTGAAAATAATATTCTTTATTAGAACTTATCACTTGCATTTAACACAACACAATAATCATAAAAAAATGGCGAACCATATACTCATCATATATAAAAATATGCATATCCATAGTATGTGTCCACAAAATCATAAATGTTTAGGACTCCTCTACTCTAATACATCCAACATGCCCATAGCATGTTACAAAAATCAAAACTGGGGGAAACACAGGCCCCTACATCTAATCACTATCTAGAGGGTACTAAACCAATGGCTTAGCTCCTATAGCCCGCAGATCCCACATACCCTGCCTAGATATCTCCATGCGCCACATGACACCTCACCACTTTGAGGGTAGCCCAACACATGCCTCAATGTAGTGGAGCCTTCCTTTGTGGATTTTATGCTCAAATATGGTGTGGTGCCTTTCTTTGTGGATTTTATTTCTACTTTCCATAATTTCTATCAAAAGGATGAAACCCTGGGAATTTAAGATGTAGTGGGTATGTGCATTGAATATAGAAAAACAAAGGATGGTTAGGGTAGGTTTACGAGGGTGAGATGAAGGGTAGTGAAGACAAGAAAAATTCAAAAAAAAAATTCAGGAGGTAGGGTTGTATATTGGATTCCAAACACAAGTGAAATTTGGTGAAGTAGATGTAAATAAGGTGATCAAATTAGGAAAACGCAGGGATTTCCTAATTCTGCAATAGAAAATTAGTAGGAAATTAGGGTTTGATGGGAATAAAGTGTAGGGAGGCTGTGAATTGTAGGGAATGATATAATATGATATGGGGAATGTGTATGCGGATATTAGATGTTAGGGTTAGGGTTTTAGTCCACTGAAATCTCTAAACAATAGGAAAAAGTGAAAACATAGTGGGAAAGGAGGTAAGCAAGAAAATCAATACTGTGCTTGATAAATTCACTTGAGGAGGATATGAGATGCTTACTTACCATTAAGAAAGATTTAAAAACTTGTGGAAATGACCCTGGATCTTGGAGGAATGATTTGGGATCCAAAACACCCAAAACGTAGCACTTTGTAGATGTGTAACACACTCTACGAGATGCATAACCGACTTTCGAGATGCATAATAAACCCTGCAGATGCGTAACAAACCTCTTCTGGAGTTGTTTTCTTGCCTTCGTTCAAAACCTTGATAATGATGGATCAATTATGAAGCTGAGAGATGAGCTGTACTAATCAAGAAAAGATAATATGAGTCGAAAAAGCCTTTCTTTTCCTTTTTATAACATCTTGAAATGACTTTTTTTCCTTTACTCAAACAAAAGACTTTGAGGACATTTCTTCCTTTTTGTAACTTTTTTACAATGAAACAAGTTTTTAAATAAGAAAATGTGTCTTTATTTATGCCCCTAACTATGGTAACTCCGTTTGAAAGACTTATGCGATGAAGATGAAGCATTTTTCACCCTCTTTGGTGACATTTTTGGACTTTTCAGTGGCAGAGCAAGGAAACCTAGACAACATACCTAGATGGAGATGGAATGACTGACCTAAGACTCTAAATGAAAATGAGAGACATGACATCTGAGATGATTATGGCCATGAATGAGATGGGGGGAGTAGAATTTTAGACCTAGCCCATATGGAGTGACCAAACATTTATTTGAAAACTTGTTTGAAAAGACAAAATTTTGACCTTGGACTACTAAAATCTAAACTGAAATAGCATATTTGATCACTCAACATATTGAGACTAATAGAACTCAACTTCAATTGAAGGCAGAGCTTTATTTCCATAGACAAGGTCATAAGTAGTGAACCCTGTTGTTGTTTTCCAAGTAGTTTTGTAGGCCCAGGTAGCTTCTACCAATATGTTCGCCCAATCTTTTCTACTGTTGTTTACAACCTTGCTGCTCAATATTGCTCCCCAATAGTAACCTTCCTGCAAAACTTTGAAGGTAGTCCTTTTTGCATCAAAGTAGCTTCCAAAAGGGCTATCATGACAGGTTGAGAGGATATCTAAACCTTCGTCCTCCCTCACACCTCTTCTCATAATTTGGTGAGGGCCTAGCTTGAAGAGATTTCCCCCAATCCATCTGAAAGGGGCACTTTTTCTCATTATATTTTGTTTTTCCTTGAATGATAGGTTATGAGGGAGCTTTACAACAACCAAGTATTTAGTTTTGTTATCAAAACATTGTGAGAGTGCTAAGATAGTGAAGGGATGTTCATCTGGCTTCTGGTCATCCACCACTTCATCTGCAAATAGAACTAACCTCGATAAAAAATCTACAACAACATTCTCCTTTTCATGTTTATCAACAATTCTTAGGTCAAAATGATGTAATAGTAATAACAATCTAATTATTTTAGCATTAACATATGGTTTGTTCAACAAATATTTAATGGCTGCATGGTCAATGTGTACAAAGTTCTGATAACCAATGACACAATGTATAAATTTGTTTAAAGCATGGATAATATCAAACATATCCTTCTATGTAACAGTGTAATTGAGTTCGGCCTTAGACAAGTTCTTACTGATGAAATATATTGCATAAGGTAATTTGTCTTATAACTGCCCCAATTCCCCCCCGCCCACAGCTTTGTCTGATGCATCGGTGTGGATGTGGAAAGGTAGAGTCCAATTTGGACCTTAGAGAATGGGGGAAGTAGTGAACTTTCCCTTAATGAGCTCAAATTCTTCTTGACAAAGACTGGACCAAGTAAACTCAGAATCTTTGGTGAACACACCAAATAGTGGCGAGGTAAACTTGCTGAAATCTTTGATGAACCTTCTATAATAGCCAAATAACCCTAATAAACTCTTGACATATGTCTTCTTTTGAGGAGTAGGTACCCTTTTGATGATGGTGACTTTTTTTGGGTCCATGTGTATTCCTACTTTTGGAGATTGAGTGCCCCAATACAATTTCTACTCTATTCCATAATTCACACTTTTATGGGCTCAGGGAGATATGCATCTCAATGCATCTTCTCAGCACTTTTCCAAAATTGGAGAGAGATTAAATGAATTCATCCCCATAGGGTGTGAAATCATCCATGCATATTTCAACTGAGTCATTGACTAGCTCAGAGAAAATTCTCAAGAGATCTCTTTGGAAGGTAGCCAAGGAATTGCCAAACCGAAAGGGTAGGACTCAATAAGTAAAGGTTTCCCAAGGGCATGCAAAATTAGTCTTGTGGTGGTCGTTAGGGCTGATTTGGATATGTTATACCAATTCAACCCATCTAATAAGGAAAATTACTTCTTTACTGGAAGGCCATCTAGGACTTGGTCTATAAAGGGCAGATGGAAATGGTATTTCTTAGTGGCTTTGTTGAGTTCCTGATAATCAACAGAGATTTCCCATTTTCCATTCTTCTTTGGGACTAGGAAAAGAGGAGATACCCACTCACACTCTTATATAGGATAAATGAAACACGCATCCAATTTTTTCTTCAATTCTTCACTGAATATGTCTTTTACAGCTGGTTTCATCTGTCTTTGGGGTTGGCGCACATGCTTGCATCATTCCTCAATTTAAAATATGATGTTTGCATACCGAGGGATGCACCCCTTTCATGTCCTTGTAATCACAAGAAAATGCATCTAGGTTTTCCTTCAAAAGCTGGCATAGTTGCTTTTCTTCTTTATCTGAGAGGTTTGAGTTTATTTCAGAGATTTGGATGGGTGAAACCCCACTACCTTGTTTTTTTCATAGGTTGAATCAACTTAATATAATTTCATCTACGGGCGGATTTTAGATTCTTTGACTAGGTTTTCAAGTGGGTTGTTAGTGAAGGACTATTTTTGAATGACATGGTCGATGATTTCATCTTCATAAAGCTGCCCCCCTCTAAGAAAATCATTTATGGTAAAATTGGGGGTAGTTTTGTAGACCTCAGATTATTCATCCTACAACCGTATAGGTAGATCATGATCAAAGGAAGGTTGGGCTAGAGGATATAATACCGGTTGTTTAGACAATGGCCCTTTCTTAATAGGCATTTTTCTGGCCCGATATTTGATATAAGCATTGGTAGTGGCTAACCAAGGTCTCACTAACCTGAGAGGATATTCATTAAACTTGGTTTTTGGCTTCTAATCTAGGAGGATCTTGATCAGTACAAGATCGACAGAGTTCCAGATTGTTCGATGTCCAGTTTAGTTTCCAAATCCACTAGTTGTGCCAGTGTCATTCGAAGAAAATGTCCTAAAGTTGATCATGGTTCAGTTTCACCAGTGAAAGGCTCTTCAATATCATGGTCGACATGTTTCGAAGTTTGGATGTAAGAAAATGGTTAACTCAGTTCTAATACCTAATCATATTACTAAGGTCTAATCCTAGCACTATCTCTAAAAACCTACACCTAAAAGTCTATGGTGTCAAAACCTAAGTCCTATTCCTAAGAAATTAAATCCTATGATCTAAGTCCTATGCATAAAAACCCATGCTAAAACCTTCTAGCGCAAATAAAAACCATATATTAAAAAAAACCATGTTACAAAAACTTAATTATAAAGTTTGGGTTATGGGATTAACTACATAAAACAAGGTCCGGGTTTGAAAATATTAAACTTTATATTAAAAACCCAAAAATCAAATGATAACACAGTGCTAAGTCATATAACCGCATGGTTTGGAAATCGTGTCGGAGTTAAACAACATGTGTGTTTGTGCTCAACCTAGTGTTCCTTAAATTGAGTTACGTTAATGGTGTCAACCGGGGCTAGTAAAGCTGTGAAGTGTGGTGCACTATATATGCCGAGGTATTTTTTCTCACTACGTTGTGTTTAGTGTTTTATAATGTTTTTGGTTTTATGGTTTTATGTTGAAAAGGGAAAGAACTAAGAATCTTTGGTGAAAAGAGAGCTATTGATTGTGTTAAAAAGCAGAACAAAGCCCTAAACTATGGATGGCAAACAACAAATGCAAAGCATGATGATGACTTCATTTGCAAGGGAATAAATCACAACATGAACTTGAACTTATCAATTCATTCATTAAAGATGTGTTGGAAGAGCTTGAGATATGGACAAGTTAAGTGTAAATGAAGTTCTCCTAACTAAACAAGAAATCAAACAATCAACTTACAATGTTACAACATCTCATCATCCATGGATAAAGGTTTATTGGAACACATATTTGAAAAGAAAATTTGTAGCATAATAAGATTTCTACTCTAAAATAGCTTCTAATTCTATTCTACAACTCAATCTAGCACCACTATGAGCCTCACTCACAAAGTTATAGATTTCTTTTTAAAATAGTCTTTGAGAAAAGAGCTTTATTTGTGAAATGGTAAAAAGGTTGCAAAATACTCCAGGTCTTAGGGCTCGATACCTATGCATCCCAAATGATTACGTATTAATATGAGGTTGGAAGAAAATAAGTTTTGTGAAATAATGAAGGCGGAGTGGTATTTAAATTTAACAATTAATACAATTTAAAAATGAAATGGACTAACAAGCTAAACTGAGTGCTAATACAATGAGCTAAGACTAAACTAGAGTGCTACTAGTCTACTTGAAATCAGGTGAACAATGTTAAATTAAAAATTCCATTATCAAACTTGAAATTTAGTGATAGAGCTCGGGACTAAATGCATTCTACCTCAGATCTTTGTAACTAAATTAACATGCAACTAGTACTATGGAATTCTATAGCCCATCTCGTTCAATATGAATGATATTTTGGAAGAGTTTGTAAACCAAGTATGGTTGTATTATTCAATGAAATTGAACATAAACATAAAAGCTGAAAGAAAATACAACTAGAATCTAAGACACCACGGTTGTTTCTTATTCATTGTTAATAGAGATTTTGGAAGAGTTTGTAAAAGAGTAAGACCGTGTTTGCATGACATGAGTGTAAACAAGCAACTAAAACCTACAATACACCGACTATGCCTTATTCATCATGATGATATTTTGGAAGAGGAAATTTATTAGAGTAAGTCATATAACGATCAAATTAATGAAAAGGAAATGTAACTAAAACCTACAATACCACAACTATGCACCTTATTCATCATAATGATATTTGGAAGAGTTTATAAGAGTAGAGTCTAGTTTGTGATAATTAATGTAAACAAATATGAACATAAACACCAAAAGCTTTCCTAAGCTAGAAATGAAAACGAGACTAAAATACTTATCTAAACATTATAAACAAGGATGCTCGGGAGAGGCGGGGGCCCTCTACCACCGAAGTAGCACAAAATATACTTCAAGGTTGACTCAACGCTTTCAAGGAAATGATACTTCTTGCATTAAAGAGAAATTTCTTCAAAGCAAAGCAGTGTTTTTCGTACTTCTGAAATCTAGCCGGTAAAACACAAAATCGTAACCTTGTCCCTCAGGTTTCCAGGCCATATTTATAATCAAAATTACATATTTGTCTTGGAAATAACCTAGGGGATAATTGTCTTTCCAGAATTAAAATCGAACATAGGGACTGCGATGAGTGGTCTCGTAACTACTGATTACAGGACATCCCGCAGGTATCCTTGTCTGTTAGGGAGTCTATCTCCTAGTTTGAGTTCCCACGTTCTTAACCACCTACAAAATTCAGTTCAAACTTTGTGGAGAGCAAGCAAATGATAAGGGCATGATGTGGAATACCAACCATATGTGTTTTTTCTCCAGGTAAACACCTCTAGAACCTACGTATACATGAAGATGTTTGTAGAGATCGGCCACTAGCTACAGGGAATGTACTTACGTGCAGGCTAGATCTAGTTCAAAAAGAAATACTACAATAACAAAATCATAAAAACATAGCAAGTTAGTCATAATATTCATTCTTAAAAGAAATTTTAAATAATTCTATTGATCATTTGGCGCTGTGATTAATAATGGACAAAGGAAATGGAGTGGAATGTGGTGGAAGAAAGAACATCTTTGGAGCTCACTTTGTACACCACTACTAGATTCTTGCATGTCCTCATGCAACTATTCCATGAACTACGAGACCTACTGCGAGAACATCCAATCCTCTTCTTCTACTTTTCCTATGCAGTCATAGGCCTTATGGGCTTCACGATGACTAACTTGAACCTTAAATTGGTAAGAAGTGCCACTGATTAACTTTTTGTTTCTCTTTTTCAATTTTTCATTGGCCTTGTGCACTTTGTTCATTTGTGGAGAGCCAGGGGTTGAATTCATATCGAGTTTTTCGGTTGTAACTTACTCCCTCAAAATATCATTCTCATTCTTGATATGCCTATTAAATGTACTTCTAGCTCATATCGTGTATCTCTTCTTGGCACATCTATTTCAAACTTTGTTAGCTAGAGAGTTGTCTGTCACTTTACTGAAGCTCTCCTCTCCAATGAGCTCAACATAGTTGTAAATTTCTTCTTTAATCAGTGGTCTATTTCAGGGAGCTCCTTCATCAAAATCTTCCTCGGTAGAGTGTTTCTTCGTCCTCTCTATGTTTATGACTCCGAGTTTGTTTAACCTTCGTTTTCTTTAGTATCCCTCTAAATCTATGGCTCCCTTCTTGGTTGAGATGGCCCTTCTCCTTTTCTCGCGGAAAATTTTCTTATTATCCTCTCTTCCTTAAGTTGCTTCTTAATACTGAACTAATTTCTCAAAAATAATTTCTTCTTTGCTTTCTTGTATTGTTTTACCGGTAGGTTTTTGGAGGATTTCCATTTTTGCTTCTTTCTTTTTGTAGGTTTATCTTCGGGTGAGGGTTCCTTTGGTTCCTCAAAGTGATTTCTCACCAAGAAGTCATCCTAAGTACTCTCCCATTTTTGCTAAATGATATTCAATTAAAATCTTGACTAAACCATGAGTGGTATAAAGTTGTCTCCATAAATTGAATTACTCTTTTGAACACTTCAAGCCATTTTCTTTAAACTCATGAAGCAAGAAAAGGCAAATTGAGTTCTTCTTCTAGGAAATGCATTATCAACCTAATATGGTAAACATAAGAAATTACCATATCTTCCATTCACAAGTGATGAATTTTTGCAAGATAAGCAACATGTTCCTCCATTTGTTCTTTTAGTGCGAGCTAGGGATACCCTTTTTAAGACATCAAATAACTTTATCCATACACAGAAAGTGACTTGAGTATCTTCTTCCATGCTTCATTATAGAAATTCTACACAGTCTCGAGACCTACCTTTCTCTATTGTCTAGAAAGTCTGACCCTACGCAATAAAAGCCTGCAGCAATGGTGAATTTAATATCTCCAACTTCAACCTCGGATCCATTAAAAGATCTTGCAAAGTTTTAATAACCTCTTTGTGAAAGCCTCACTAAAATTTGTCAGGAATTGCGGCCATCCTACTTGTTGTAAGATTTCTCTGATTTGGGGATAACCTTCCAAGTACTGAGTGCCAAGCTGGTTCATTTTCTCACGATGAGGCCCATAACTTCTTCTTCAATCTTCAATTCACTAGTCTTAAGCTCCACCGGTGAGAATGGCCGTTAACAAGTTGTTTTGCCACTGAGATGTTTCTACATTCATGGTAGACAATGGTTGCTTATAGAGATGCCCTCTGCATTTCCACGAGACCAAAATGGTTAAAGGTTGGATACGGGGAAAGAGTGATATGGAGATGGTGCAGAGAATGAATATATTAAGAGGTGAGGATGATGTATATGAGGATTGAAAGATATCACGAGAGGAAAAGACCAGTGGATACTATTTTATAACAAATTAAAAATCATCATTAAATGTGGTAAACTGTGACCAATCCAATCACTTCAGCACTTTAACGTTTAGATTTTTTTAAATGATGATCGGATATGTATAGGTTTTGAAATGGTGGAATAGAAGGAGTTTTATCCAGAATCTTGCGAGGAGGTTTGTTAGGCATGATCAACAAAATTAATTAAAACAACTTTTTGAATAATATATAAGCTGAGACTATACTAAAAATTTTTCATGATTCATCACTACTAATAATTTTCATACACTTTTCGCTTTGCTTTAATCTCTTTGTAGTCTTCATACCTTTATTCTCTCCTACGAGAAATCATTAATTTTTTGAGTCTTCATAACCTTCTTGATTTTGCTTGTTCCTTGGATATCACGGATCATATGTGCATGATCAAATGATTACTAGATAGTGACTTTTAGGCTCTCGCAGTACACGTAGAATGTCTTAAATACTAGCTTGGAGAATGTCTGGCTGGCTCGCAGATATCGTACCCGACTGGCTGTAAGAATGTCTAATTGTTTCTTGGGAATGTACACGTAGAGAACTTGAAATATGGTTTGAAGCTTGGAATGATGAAAGGTTGTATGAGATGAATAACTGAAATATGGTAAGATGGAGTATGAATGAAGTGAATAATGGAGTGGAATGGATCACAACTTATGAAATGGAGTGAAGTATGAGAAGTGTGCCTACAATTCATGATATGTATTATTTAATTGGGAAAAACATCAAACTTTAAAAAATGGAATGGAAATGAGGGTGGACTATGGGGTGAAATGAATGAAGTGTGAGATGAATGAATAAAAATGGAGTATGGATGAATGAATGAAACGGAATATGGATGGATGAAATGAGATGGACCATAAGTGAAATGGATCTGCACTTATGATTTTGTAACAACTGCTTGCAGAAAAAGAACAAATTTGAAAAGCTAAAGTGTCAGAAAGATTCTGATTTTCACTCTACCTTTTATGTATAAACATGTTAATCAGTGATTAGTTTTCATGTTTATACTTTATTTATTTATTTATTTTTATTTATTTTTTTATTTTTTTCAATAAAGTGACTTCAAAAAATTCAATTAAGTTGATGAAGAAGAAATATTCTTCTTCATTAACTTCACATCATTGTTTTCCTGGAACTTCTTGACAAATTCTTCTCTTGAGAGTGGTTTGTGATACAGCTTCAATCTATGACCATTCACAAGAAAAGTGACCTCTTCTTCATCTATTGTCCTGATTTTTACTGTTCCATTGTCAAAAATTTCAACAATTTCATATGGCCCAAGCCAATGTGTTTGAAATTTACCTTGAAAATCCTTGAATTTTGAATCAAACAAGAGAGCCCAGTCACCTTCTTTGAATTTCTTCTCTTTTATGTACTTGTCATGCCATCTAGTCCTTTGCTGTTGGACTAGACTTGTTTTCTGAACTGCATCTTGTCTGATCTCATCCAATTCATTAATCTGCTCCAGTCTATGCTTTTGTGCCTCCGTTAAATCAAGTCCTAGCTGAACTTCCATTTTGAAAGTTTGAATCTAGAACTCTATGGGAAACAAAACTTGCTTTCCATAAATAAGTTCATAAGGAGTATGGCCTGTTGTGTTTCTCCATGTAGTTCTATAGGCCCACAAGGCTTCAGGAAGCCTATCTACCCAATCTCTTCTATGTAAATGAACAGTGTTTGTTAGGATTCCTTCAATGACCTTATTAGTAGATTCCACATGACCATTTGCTTGTGGATGATAAGGAGTAGATTTTCTATGCCTGATTTTGTACCTCTCCATCATTTGTTCCACTAGCCTTGATGTAAATTGAGCTCCTTGATCTGTAACAATTTCCCTTGGGACACCAAAACGAGTAAAAATATCCTCAAAAAGAAAATTAACTATAGATGTTTCATTAGCAAAAAGTAATGGCTTGGCCTCTACCCATTTGGTAACATAATCAATGCAAACTAATATATATCTCTTTTGTCTTGATGGAGGACTAATAGGTCCTACAAAATCCAAAGCCCATTTTTCAAAAGGTTCAATATGTACCTGAGGTTGTAATGGCATCTCACTTGAAGGAGAAGGTTTCCCTACCCTTTGGCAACTGTCACACCTTTTGACATAATCTTTAGCATCTTTAAACAAGGATGGCCAATAATATCCTAAATTAAGGATCTTATAGGCTGTCCTCTTATCAGCAAAGTGTCTGCCACAAGGTTCATCATGACATGCTTTGAGAATCTCAGGCATCTCATCTTCACGAACACATCTCCTAATGATCAAATATGGACCTGTCTTGTACAACTCATTAGCAACCCATGAATATTTTGCACTGTAATAAATGATTTTTCTTTTATCCCTTGCATTCATTATTGAAGGAAATTTTCCTGAAACTAAATAATTAGCAATGTCAGCAAACCAAGGAGTTTGAGTAGAAATTGCAAAAAGATATTCATCAAGAAATTGATCTTCAACTGGAGTGTCATCTTTGATGTTTTGGAGTCTAGATAGGAAATCAGCTACTGTGTTTTGTTTTCCAGGCCTATCTAGAATGGTAATGTTGAATTCTTGTAAAAGCAATAACCATCTTATAACTCTGCCATTAGTAATTGATTTGTTCATTAAGTATCTAATTGCAGAATGATCTGTGTGAAAAAAAGTTTCATAGCCTGTTATATAGTGTTTGAATTTGTTTATGGCATGAACAACAGCTAAAAACTCTTTTTCAGTTACAGTATAGTTTAACTCTGTAGGAGTCAAATTTTTACTGGTATAATAGATGGCATAAGGAATCAGGTCTTTTTGTCCCAATACTGCTCCTAGAGTTGTATCCGAGGCATCTGTTGAAATATGAAAAGGTAACTTCCAGTTAGGTCCCCTTAAAATAGGTGCTTCAGAAATTTTTGTTTTCAGGGTCTCAAAGGCTAACTGGCAATCAGAATTCCATTTGAATTCACAGTCTTTGGTAAGAAATTTAAAGAGTGGAGATGCTATCTTGGTGAATTTTTCTATAAACCTCCGATAATATCCTGTAAATCCTAGAAAACTCCTAACATCTTTTTGACAACTTGGAATAGATAAGTTATAGATGACTTCAACTTTTGACTCATCAACTCTAATCCCATCCCCTGAAATGTGATGTCCTAAAACAATTCCTTCAGTAAACATCATAAAACACTTCTCATGACTAAGTGAAATATTTTCTTCTTTACATATTTTTAAAACTTTTTCCAAGTTTGCTAAGGCTTCTTCAAATGTGTTTCCATAAACTGTGAAATCATCCATATATACCTCTACACAATCATGTATTAGATCCGAAAAGATTCCTAATACTGCCCTTTGAAATGTTGTAGGTGCATTGCATAATCCAAATGGCAATACTCGGTAAGCATAGGTACCCCAAGGACAGGTAAATGTGGTTTTGTCTTGATCCTCAAGTGCTACTTGAATTTTATTATAACCACTAAACCCATCTAGAAATGAGAAGTACTTTTTGCCAGCTAAGGTATCTAACACCTGATCTATGAAAGGTAGGGGAAAATGATATTTAAGAGTAGCTTTGTTTAATTCTCAGTAGTAAATACATACCCTCCATTTACCATTTTTATTTTGCACAATTACCAAAGGAGAAACCCACTGACTATCTGAAATAGGATAGATAAAGTTGACATTCAACAATTTCTGCAATTCTTCTTTAACAATCTCCCTAAGATTTGGATTCATCCGTCTTTGAGGTTGTCTGATTGGTTTACAATTTTCCTCTATGTAGATGTGATGAGTGCAAGTCTTGGGGCTTATCCCTTTCATATCAATGTACTCCCATGCATATGCAGAAGAATGTCTCTGTAAAATCTTGACTAGCTCTTCTTGTTGAGATTTTTCTAGGTTCTTGTTTATGTTTAAAGTTTTGCCTAGAAATATCTCACTTGTAGAGCTGCCAAATTTATCCATAGAATGAAGAGACATATGTCTTGATGATAAAAACTCAATGTTGGATTCTTCTTGAAATGGTTCATGTTTGTATTCCAAAGAGGATTCAAAGTTTTCTAAAGTATTCAGAATTTGACTATCTTCACTAATTTTTGAAATTGTGAAGAGAGGTTGTAAGTCTTCTTCATCCTTTATCCATTGAGTATCATCTAAATCTGTAATTGTCCTTGCTGGAGGTGTTAGCCACCTATATTTTTCTATCACTATCCAGTACGATTTAATTTGGAATATTTTTAGCCTTCGAAAACAAGTGGATCTGGTGATTGCTTGAAGTCTTTTAGGTGAATCCATAACTACTGGTTAAAATCTTCACAGCTGTTTCCTCTTTCAAACCTCTGATATCCTGCAAAAATCCAAGTCAAATACTGTTGCATTCCCCTTTTCCCCCTCCCTTTCTTCCAACATTACCTCATTTCTCTGTTTCCTTCTCTCCCATGAAATCCCTACAATCCATTATTTTTCCCTTTAACCCTTCATACTTTCACTGCCTAAAGTTAAAAACCCATTTTTTAACATATCGGACCTTTTTTCCTTTGAAAATCATTAAAAATCATATAAAAGGCATATTTTATGTGCATTTGGCGTTTTAGCCCTCTCAGGCTAAGCCCCTAGACCGTTTTTCTCCATATACTCAAGCGCCAAGACTCACTGCTCAGTCCTTAGACGCTAAACCAAAGAATACCCCCTTCCTTCATCTGTTTTCCTGTGAAAAACCCGAAAAACCCATTTTATAAAGTATAACGAGAAATATTTGAAGTCACATGTTTGATTGCCGCGATGAACATGGGCCGTTGATCTGCTCCCCAGATCCGACGGAGTGGAGCACGCCTCACCTGGTGGACCCCCCTTCCCCCGCGCCATTTTCCAGAAAACCGTCGGTTTCCATTCCGCACCGCCTTCCAAGCCAAGGTGGTTTTCTCCCGTCGGCCAGAAATTCCCTACGCTGGCCGACACGTGTCCCTAACACTGTTTAAAAACCACCATGCTATCAGATCATTTCATGCGGTAATCTTCGTACCAAGACCACGTGGCGAAATCCACCTCCACCGTCCGATCTGGGCCCTCCCATCCGACGGTTGCCGATCACTTCACCTGCTCGACCTTTAACGGACATGCGCGCCCGTTAACTCATCCACTGCGCGGCCAAGATTCAATCTCCGCCGTCGATCTCTGCAGATCGACGACTCACATTCATTTCCCTGATTCCATCGCTCGGTCAACCTCCTTCCCGCTGACTCTTCGTTGCTCGATCTCCACCGTCGATCTCTGCAGATCGACGGTCCGGATTTAATTTCTCCACAACTCTTTTCCACGACCGCTCAGATTTGATCTCTTTCGTTGGATGATGCCATCCAATGGCCCGCGTTCCTCCGCACATTCCCCAAAGCAGATTGACCTATAAATTGGATTTTTTACGTGTTTTTTGTATTTTGCAGGGTTAGGGTCATTTGTTCGTGTTTTTAATGGAAATTTCAGACCAGGAGGGTGACGACTCTCTATGTTTCGATTTATCTGAGGGAATCACTCGCAGAGTCAGTTTCACGTCTCATCGATGTTTCCACAAAGCATTGATGCCTTTTTCCTGTCTGCACAGCCCTGCATAACGAAGAAACCGTGAAAATAAACGCAGAGAAATAGTATCAGAGATTGAAGACAACAGTAAGCCAGATCACAGCAGATTAGTGGACAGTTTTGTGGGGATTAAGGCTAATACAGTTATCAAACGCCTAATCCCCAGATCAAAAAACACAGATTGAAGGAAAAACCTAAAGTGTTTATCAGACATATTGCCTCCACCGCCATATCCGAGGCCAATTGATTCCTCAACCACCACAATGCCACCTATTGCCTCAAAAAGCTCAATCAGAGGCTGAATTTATTGAACAAGTCAGATATTTTACCTCAAAACAGCCGAAGAGTTACTTCTGCCAGGATTTAATGAAAGAATGTCTGCAGAGTAACCCTAGGATCACACAGAGCCTCAAAGGTCAACAAAAAGCTCCCTCCGAGCTTACTTCATAATTGTAAACCAATTAATGCAGTGGAACACCTGTATGGTTTCTTCATCGAGCCTCCAAGGGCCAAGAAGACATTAATTCTGCATTAATTGTATTTGAGATCTTTTCATCAGATCTCACCTCCTCATCTTTCTATAAATACTTCAGTAGAAGATGAGTGAGGGGTTGGTTGTTAATGTAAATTGCTGAAGCATTGTATTGTAACTGAGCTGAAGACTCTTGATTGTAGATAGGATTTCATTGGCTCTTGGAGCTCTGCTTGTAACAGATAGGTTAGGTTGTGAAGAGAGATGGATTAAAACATTGGATCTGAAGATTGTAACTGGTTTGAAGCATCAATACAAGCTGATTTATGGGATCCTGGTCTATGCTGATGGTGATGTTATTCTCACTGTAACTTGTATTTTGTTTTTGTTTTCAATTTGTTTCATTTTCCACTATAAAGAACAGTTTAAACAGGGTTAGGACCTACTATATATCAGTAACCTTCTCTGGCTGAAAAACCTTTATTTAAATGTTTTCTCTCAACTGTGTTATTTGAAAATGATTTAATTCAGTTTAAGTACAGGGATGTTGGCGTTCCCTTGTCTTGTTGTCTTAGCTGAATGTTATTTTTAAATGTTACTTTCAATATATGTTGTGTGAAGATGAACTGAGGAAATTAAGCAAACTTTAAAGAGATCCTTACGCATAGATGACTTGCAACATAGACCACTCTTGAACCTGATTGTTCCAATTAAATCCTCTTATGACTCCATAGCCCAATGGACTAAAAACTTGCCGTCATCTTTCTTCTTGATCAAAGCTTACTCTTTTTTCTTGCAACTTCTCAATTTTGAACCTATTTGCATATAGATCTTTCCGCCTCAGATACCAACTATGTTCAACCATCCAAAAAACCAAACAAACCCTTGGTCTTCATAACTAGCCTAATATCATTACCCTAAACTTCAAAGACAATATCCATCTTTGTACATATTGGAGAGATCCCTCTCCGGATTCAGGAGGGCTAGATCCTAGAATCCCAAAGTTGGTTGAAATGATGTTAACTATGTGATCGGACTTTTTCCAATCTTGCTTATTATAGAGACCTAACATTTCTGGCGACTCTGCTGGGGATCTACAACCCCAAAACTTCATAAAATCTGGTGAGTAAGAAGCAGCCTTTTCAAGCACTACTAAGAACTGGTAATCATGATGAAACTTTTTTGAATCAGTGACAAGCTAGGTCAACCCTAGGATTCTCTTAAGTTTTTATCTAACCTTGGAAAATCAGCTAGCTTAGCCATTAGAGTAGACTCTCTTTGTCTCGTAACCGTAGCTAAGTTTTGAGGCAAAGTTAGGACATTCTTCCAAACCACAAATAAAAACAATTTAGAAAATACCAAAAAGAACTTCAGATTGGTAGTAAAACACTTGCTCTTATATTTCACTCGCCATTGGATGTGTTTTACTTCCTACTCTTAGACAAAGTCTGGAAAGGGCCAGGTAGCCTCCGGATCTCATCCTCTTTAGAGGTGACATATCTGGTGAATGCCCTCCCAGTCAATCTTTGGTTAGAGTGTGTTGTGTTTTGAGATATCCTTGAAAGGGATGTGTCACAAGCACTGTGGTGGACAGTGTACCTCTTTGAAAACACTATAGACTTTCCACTTGGCGACTCCACAATCCTGAACAGACCTTAAAAATCCACTGGGAAGAACCCTTATCATTGTAATATCCCTCAAACTCAGTTAGAAGGCTGTAGGATTTAAATTGAGAAAACATATTAGTCAACCTCTCAAAGACTGTCATATCTGGTTGAACTTTCCCTGTTGATTTGGGTCTAAAAACGTAGCATAGTGGCTCCTAGAAAGATTCACACTAGAGCCCATCTTGACACTGATCCACCTGAGACAGTTGATAACCCAGAAATAATCCTTAGGAAGTCTCCTAAGATAGAATCTTCAACTGTTTTCAGATCATCCCTAAGAGCTAATTCAGTCCCGGACAATCTTTCAGCTCTACAGAAATAAAAAACTGACTTATTGAACCCATTTAGGACTAGGTCATTTGGTGATTTAGATCAGTTAGATTCTGAGTCTTCACTTTCATCTCCGGAAACAAGTGAAAACCTTGGGAATAGAGAATCAACACCTCTTGATTTGCATTTTCTACATAATCTAGGTGTCTCTCATCCAAGATCAGCTCAGCAACTTACTGCTGTTCCATCCACTTCAATTCATCCTTCATCCATTGTTCAAACCACTTTATTTCAGCCCACACCTCCTCTTGTCAATCCACCCACACCACCTATCATGGCAGCATGGTATGCTCCCTTAGTCCTTCCTGTACCATTAGTCAATCTTCCACAGGACTATCAGTCCAAAATCCCATTGTATGATGCTAGAAATACTACAACAGCATCGCAACATGTGGACAAGATGAATGACTACTTTGACAGAAATGAAATTGATGATGATTCTGTCAAGCTTAGACTATTTGCTCAAAGTTTGGGGGGAGAAGCAAGGAAATGGTTCAAAGGTTTAGCCCCCCATAGTATTAATGATCTCCAAGGCTTCCATCAAACATTCTTAAAAAAATGGGAAGTGAGGAAGAATCCTCTCCAAGTCCTTGCTGACTATAACAATCTCCATAGGAACCCAGGGGAAAGTGTACAGGCTTATTGTACCAGATTTAACAGTGTGTATAATGCACTTTCCCCTGAACTAAAACCTCCACAGGGCTCAGCTTTAAACAAATTTCCTGAAGGGTTTGATCCTGACATGACCTATTCACTCAGAGAAAGAGTTTTTGCAACCCTTGAAGATATGAAAAGAGGTGCTCTCTCTGTGGAAGTAAAGTTAATGGAGAAGAGAGCAAGAATGAAAGCTGAAAAGAGAGTATCTTTCAGAGAGGAATCCACCCCTACTACTTCAAGCTCAAAAATGGAAAGAATGATGGAAGAAATGATGAAGAAAATGAGCATTCTAGAGAGGGCGCAAGCAAGTCTAAATCAAAACACTCCTCAAAACAGAAACCAAAACCAAAATCAGAATGTTAGAAGGAATCAACCTCCAAACAGACCCAGGGAAGATGATCAACAGATCACTCCTTCCTTTCATCAAAACTATGTAAGTGAGCTTGAGGAAGCGGATCAAATAACGGAGGACGATGATATAAACTTATTTGGGGTAGATGATGATAGCTTCGAGGTTCATTATGATAGGAAACAAGGTCTTTATACACCTTACGATGACAAAAGAGATGATAATGAAAATTATTATCAAAACATGGAAAATGCTGTCATAGAACCTTCAAAGGACTATGAAATCAGAAGTAAATCTAATCAACAAACCCCCAACAATAAAACCTCTGACAAGCCTTCTCAAACCAACACTGCAACCAAGCCTAAAACATTCAAAGAAAAAGACAAAACAATGGCTGATAATTCTGGTAGTGGTAAAGAGAAAGACACTCAAAATATTGAAAAGCAGAGTGCAAACATTAGCAGTACTAACACTTCAACTAGTACTCCTGGTAAAACAACTGTATGAAATGTAAATAAAACAAATCAGCAAGTTGTTGTTGCTGATAAAGTGGCAGAAAACAAGGTTGAAACGAGCACCTTAAAGAGTCAAATTCCTTTCAGTCTGGAACAAGAAATCTCAGGAATCAAAATTTCTGTTCCTTTGACTGAGTTAGCTGCCCAACGTGTATATAGGTCCAAAATTTTGAAGGCTTTAAACATAGAAGAAAATGAGGATACACTCAATCTTAGTGACAACCAGCCAGAGCTTATTTTTGGTCCAAATATTGAAGGTAAGTTTCAAGAGGGACCTGTCCCTCCCTTCTATGTAAGTTTGAACATTCATGACAAAATTCTACAGAATGCTATGCATGACTCAGGCGCTTCCCATAATTTAATGCCAAAAGTTGTAATGGAGAGCCTGGGTCTTGAAATTACCAGACCTTACAAAGACTTGTACTCCTTTGACTCAAGCAGAGTTACATGTGTAGGATTGATAAAAGACCTATGTGTTAACTTAGCCCAGATTCCAACCAAATGCTTAGTTATGGATATTGTGGTGGCTGATGTGCCCCCAAAGTACATAATGCTTTTATCAAGATCTTGGGGGGCTAAGTTACAGGGGACCATGCAAATGGACATGACCTATGCGACTATCCCTGTTTTTAATCAGACTAGGAGACTTTACAGGGAGTCCCACATGCAATACACAGTGACAAGTCAAGAAGCCCTCAAAACTCTCCTCTGTATGCTGTAAGTACGAGCCTTGATTATTTTATCATGTTTAATGATGAAACACTTACATAACAAATAATTTTAACAGAATTAATGGCTGAAACAGAGGAAGAGGAATACAACGATGAACTGTCAAAGCAGTTTACTGTATCTGAAAATCCTAGCAAACTAAACACAGGTATTGAACTACAAATCATCAATCCATTAAACTTAAATCTGGACAGTCAAGAGAACAATCCTCAACCCGATGAAAAAATTGAGGAGTCAAGTCATACAAAGGACATGCACCTAACTTATAAAACTAAAAATGATCCTCTCTGGACTATGTATTTTGATGGGTCATGCACTAAAACGAATGCTGGTGTTGGTGTCTAGATTAATAACACTGATAGCAAGCATACATAATGTATTTCATGTAAATTAAACTTTCAGTGTTCCAACAACATAGCAGAATATGAATCCCTTCTCTTAGGCTTGCATCTCTTGAAGAAGTTAGGAGCCAAGAGAATAAATGTGTATGGGGATTCTGAGTTAATAATTAGGCAAGTCAATAGGGAGTATAATGCAAATCACCCCAGACTTAGGGCCTACAGGAATGATGTCATGGATCTTTTGAAAACATTTGAGGAGGCCAACCTGGGTTTTGTCCCAAGGAAAAGAAACATTGCAGCCCACAATTTAGCCTTTGCTGCTAGAACCTGCCCAATGCTATATGATGACACATCTCAGATTAAATTTAGACTAGTTGTCCTAGATAACAAGAAATATTGGCAGGTGTTTGATGGAGATAAACAAATAGAAGACTTCATGCAATTCAGAAATGAGTTTGAACTCCATAGCTTAGATTCAGACTATGATACAGACTGCAGTGAAGAAAATTTTCTTGGTGAAGAAGAACCGTCTCCTGAGCTTGTAGATATTAACCTTCATACTAGCAAACTTAGAAACCAAACAGAGTTGAGTGCATAATCTGAAACAGAGGAGTTGGAAACTCTGCATTCTAAGTATGATAGTTTGCCCAAGGGTTTGGCCCCTCTATAAGAATTGTTTGATTTTAATGATGTGGCCAATAAACGTAAACTAGAACCTGTAGAAACTGAAGTGGAGGAATGTAATATAGGTAGTGAGGAAAAACCGAAAATGATCAAACTGTCCAAAACTTTGCCAGCTCACATTAAACTCAAATACATAGAGCTGTTCAAAGAATTTTCTGATGTTTTTGCATGGAGTTACGAAGATCTTAAGTCCTATGACACTGAAATAATACAACACAAAATCCCTCTTAAAGAAAACCAAAAACCATTCAAACAGAAACTGCGCAGAATAAACCCTGTACAGATGCCTTTGGTTAAAAAGGAGATCATGAAGATGCTCGATGCTGGCATTATTGTCCCCATTAGATATTCTGAGTGGGTATCTAATCTGGTGTCTGTTAGGAAGAAGACTGGAGAAATCAAGCTTTGTATAGACTTTAGAAATTTAAACAAAGCTTCGTTGAAAGACAACTACCCTTTGCCCATGATGGATCATATTTTACAAAGGGTGGTGGGGTCTAAAAGAATTTCTTTGCTAGATGGATATTCATGGTATAATCAAGTCTTAGTCCACCCTGATGATCAATTAAAGACAACTTTTACTACACCCTGGGGCACCTTCATGTATGTGAAAATGCCTTTCGGTCTAATGAATGCTGGAGCAACTTTTCAGAGAGCCATGGACATAGCCTTCTCGGAAGAATTGGGGTTCTTCATCATTATATACCTTGATGATGTCACTGTGTTTTAAAAAACAGATGAAGAACACTTAGAACATTTGAGGAAAGTTTTCAAGAAGTGCAGAAAGTTTGGGATATCTTTGAACCCCAAGAAGACTTTATTTGGCCTCCAAGAAGGTAAACTTCTTGGGCACATTATTTCAGAGGAGGGTATAAAGATAGATCCAAAGAGGATTGAGGCCATTTTGCAAATCTCTCATCCTCGAAACATCAAAGAGTTGCAGTCTTTCATTGGAAAGATCAACTTTTTGAGAAGGTTCATCCCCAACTTGGCTGAACTCCTTAGGAATATCACAAATATGTTGAAGAAGGAGCAAGGGATAAAATGGACCTTGGAAGCAAAGACATCCTTTGAGCTCGGTGAAACAAACAAACCCCAAAACACCTATTTTCATAAGTCCTGATTTTTCAAAAGATTTTTATATTTTTTCATTTGCATCAGAACATACCATAGTTGTTGTCCTTTTACAGAAAAATCTGCAAGGACAAGAGTAGCCTATTGCATTCTTTAGCAAGGAATTGAGGGAATCTCCTTTGAAGTATAACATTATGGAAAAACAAGCTTTTCTTTGGTTAAAGCTTTAAAATACTTCAGAGTGTACATCCTTCAATCACACATCATTGACTTTGTCCCAAACTTAGTTGTTAAAGACATTCTAACACAGGACCTAGATGGTAAGAGAGGTAAGTGGATTTCTGTTATCCTGAATATGATTTAGAGATAAAACCCACTAAACTCATCAAAGGCGAAGGTCTGGCTAGATTAATGGCTAAATCCAATTGTGAAGTTCTCGATATTAACATGATTAATGCTTTGGATAACCAAGAAGAATTCTTAGCTCCCATTATTGAAGACCATTTTGTGAATTCTCCTTGGTATACTGATATTGTTTATGTTTTGCTTAATTTGAATACACCTTCTGGTTTATCAAAAACAAAGGCAAGATTCCTAAAGTTGAAAGCTGTAAATTATTACATTATTAATAAATGTCTCTATTGGAAAAATGCAAGTGGTGTATTGCTTAAATGTTTTCCTGAGTTTGATGCAGAGAAGATTAAGCAGGAATTCCAAGGATGAGAGTGTGGAGGTCATTTGTACTGGAAGGCAACAGCCAACAAAATTCTGAGGGCTGGTTTCTATTGGCCTACTCTTTTTCCTGATGTACACAAGATGACCACTAATTTCCATAAATGCCAACTATTTGAAGGCAAGAGAAAATTACTACCCCTACCTCTGCATCCAATCACTATTGAAGCCCCTTTTCAACAGTGGGGACTTGACTTCATAGGAGAAATCCATCCACCATCTTCTACCCAACATAGGTGGATTCTTACTGCCACAGACTACTTCACTAAGTGGATAGAAGCGATTCCTTGTAGGCAGGCCCATGATTTAGTTATCAAAAATTTTTTGGAGACTAACATCCTCTCCAGATTTGGCTGTCCTACCAAGATCGTCACAGACAATGCAGCAACATTTGGATCAAAGAAAATGGTTGAATTCTGTCACAAGTATCGGATAACATTGGGACACTCCACAGCCTATTACCCTCAAGGTAATGTACTTGCAGAATCTTCCAACAAAATCTTAGTGAACATAATCAAGAAACTGTTGGAGGACAATAAAAAGTCTTGGCACACAAAGTTGACCCATGCACTTTGGGCTGACAGATTAACTTTAAAGAAATCTATTGGTATGTCACCCTTCCAGCTTGTGTATGGTATGGATGCAATTTTTCCAAACAGCCTTGGTGTACCAGTGATGAAGTTGATTCAAGAGTTGCAGACTGAAGAAAATGACATAATCAGAAGAATAAATCAAACCATTCATCTTCAGCAAACCAAGGAGGAAGTGTATAACAAAGCATTACAGAAACAAGATAGTATCAAGAAGATATTTGATAGAAGAACAAAGGCTAGCAATTTCAAGATTGGGGATAAAGTTTTGAAGTGGGACTCAAGAAGGGAGGAAAAGGGCAAGCATGGAAAATTTGAAAACCTATGGCTTGGCCCTTATTCTATTCATTCTGTTGCTGGAAATAATGCATTTTTCTTACAGGAACTGGATGGAACAGAATTGTTTGGGGGTCCTGTCAATGGCAGAATGCTTAAGCATTACTTCTCTTGATCCATTTTATGTTTTGAAGCCTTTTTATATTTTTCCATTATGAATAGTCCATCCACCATTGCATTAAAAGTTATGAAAAATCAAAAAATACAAAAACAAAGAAAAAATGAAAAGAGGGCAGGAATGAAAACAAGAAAGGCAAAGCCCCATGCCAAAAAGAGAAACAAATTCTGAAGGTGTGCAAGCTCAAATGCCACTCATCAAAAACACACTTCTAGTTAGTCAAACAGCCTAATCTTGACTAATTAGCTTTTAAATTTTTCTGTTGATAGGATAGTGAATTTGATTTGCCAAACTATTCAATCTTGGCTTATCAGTAGATAGATTAGGATAGAAATGAAGGTTCAAATAAACTCAAAATCTGAACCAAAGTTTCCAAATAGATAATGACTCAAAACTGTTTTATTTCTGAGTCAAACAAAATGTAAATTTGGTTCTAATCCGCTCAAAATCTGAACCAGAAGAGCTCAAAGAAAAAGCAAAAGCAGAGCTATGAAAAAGATGAAGGAAGGGCTCAAATTTCAGATCTTAAGCCTTCCATTTTTGTTTTTTATTTTTTCTGCAAATAATAATCTATGTGCAGCTTGTTTTTATGCCATAGATCACAGCAAGTCAAACAACTCAATCTTGACTTGACTTTTTTTAAATTTCTGCTTTAGAATTTAGAGAATGAAAGCATGTTGGACAGTTTAATCCCAACAGACAGTAGAATAGGTAGAGAAACATCTGGGCTCAACTGTTTAATCTGAGTTCAGGGAGAGATAAGAAGTAGAATTAGATTAGTTTTTATGCTTTCAAAAGAATAAAATGTTGAGAAAAGAGTTTTCCAATCCAATTGCACTTTGATGAAGAAGAAAATGTTAGATCAATAGGATTGGGTAGGTAGAAAGTTGTATTGATGAAGTTCATGTTTCTCTCATAAATGATATTATTTTTCAGAGCGAAGCAGAGCAAATAATGGATCAGGCACCATTCAGCATCCCAGAGAAATCAAGTCTGAATTCTTGATGCCTTCAAGAAGGCACCATCCCCTTGTGGAGCTGCTGTTAGCCACCCATAATTTTCTATCATATCAGCTGGTGGCTAAATTTTTTTGCAGACTTCAAGAAACAAATTCAGTCCTGAAATTGTTGGTGCTTGAAGTCTTTTTGGTGAAACCATAAATTGCTGGTTAGATCTTCATACCTTTCCTTCTCCAAGCCTCTGATATCCTACAAAAATCCAGGTCAGGTACTGCTGCATTCCCCTTTTTCCCTCCCCTTTCTTCCAACATTTCCTCATTTCTCCGTTTCCTTTCTCCCATTAAATCCCCACAAAAACTTGTGTTTTCCCTTTTTCCATTCGTAAAATCCATTCCCTAAGGTTAAAAACTCACTTTTTGATCTTATTCAAACCTTGATTACCCCTTTTTAAAAACATTGGAAAATCATATAAAAGGCATATTTTATGTGCATTTGGCGTTTTAGCCCTCTCAGGCTAAGCCCCTGGACCGTTTTTCTTCATATACCCGAGCGCCGAGACTCACTGCTCAGTCCTTAGACGCTAAACCAAAGAATACCCCCTTCCTTCATCTATTTTCCTTTGAAAAACCCGAAAAACCCATTTTATAAAGTTTAACGGAAAATATTTGAAGTCACGTGTTTGATTGTCGCGATGAACCTGGGCCGTCGATCTGCTCCCAAGATCCGACGGAGCGGAGCACATATCACCTGGTGGACCCCCCTTCCCCCGCACCATTTTCCAGAAAACCGCTGGTTTCCATTCCGCACCGCCTTCCAAGCCAAGTTGGTTTTCTCCCGTCGGCGAGCGATTCCCTACGCCGGCTGACACGTGTCCCCGAAACTGTTTCAAAACCACCACGCTATCAGATCATTTCACGCGCTAATCTTCGTACCAAGACCACGTGGCAGAATCCACCTCCACCGTCCGATCTGAGCCCTCCCATCCGACGGTTGCCGATCACTTCACCTGCTCGACCTTTAACGGACATGCGCGCCCCTTAACTCATCCACCGCGCGGCCAAAATTCAATCTCCGCCGTCGATCTCTGCAGATCGATGGCTCACATTCATTTTCCTGATTCCATCGCCCGGTCAACCTCCTTCCTGCTGACTCTCCGTTGCCCGATCTCTACCGTCGATCTCTGCAGATCGACAGTCCGGATTTAATTTCTCCACAACTCTTTTCCACGACCGCCCAGATTTGATCTCGACCGTTGGATGATGCCATCCAACGGCCCGCGTTCCTCTGCACATTCCCCAAAGCAGATTGACCTATAAAACTGGATTTTTTACGTGTTTTTTGTATTTTGCAGGGTTAAGGTCATTTGTTCGTGTTTTTAAGGAAATTTCAGACCAGGAGGGTGACGATCCTCTACGTTTCGATTTCTCCAAGGAGATCACTTACAGAGTTAGTTTTCACGTTTCTTCAATGTTTCCACAGGCATTGATGCCTTTCCCTACCTGCGCAGCCCTGCACAACAGAGAAAACCGTCAAAATCAATGCGGAAAAAGAGTATCAGTGGTAGAAGACCAAAAATGAACCAGAACAGCAGATTAATGGACAGATTTGTGGGGATTAAGGCTAAAGATAGTTATCAAACGCCTAATCCCCGGAGCTAAATGCAGATGAAGGAAAAATCTAAAGTGTTTTATCAGAAAAGCCCTTCACCGCCACAGATGGAGGCGAATTGATTCCTCCCAGTGACTACAGTGCCACCTGTGCCTCAAAGGATTCAATCAAGAACCGAATTTATTGATCAAAGTCAGATATTTTACCTCAAAGCAGCCGAAGAATTACTTCTGCCAGGAATTTAATGAAAGAATGTCTGCAGAGTAACCCTAACATCACATAGAGCCTCAAAGGTCAACAAAAGCTCCCTCCGAGCTTAAATTCATAAGTGTAAACCAATTAATGCAGTGAAACACCTGTATAGTCTCTTCATTTGAGCCCCCAAAGGCCAAGAAAACATTAATTCTGCGTTAATTGTATTTGATATCTTTCCATCGGATCTCACCTCCTCATGCTTCTATAAATACTTCAGTAGAAGATGAGTGAGGGGTTGGTTGTTAATGTAAATTGCTGAAGCATTGTATTGTGGCTGAGTTGAAGACTCTTGATTGTAGATAGGATTTCACTGGCTCTTGGAGCTTTTCTTGTAACAGATAGGTTAGGTTGTGAAGAGAGATGGATTAAAACACTGGATCTGAAGATTGTAACTGGTTTGAAGCATCAATACAAGCTGATTTATGGGATCCTGGTCTATGCTGATGGTGATGTTATTCTCACTGTAACTTGTATTTTTTTTCTGTTTTCAATTTGTTTCATTTTCCACTATAAAGAACAGTTTAAACAGGGTTAGGACCTACTGTATATCAGTAACCTTCTCTGGCTGAGAAACCTTTATTTAAATGTTTTCTTTCAACTGTGTTATTTGAAAATGATTTAATTCAGTTTAAGTACAGGGATGCTGGCGTTCCCTCGTCTTATTGTCTTAGCTGAATGTTATTTTTGAATGTTACTTTCAATATATGTTGTGTGAAGATGAACTAAGGAAATTAAGGTTAGCCCTGAGTCCCTTTCTTATTTGCTCAACTATTTGATTGTTTCCCTTAGGATGTGTTAAAAGCTGACTAGTTTCAAAGTACTTATCAGATCTTAGACCATTCTGTGTTATCTTTGAGTTTCCCTTTTGTTTTTTATATGTTTTGCTATCATAAGTGTATCAAAGGCTGGATAGTTTCAAAGTACTTACCAGATCCTAGTTTGCTTCTATGTTTTTCTTAAGTGCCTGGTCAAAGGCTGGCTAGTTTCAAAGTACTTACCAGATCCTGGGCTGCTCTTTGTTCTGCATCTGTCATTTCCCTTTCTTATTGTATCACTCCATTCCATAAATCAAAATTTAAATAGATCCTTACACATAGATGACTTGCCCCATAGACCACTCTTGAACCTGATTGTTCCAATTAAATCCTCTTATGACTCCATAGCCCAATGGACTGAAAAATTGCCATCATCTTTCTTCTTGATCAAAGCTTACTCTTTTTTCTTGGTGAAGAAGAGCCGTCTCCTGAGCTTGTAGATATTAACCTTCAGACTAGAAAACTTAGAAACCAAACAGAATTAAGTGCAGAAGCTGAAACAGAGGAGTTGGAAACTCTACATTCTAAGGATGATAGTTTGCCCAAGGGTTTGGGCCCTCTAGAAGAATTGTTTGATTTTGATGATGTGGCCAATAAACCTAAACTGGAACTTGTAGAAACTGAAGTGGAGGAATGCAATATAGGCAGTGAGAAAAAACCGAAAATGATCAAACTGTCCAAAACTTTGCCAGCTCACATTAAACTCAAATACATAGAGCTGTTCAAAGAATTTGCTGATGTTTTTGCATGGAGTTACGAAGATCTTAAGTCCTATGACACTGAAATAATACAGCACAAAATCCCTCTTAAAGAAAAAGCCAAAACCATTCAAACGAAGCTGTTGGAATACGCCCCGTACGAGATGCCTTTGGTTAAAAATGAGATCATGAAGATGCACGATGCTTTCGGCATTATTGTCCCTATTAGATATTACAGTGGGTGGGTATCTAATCGCGTGTCTCGTTAGGAGAAAATTTGGAGAAATCGAGGCTTTGTATAGTCTTTAGAAATTTAAACAAAGCGTTGAAGACAACTACCCTTTGCCCAAGATGGATCATATTTTACAAAGGGTGGTGGGGTCTAAAAGAATTTTCTTTGCTAGATGGCTATTACGGGTATAATCAAGTCTTAGTCCACCCCGATGATCAATTAAAGACGCAACTTTTACTACACCCACAGGGCACCTTCATGTATGTGAAAATGCCTTTCCGGTCTAATGAATCTTCGGAGCAACTTTCGCAGAGCCATGGACATAGCCTTCTCGGATAGAATTGGGGTTCTTCATCATTATATACCTTGATGATGTCACCTGCTGTTTTAAAAAAACGGATGAAGAACACTTAGAACATTTGAGGAAAGTTTTCGAGAAGTGCAGAAAGTTTGGGATATCTTTGAACCCCAAGAAGACTTTATTTGGCCTCGAGAGGTAAACTTCTTGGGCACATTATTTCGAGAGGAGTGGTATAAAGATAGATCCAAAGAGGATTGAGGCCATTTTGCAAATCTCTCATCCTCGAAACATCAAAAGAGTTGCGAGTCTTTCATTGGAAAGATCAACTTTTTGAGAAAGGTTCATCCCCAACTTGGTTTGAGAGCTCCTTAGGAATATCACAAATATAAGTTGAAGAAGGGAGCGAGGGATAAAATGGACCTTGGAGCAAAAGACATCCTTTGAGGCATCTGAGTGAAACAAGCATTAACCAAAACACAGGTTCTCATAAGTCACGATTTTCAAAAGATTTTTATATCTTCTCATTTGCGTCGAGAACATACCATAGCTCTTTGTCCTTATGTAGAGAAAAAATCCACAAGGGACTAGAGCGGCCTATTGCATTCTTTATCAAGGCATTGAGGGATGCCCCTTTGAAGTATAACATTAAGTGGAAAAGCAAGCTTTTGCTTTGGTGAAAGCATTGAAAGACTTTAGGGTATAAGCATCCTTCACTCACACATCATTGCCTTTGTCCCAAATTCGATTGTATAAAGACATTCTGAACACGTAGGACCCAGGATATGGTAAAAGAGGTAAGTAGATTGTTGTTATTCTTGAATATGATTTAGAGATAAAACCCACTAAGCTCATCAAAGGCGAGGTCTAGCTAGATTAATGGCCGAATCAAATTGTGAAGTTCTTGATATTAATATGATTAATGCTTTGGATGACCAAGAAGAATTCTCGACTCCATTATTGAAGACCATTTTGTGAATTATCCTTGGTATACCGATATTATTTTATGTTTTGCTTAATACGGAATACACCTCCTTGTTTATCAAAAACAAAGGCAAGGTTCTAAAGTGACTAAAATCTGTAAACTATTGCATTATTGATAAATGTCTTTATTGGAAAAATGTAAGTGTGTATTGCTTAAATGTTTGCACGAGTTTGATGCGCGAGAAGATTAAGCGAGAATTCCATGAAGGAGAGTGTGGGAGGGCATTTATACTTGAAGGCAAATGCATCAACAAAATTCTCACGAGAAAGTTGGTTTCTATTGGCCTACTCTTTTTCCGATGTACATCAATATGACCACTAATTGCCATAAATGCCAATTATTTGAAGGCAAGAGAAAATTATTTCTACCCACCGCCTCTCGCATCCAACTCACTGTTAAAGCTCCTTTTTCAACAAGTGGGGACTACGACTTCATAGGAGAAATCCATCCACCATCTTCTGCTCGACGATAGGTGGATTCTTGCACCCGCTACGAACTATTTCACTAAGTGGATAGAAGCCATTCCTTGTAGACGGGCCAATGATTCAGGTTATCATAAAATTCATGGAGACTAACATCCTCTCTAGATTTGTTTGTCCTACCGAGTCATCAATGAATAATGCAACAGAATTTGGATCAAAAGAAAATGGTTGAATTTCTGTCATCAAGTATTAGATAACATTGGGACACTCCACAGACCTATTACCCTCAAGGTAATGGACTTGCGAGAATCTTCCAACAAAAGCTTAGTGAAAAATAATAAAAAAAGCTTGTTGGAGGACAATAAAAAAGTCTTGGCACACAAAGTTGATCCATGCACTTTGGTGCATGATTAACTTTAAGAAATCTATTGGTATGTCACCCTTCCGGCCTTGTGTATGTGGTACGGATGCAATTTTTCTCCCTACACACCTTGGTGTACTAGGGTATGAAGATAATTCAAGAGTTGTAGTACGCATAAAAATGACATAATCGTGGAAGAATAAATCAAACACATTCATCTTCAGACAAACCGAGTAGAGGAAGTGTATAACAAAGCATTGCAAATTAGAAAACAAGACAGGTATCATGAGGATATTTGATAGAAGGAAAAAAGGCCACGACAATTTTCAAGATTGGGGACAAAGTTTTAAAGTGGGACTCAAGGAGGGAAGACAAAGGGAAAGTATGGTAAATTTGACAATATATGGCTTGGCTCCCTTACTCTATTCATTCAGGCTTGTTGGAAACAATGCATTCTTCTTACAAGAGCTAGATGGAACAGAATTCTTTGGGGTCCTGGCTAATGGTAGGATGCTTAAGCAGTAACTTCTCTTGATCCATTTTTTTATGTTTCTTCTTTGGAGCCTTTTACCTTTTCCATTGTAAATATTTAATCCACCATTGCATCTCAAAGTTATGAAAAATCAAGAAAATACAAAAACGAGAGAAAAAATGAAAAGAGGGCAGAGGAATGAAAACAAGAAAGGCAAAGCCCCATGCCAAAAAGAGAAAGCAAATCGTTTGAAAGTGTGCAAGCTCAAATGCTCGCTCCCTGCGAAAACACATTTCTAGTTAGTTAAACATGACCCTAATTCTTGACTAATTAGCTTTAAATTTTCTGCTGATAGGATAGTGAATTTGATTTGCCAAATTGTTCAATCTTGGCTTATCAGTAGATACATTAGGATAGAAATGAAGGTTCAAACAAACTCAAAATCTAAACCAAAGTTTCCAAAGAGAGATGACTCAAAACTGTTTTATTTTCTGAGTCATAAAAGAGAAGAACTGGTTCTAATTTGTCCAAAATCTGAATCAGATATCAAGGAAGAGGCAACTCAAACAAAAGCAAAAACAGAGCTGTGAAGAAAAGAGAAGGCCATGATGAGAAACTTTCAGATCTTGAGCCTTCCATTTTGATTTTTAATTTTCCGCAAATAATAATCTATGTGCAGCTTGTTCTTATGCCATAGATCACAGCAAGTCAAATAGCTTAATCTTGACTTGACTGTTTTTAAATTTTTGTTGTAGAATTTAAGAATGAAAGTCTGTTGGACAGTTTAATCCCAACAGACAGTAGATTAGGTAGAGAAATATCTGAGCTCAACTGTTTAATCTGAGTCTAGGGAGAAATAAGGAGTAGAAGTAGATTAGTTTTTATGCTTCCAAAAGAATAAAATGTTGTGAAAAGAGTTTGCCAATCCAAGTGCACTCTGATGAAGAAAAAATGCTAGATCAGTAGGATTGGGTAGGTAAAAAGTTTGTATTGACGAAGGACCATTGTTTTCATGGCTGCTAAATATGTTTTCAAACAAGATCATCCAGCAAAGGAAGGGCAGCCCAGTGGATCAGGCATAGATCAGCCTCCCAGAGAATGCAAGTCTGAAATTCTTGATGCCTTCAAGAAGGCACCATCCCCAAGTGGAGCCACTGTTAGCCACCTATAATATTGTGTTATACCAAAAGGTGGCTAAGACCTTTTTGAGCCTCCAAGGAACAAATTTTATCACTAAAAATTGTTGGCTCTTGAAGACTCCTTGAAGGCCTCATGCCTCTGTCCGAAATCTTCATTTACTATTTCCATTTCATGCTCTGAAATTCTGCTAATTTCATAAGAAAATACCGCTGAAGAACCATCATTTTCGCCCTTCTCCCACTCAAAACTAACCTTCATCTGCTCCCCTTTTCCTCCATAAAATCCCCTTTGTTTTCATTATTTCTTCTCTTTCCCTCATGAAAAAACACTTTTACAAAGTTAAAAGACTCACTCTTTAGCTTTGCCATAACCCCCATTTCCATTGAAAAACCATGAAAAATGCATAAAAAACCAAGCGCTAACTCTAGGAGCGCTCATCACAAATTTCTGAAATGCGATCCAGCGCAGATCGCAAACCGCAAATTTTAGTTTTCATTTAAAATGCCCATCACGTTTTCCTTTTTTGTGATTTGCGATCAGTCTCTGTCACATAATCCGCCATCGTGTTTTCCACTTTTGCGATTTTGCGCCATCGCAAATATTTGCGCTGGGATCCATCGCATTTTCCGCACATCGCAATATCGCATAACCGCAATATCGCATTTTCTCTTCGTCACATAATCCGCCATCGCGTTTTCCATTTTTGCGATTTGCGATCAATTCCGCCAGACCCACCATATGATACCCCCGCCTTTCATACAAAAACGTTTTTTTCCTTTGTAAAGTCGAAAATGATATATTTTTTGGTTTACAAAGGTTTTGCCCATTACATCCCGCTGTTGCATTTCCGCCATCAATCTGCACCCCCGCTCCATGATCCAACGGTTACGCTCCTTCCCCGCCTCCTAAGCAGTTTAAACCTAAAACGCAGGATTTCTTAATCATTTTTGTGTTTTGCAGGTGTTTTAATGGTTTTCCATTTGTATAATGAAAGAGAGCAGAGGGCCGGGAAAGACGTTTCCTGCGCCTCTGAGCTGTTAAACAGAACCATCTGCGGGGTTTTGCTCCATTGTTTTCTCAATGCTTCATGGGCATTGATGCCTTTAAAAGCCCAGTGCGGCCCTGCACATCGACAAGACGCTATTTTATTCAAAAGAACAGTTAACGAGTATCAGTTTTAAAGACAAAACGCAACAGATGAAGATTGAAGACAGTTTTTACGGGGATTACGGCTAAGACAGTTATCAAAAGCCTAATCCCCGATTTAAAAACACGATTTAAAGAAAACCCAAAGTGTTTATCAGACAGAAAGGACCTCCACCGCCATACTTGAGGCGCTTTGATTCCTCAGCTACCATAAAAGCCACCTGTTGCCTCAAAGTGTTCGAACAGAAGCTGAACTTATTGCAGAGATAGATATTTCGCCTCCAGCACAGCCAGGGAGTTATTTCTGCCAGGAAATAAATGCAGAAATATCTGCAGAGTTATTCCAAACATTACACAAAGCCTCAAAGTAAAATAAAGCTCCCACCGAGCTTAATTCGTAAATGTAAAACAGTTAATACAAAGAACCACTTGTAAACTTCTTCATCGAGCCCCTCAAAAGGCCAAGAAGTATTGAATCTATATTAATTGCTTCGAGAGATCTTTTGTTAGATTTCACCTCCTCATTCTTCTATAAATACCTCAGTAGAAAATGAGAAATTGTTGGTTGTTAATGTAATTGCCGAAGCATTGTAATTGTAACTGAGCTGAAAACTCTTGATTGTAGATAGGATTTCATTGGCTCTTGGAGCTCTTCTTGTAACAGATAGGTTCATTTATGAGGAGAGATGGAATAAAACACTCGATTTAAAGATTGTAACTGGTTTCAAGCATCAATACAAGCTGATTTATGGGATCCTGGTCTATGCTGATGGTGATGTTATTCTCACTGTAACTTGTATTTTGTTTCTGTTTTCAATTTGTTTCATTTTCCACTATAAAGAACAGTTTAAACAGGGTTAGGACCTACTGTATATCAGTAACCTTCTCTGGCTGAGAAATATTTATTTAAATGTTTTCTTTCAACTATGTTATTTGAAAATGATTTAATTCAGTCTAAGTACAGGGATGATGGCGTTCCCTCATCTTTTTGTCACAGCTGAATGTTATTTTTAAATGTTACTTTCAATATATGTTGTGTGAGGATGAATTGAGGAAATCAAGGTTAGCCCTGAGTCCCTTTCTTATTTGCTCAATTATTTGATTGTTTCCCTTAGGATGTGTTAAAAGCTGACTAGTTTCGAAGTACTTATCTTAGACCATTCTGTGTTATCTTTGTGTTTCCCTTTGTTTTTATATGTATTCTATCAGAAGTGTATCAAAGGCTGGATAGTTTCAAAGTACTTACCAGATCCTAGTTTGCTTCCATGTTTTTCTTAAGTGCCTGGTCAAAGGCTGGCTAGTTTCAAAGTACTTACCAGATCCTGGGCTGCTCTTTGTTCTGCATCTGTCATTTCCCTTTCTTATTGTATCACTCCATTCCATAAATCAAACTTTAAAGAGATCCTTAGGCATAGATGACTTGCCCCATAGACCACTCTTGAACATGATTGTTTCAATTAAATCCTCTTATGACTCCATAGCCCAATGGACTAAAACCCGCCATCATCTTCTCTTCTTGATCAAATCTTATTCTGGTGCTTGCAACATCTCACCTTTGAACCTATTTGCACATAGATCTTTCCGCCTCAGACAGCAGCTATGTTCAACCATCCGGAAAAACCAAACAAAACCCTTGGACTTCATAACTAGCCTAATATCATTATTCTAAACTTCAAAGACAATATCCATCTTTGTACATATTGGAGAGATCCCTCTCCGGATTCAGGAGGGCTAGATCCTAGAATCCCAAAGTTGTTGAAATGATGTTAACTCTGTGATCAGACTTTTGCCAATCTTGCTTATTACAGAGACCTAACATTTCTGGCGACTCCGTCGGGGACTTTTGAGTTCTTTTCATTTTAAATACTGCTAAGACTTAGAATACTCGTGATCTCTTTAGATTGGTATATGGTGGTGGACCATAGGACATTTTACCTCCTTAGGAGTTGAAAATCTTCCACCTGGCGACTCCACACTCTGAAATTCCCAAAAGACCAAATGACTCCACTAGTAGAAGACCCTGAACTGATTGACCAGACACAGTGACCTCTTTCTTGATTTACAATTATGATTCAAAGAATACAACGAAGATATGCCCCAATGAGTAGAGATCATATCCCTAGGTTTCCACATAAGATGCCCCAGGTGAATTGGGATGACAACCTGCCTCTTTTTCAAGGCGAAAAGTTTGATGACCCTCTATTACATCTCATCAAATTTCATATACATGTATAGAGGTTGAAAGTTGAATGGCATGAAGACTGCCTAATGAAAATGTTCATGTTAACATTAGAAGGAAAAGCTAGGGATTGGTATGAATGCTTAAGATCTAGTAGTCTGTTTTCTTTAAAAGACCTTGAATATGTGTTCTATGAGAACTATGAAGAAAACGCTACGTCATTATCATGGGGTGCAATATATTATGATCCATCACAAAATATCACCCAACACATTATAGATAATGAGGAAGTTTTGGAAGAGATGCATCCTGAAGATCTTTTAACAGCCATTCATGAGTTTAATCTCCTATTGAAAAATTTTAAGAACATAGATGAATCAGTTGAGGAAGAGATGATCCAAGAAATAATGGACGTTCCTCGAGATATCCCTGAAAACTCAAATATTGATTCATCATCCCTTATATCTGAGGCTCAAGAAGACATCCAGCCTCAAAATCAGTCTTCGCAAGAGACAGAGAATTGCTGTACTTCTGTGCAAAGGGACATGGAAACATTTTCCCCTTTGACAGAGAAGGAAATAGAACAGACTATTTATAAACAGTCAGTCTCTGAAACTTTTTGCAAAACAAACACTCTTGCCCATTCGCATAGAGAACTTTGTTATACAGATTTAGAAAATTCTTTTGTAAATCATAATGAAGAGAGACCTGCTGATAACCCAATATGTTTGACTGATGAAATTGTTTATTCCGATGATTTTCCAAATTTCGATCAGTCTGATGATGATGATGAGTTTCAAGAAAAAATTAATCACGCAGGGCAACCTGCGTTCGATTGGTGTTATGAGTTTCACCATCATCAACTTGAAAGCAGAAATCACCCATTTCAATCCATCACAAATCGCTTTCGCATAATTGGGAATCAACAACTTTTCAACTCAAAATGTGAAGAGAAGAACAATGAAGAAATTTTTGAGCAAGAGGAAACCATTGAATACACCCCTGCTCAAGAATATAATAACCTCTTCATAGAATTTAGTCCACTGAATACGAGCATACAAGGGCCACAAGAGGACAACACTGTCAAATATGATGAGTCCTCCAGTTCAAAAGATGAGGAAGATGAAGGAGAAAAAAAAAATAGAAGACTATCCTGCTGTGGATATATCATCTTCTCAAGAAGAAACTTCTCCCTTCACTAATATTATTCTGCCATTTAAAGAGCCTGAATTTATATCAGAAGCAAGCATAGATTCAAAGAAAGAAGATATTTAACTGTTTGCTATTTTGCAGGTTAAGAATGATGATACTTCCAAGCTACATACTGAAGAGATAGTCCTCAAAGCTGATGTCTTGGAAGTAGATGATCTACCAATTGTGGAGGACCAAAAGGAAGAGAATCTTCATCTTTTCTTTGTTGATCCTATGGAAGAGTGTGTGGAAATCCCAACTAGCTCAAATTATCAAGCATTGATCCTTTGCAAAAGCCAGAGACATGAAAAGCTGTCACCTTCTGTGATAGCCTTGGTTTGAAGATTAATCTTCAAAATATACTATGGATACCTCTGACAAGCAGCCAGACTTTCTTCTTCTTCTTGACATTACTCAGCTGGCTGCATTGGCACTTTTGTATCATATGAATATGTAAATACTCCATGTTTAGAATAGGTTAGATAGGAATGTCAATAAAGCTTAGTTCCGAGCATGAAGTTAGTTGTTGTTTTCTGCTTTGGAGAAAAAATCAAGGATTCAAAAATACAAAAACAAAGAAAATGAAAAGAGGGCAGAAGGAAAACAAGAAAGAAACAGCCCCATGCCAAAAAGAGAAATAAATCTGAAAGTGTGCAAGCTCAAATGCCACTCCTCAAAACACACTTCTAGTTAGTCAAACTGCCTAATCTTGACTAATTAGCTTTAAATTTTCTGCTGATAAGATAGTGAATTCGATTTTCCAAACTGTTCAATCTTGGCTTATCAGTAGATAGATTAGGATAGAAATGAAGGTTCAAACAAACTCAAAATCTGAACCAAAGTTTCCAAAGAGAGATGACTCAAAACTGTTTTATTTTCTGAGTCATAAAAGAGAAAAACTGGTTCTAATTTTCCCAAAATCTGAATCAGATATGAAGGAAGAGACAGCTCAAACAAAAGCAAAAACAGAGCTGTGAAGAAAAGAGGAGGCCATGATGAGAAACTTTAAGATCTTAAGCCTTCCATTTTTTTTGTTTTAATTTTCTGCAAATAATAATCTATGTGTAGCTTGTTCTTATGCCATAGATCATAGCAAGTCAAACAGCTCAATCTTGACTTGACTGTTTTTAATTTTTTTTTGTAGAATTTAGAGAATGAAAGTCTGTTGGACAGTTTAATCCCAACAGACAGTAGATTAGGTATAAAAACATCTGGGCTCAACTATTTAATCTAAGTTCAAGGAGAAATAAGGAGTAGAATTAGATTAGTTTTTATGCTTTCAAAATAATAAAATGTTGTGAAAAGAGTTGGCCAATCCAAGTGCTCTCTGATGAAGAAAAAATGTTAGATCAGTAGGATTGGGTAGGTAGAAAGTTTGTATCGATGAAGGACCATTGTTTTCATGGTTGCTAAATATGTTTCCAAAAAAGATCATTCAGCAAAGGAAGGGCAGCCCAATGGATTAGGCACAAGTCAGCGTCCTAGAGAAATCAAGCCTGAATTCTTGATGCCTTCAAGAAGGCACCATCCCCAAGTGGAGCCACTGTTAGCCACCTATAATATTTTGTTATACCAAAAGGTGGCTAAGACTTTTTTGAGCCTCCAAGGAACAAATTTTATCACTAAAAATTGTTGGCTCTTGAAGACTCCTTGAAGGCCTCATGCCTCTGTCTGAAATCTTCATTTACTATTTCCATTTCATGCTCTGAAATTCTGCTAATTTCATAAGAAAAGACTGCTGAAGAACCATCATTTTCAACCTTCTCCCACTCAAAACTAACCTTCATCTGCTCCCCTTTTCCTCCATAAAATCCCCTTTGTTTTCATGATTTATTCTCTTTCCCTCATGAAAAAACACTTTTACAAAGTTAAAAGACTCACTCTTTAGCTTTGCCATAACCCCCATTTCCATTGAAAAACCATGAAAAATGCATAAAAAACCAAGCGCTAACTCTAGGAGCGCTCATCACAAATTTCTGAAATGAGATCCAGCGCAGATCGCAAACCGCAAATTTCAGTTTTCATTTAAAATGCCCATCGCGTTTTCCTTTTTTGCGATTTGCAATCAGTCTCCGTCACATAATCCGCCATCGAGTTTTCCACTTTTGCGATTTTGCGCCATCACAAATATTTGCGCTGCGATCCATCGCATTTTCTGCACATCGCAATATCGCATAACCGCAATATCGCATTTTCTCTTCGTCACATAATCCACCATCGCGTTTTCCATTTTTGCGATTTGCGATCAGTTCCGCCAGACCCACCATATGATACCCCCGCCTTTCATACAAAAACGTTTTTTTCCTTTGTAAAGTCGAAAATGATATATTTTTTGGTTTACAAAGGTTTTGCCCATTACATCCCGTTGTTGCATTTCCGCCGTCAATCTGCACCCCCGCTCCATGATCCAACGGTTACGCTCCTTCCCCGCCTCCTAAGAAGTTTAAACCTAAAACGCAGGATTTCTTAATCATTTTTGTGTTTTGCAGGTGTTTTAATGGTTTTCCATTTGTATAATGAAAGAGAGTAGAGGGTCGGGAAAGACGTTTCCTACGCCTCTGAGCTGTTAAAGAAAACCATCTGCGGGGTTTCGCTCCATTGTTTTCTCAATGCTTCATGGGCATTGATGCCTTTAAAAGCCCAGTGCGGCCCTGCGCATCAACAAGACGCTATTTTATTCAAAAGAACAGTGAAAGAGTATCATTTTTAAAGACAAAACACAGCAGATGAAGATTGAAGACAGTTTTTACGGCGATTACGGCTAAGACAGTTATCAAAAGCCTAATCCCCGATTTAAAAACACGATTTAAAGAAAACCTAAAGTGTTTATCAGATAGAAAGGACCTCCACCGCCATACTTGAGGCGCATTGATTCCTCAGCTACCATAAAAGCCACCTGTTGCCTCAAAGCGTTCGAACAGAAGCTGAACTTATTGCAGAGACAGATATTTCACCTCCAGCACAGCCAGGGAGTTATTTCTGCCAGGAAATAAAAACGACAAAAAGTTAAGAAATATGTTATCTTGCACATATAGTGCGCCGCACTTCATCAGCTTACGATTCCCGGATTGACAAATTAAATGCAGCAATTTAGGACACACTAAATTGAACAAACAACACTAGCATGATTTCTTATTAGAACAAGAGACCAGGAAGACATTAATTACGCAAGGATTGTATTTGAGATCTTTTCATCAGATCTTACCTCCTCATCCTTCTATAAATACTTCAGTAGAAGATGAGTGAGGGGTTGGTTGTTAATGTAATTGCTGAAGCATTGTAATTGTAACTGAGCTGAAAACTCTTGATTGTAGATAGGATTTAACTGGCTCTTGGAGCTCTGCTTGTAATAGATAAGTTAGGTTTTGAAAGAAAGATGAATTGACACACTGGATTTGAATATTGTAACCAGTTTGAAGCATCAATACAAGTTGATTTATGGGATCCTGATCTATTCTGACGGTGATGTTGTTCTTACTGTAACTTGTGTTTTATTTCTGTTTCCATTTTGTTTCATTTTCTACTATAAAGAACATTTTAAACATAGGTAGGACCTATTGTATATCAGTAACCTTCTCTGGCTGAGAAACCTTTATTTACATGTTTCACTTTCCATTTTGTCATTGTTTGAAAATGATTTAAGTGCGGGGATACTGAGTGTTCCCTCTCTTTTATCTGCATTGTGAATATTATTTTAAAATGTTGCCACAATATATGTTGTGTGAGGATCAGATGAGAAATCAAGAGTTAGCCTGAGTCCCCTTTCATAGCCAACTCAATTAGCAGTTGTTTTACTCCGGATATAATTACAGCGACCAATTTAGAAAGTACTTATCAGATCTTAGACCATTCTATGTTATCTTTGTGTTCCCTTTTGTTTTTATATGTTTTCTATCAGAAGTGTATCAAAGGCTAGATAGTTTCAAAGTACTTACCAGATCCTAGTTTGCTTCTATGTTTCTCTTAAGTGATTGGTCAAAGGCTGGCTAGTTTCAAAGTACTTACCAGATCCTGGGCTACTCTTTGTTCTGCATTTGTCATTTCCCTTTCTTATTGTATCACTCCATTCCATAAATAAAACTTTAAAGAGATCCTTAGGCATAGATGACTTGCCCCATAGACCACTCTTGAACCTAATTGTTTCAATTAAATGCTCTTATGACTCCATAGCCCAATGGACTGAAGACCTGCCATCATCTTTCTTCTTGATCAAAGCTTATTCTATTTGCTTGCAACTGCTCACCTTTGAACCTATTTGCATATAGATCTTTTCCGCCCTCGGGCAGAAACTATATTCCGCTTCTCAGAAAAAACCAAACAGCCCTTGGGTCTCATAACCAACCTAATATGTTACCCTAAACACCAAGAACAATATCCATCTTTGCACATATTGGAGAGGTCCCTCTCCGGATTCAGGAAGACTAGATCTCGAATCTAAAAGTTAGTTGAAATGATGTTAACTACCGTGAAGAGACTTTGTAATCTTGCTTACTATGGAACCTAACATTTTGACGACTCCATTTGGGGAATGGGCCCGGAATCTTCATAAGACCTTGGTAAAAAGCAGCCTTTCCAAGCACTACCAAGGAATGGTAATAATGATAAAACTTGTTAGAATCAGTGACAAACTAGGTCAACACTAGGATTCCTTTAAGTTTTTATCTAACCTTGGAAAATCAGCTAGCTTAGCCATAAGAATGGGTTGTCTTTGCCCCATAACCGTAGCTAAGTTTTGAGGAAAAGTTGGACATTCTTCTAAAACCACAAATAAAAACAGTTCAGAAAATACCAAAACATTTCAGATTGGTAGTGAAACACTAGTTTTTGATATCTTGTTTACATTTTTGATGTGTTTTACTCTATACTCTTAAGACAGAGTCTGGAAAGGGCCAGGTAGCCTCCGGATCTCCTCCTCTTTTAGAGGTGACATATCTGATGAATGCCCTCCCAATCAATCTCTGGTTAGAGTTTGTTGTGTTTCGAGATATCCTTTAAAAGGAAGGTTTCACAAACACTGTGGCGGACAGTGTACCCCTTTGAAAACACTCTAGACTTTCTACCTGGCGGTTCCAAAATCCTGAACAGACCTTAAGACTCCACTGGGAAGAACCCTCATCGTTATAATATCCTTCAGACTTAATTAAAAGGCTGTAGGATTAGAAGTGAGAAAACAGATTAGTTGACCTCTCAAAGATTGTCATATCTGGTTGAACTTTTCTTGTTTATTTGGGTCTAAAAACTTACCATAGTGGCTCCTAGAAAGATTCACACTAGAGCCCATCCCGACCCTGATCCATCTAAGATAGTTGATAACCCAGAAAGAATCCTTAGGAAGTCTCCTAAGATACAATTCTAGGCATTTTGAATCCTTACAAGTGATAAGTCCTGAAAATCTTTGGCTCTCCTTGAAATCACAAATAACATGAACTTGAGAAATTCGGGATCTAGGTCATTTAGCGATTTAGATCAGTTAGATTCTGAGCCTTCACTTTCATCTCCCGAAACAAGTGAACCCTTTGGGGATAGAGAATCAACACCCCCTAATTTACATTTTCTACATAATCTAGGCGCCTCTCATCCAAGATCAGCTCAGAAATCTACTGTTGTTCCATCCACTTCTGTTCACCCGTCATCCACTGTTCAAACCACTCCACTTCAACCCACACCTCCTCTTGTAAATCCACCACCTATCATGGCAGCATGGTATGCTCCCTTAGTCCTTCCTGTACCATTAGTCAATCTTCCACAGGAATATCAGTCCAAAATTCCATTGTATGATGCTAGCAATACTATAACAACATCTCAACATGTGGACAAGATGAATGATTACTTTGACAGAAACGAAATTGATGATGATTCTGTCAAGTTGAGACTATTTGCTCAAAGTTTGGGGGGAGAAGCAAGAAAATGGTTTAAAGGTTTAACCCCCCATTGTATTAACGATCTCCAAGCCTTCCATCAAACATTCTTAAACAAATGGGAAGTGAGAAAGAATCCTCTCCAAGTCCTTGCTGACTATAGCAATCTCCATAGGAACCCTGGGGAAAGTGTACAATCTTATTGTACCAGATTTAACAACGTCTATAATGCACTTTCCTACGAACTAAAACTTATACGGAATGACTTTAAACAAATTTCTTGAAGGGTTTGATCCTGACATGACATATTCACTCAGAGAAAGAGTCTTTGCAACCCTTGAAGATATGCAAAGAGGTGCTCTTTCTGTGGAAGTTAACCTTATGGAGAAGAGAGCAAGAATGAAAGCTGAAAAGAGAGTATCTTTTAGAGAGGAGTCCACACCTTCCACTTCAAGCTCAAAGATGGAAAGAATGATGGAAGAAATGATGAATAAAATGAGCATTCTAGAAAGAGCGCAAGCAAGTCTAAATCAGAATGCTCCTCAAAACAGAAACCAAAACCAGGATCAGAATATCAGAAGAAATCAGCCTCCAAACAGACCCAGGGAAGATGATCAACAGATCACTCCTCCCTTCCATCAAAACTTTTTAAGTGAGGTTGAGCAAACATATCAAATAACAGAGGACGATGATATAAAATTATTTGGGGTAGATGATGATGACTTCGAGGTTCATTATGATAAAAAACAAGGTCTTTATACACCTTACGATGACAAAAGAGATGATAATGAAAATTATTATCAAAACATGGAAAACGCTGTCATAGAGCCTTCAAAGGAATATGAACTCAGAAGCAAATCTAATCAACAAACCCCCAACAATAAAACCTTTGACAAGCCTTCTCAAAATAGCACTACAACCAAGTCTAAAATAATAAAACAAAAAGACAAAACAATGGTTGTTAATTCTGGTAATAGTAAAGAGAAAGACACTCAAAATATTGAAAAAGAGAGTGCAAACATTAGCAGTACTAACACCCTGGCTGGTACTCCTGGTAAAACAACTATTTCAACTGTAGATAAACCAAGTCAGCAAGTTGTTATTGCTGATAAAGTGGCAGTGAACAAGGCTGAAATCAATGCTTTAAAGAGTCAAAACCTTTTCAGCCTGGAACAGGAAATCTCAAAGATCAAAATTTCTGTTCCTTTGACTGAGTTAGCTACCCAACATGTATATAGGTCCAAAATTTTGAAGGCTTTGAACTTAGAAGATAATGAAGATACACTCAATCTTAATGATGACCAAACAGAGCTTATTTTTGGTCCAAATATTGAAGGTAAATTCCAAGAGGGTCCTATCCCTCCCTTTTACGTAAGCTTAAACATTCATGACAAAATTCTGCACAATGCTATGCATGACTCAGGTGCTGCGCTTCCCATAATTTAATGCCAAAAGCTGTAATGGAAAGCCTGGGTCTTGAAATTACCAGACCTTACAAAGACTTGTACTCCTTTGACTCAAGCAGGTTTAAATGTCTGGGATTGATAAAAGATCTCTGTGTTAACTTAGCCCAAATTCCAGCCAAATGTTTAGTCATGGATGTTGTTGTGGCTGATGTACCCCCAAAGTATGGAATGCTTTTATCAAGATCTTGGGGGGCTAAGTTACAGGGGACCATGCAAATGGACATGACCTATGTGACTATCCCTGTTTTCAATCAGACTAGAAGACTTTATAGGGAGTCCCACATGCAATACACAGTGACAAGTCAAGACAGGCCTCAAAACTCTCCTCTGTACGCTGTAAGTACGAGCCTTGATTCTTTTATCATGTTTAATGATGAAGCCCTCACAGAACAAATCACTTTAACAGGGTTAATAGCTGAAACGGAGGAAGAGGAATACAACACTGAAGGGTCGAAACAGTTTATTGTATCTGAAAATCCTAGAAAACCAAACACAGGTCTTGAACTACAAAGCATCAATCCATTACACTTAAATTTTGACAGTCAAGAGAGCAATCCTCAACCCGATGAAAAACTTGAGGAGTCAAATCATACAAAGGACATGCACCAAACTGATAAAACTGAACATGATCCTCTTTGGACTATGTATTTTGATGGGTCATGCACTAGAACAAATGCTGGTGCAGGTTTCTGGATTACTAACACTGAAAAAAATCATACAGAATGTATTTCATGTAAATTAAACTTTCAGTGTTCCAACAACATAGCAGAATATGAATCCCTTCTCTTAGGCTTGCATCTCTTGAAAAATCTAGGTGCCAAGAGAATCAATGTATATGGGGATTCTGAGTTAATCATTAGGCAAGTCAATGGGGAGTATAATGCAAATCACCCCAGACTTAGGGCCTACAAGAATGATGTCATGGATCTTTTGAAAACATTTGAGGAATCCAACTTAAGTTTTGTCCCGAGGAAAAGAAATCTTGCAGCCCACAATTTAGCCTTTGCTGCTAGAACCTGCCCAATGCTATATGATGACACATCTCAGATTAAATTCAGACCAGCTGTCCCAGATAACAAGAAATATTGGCAGGTGTTTGATGGAGATAAACAAATAGAAGACTTCATGCAATTCAGAAATGAGTTTGAACTCCATAGCTCAGATTCAGACTATGATACAGACTGCAGTGAAGAAAATTTTCTTGGTGAAGAAGAACCATCTCCTGAGCTTGTAGATATTAACCTTCAGACTAGCAAACTTAGAAACCAAACAGAGTTGAGTGCAGAATCTGAAACAGAGGAGTTGGAAACTCTGCATTCTAAGGATGATAGTTTGCCCAAGGGTTTGGCCCCTCTAGAAGAATTGTTTGATTTTAGTGATGTGGCCAATAAACCTAAACTGGAACCTGTAGAAACTGAAGTGGAGGAATGTAATATAGGCAGTGAGAAAAAACCGAAAATGATCAAACTGTCCAAAACTTTGCCAGCTCAAATTAAACTCAAATACATAGAGTTGTTCAAAGAATTTTCTGATGTTTTTGCATGGAGTTACGAAGATCTTAAGTCCTATGACACTGAAATAATACAGCACAAAATCCCTCTTAAAGAAAACCAAAAACCATTCAAACAAAAACTACGCAGAATCAACCCTGTCCAGTTGCCATTGGTTAAGAAGGAAATTATGAAGATGCATGATGCTGGTATTATTGTCCCTATTAGATATTCTGAGTGGGTATCTAATCTGGTGTCAGTTAGGAAAAAGACTGGAGAAATCAGGCTTTGTATAGACTTCAGGAATTTAAACAAAGCTTCATTGAAAGACAACTACCCTTTACCCAAAATGGATCATATTTTGCAAAAGGTGGTAGGGTCTAAAAGAATTTCTTTGCTGGATGGCTATTCAGGGTATAATCAAGTCTTAGTCCACCCTGATGATCAATTAAAGACAACTTTTACTACACCCTGGGGCACTTTCATGTATGTGAAAATGCCTTTTGGTTTAATGAATGCTGGAGCAACCTTTCAGAGAGCCATGGACATAGCATTCTCGGAAGAATTAGGCTTCTTCATCATTATCTATCTTGATGATGTCACTGTGTTTTCAAAAACAGATGAAGAACACTTAGAACATTTGAGGAAAGTTTTCGAGAAGTGCAGAAAGTTTGGAATATCTTTAAACCCTAAGAAGACTTTATTTGGTCTCCAAGAAGGTAAACTTCTTGGGCACATCATTTCAGAAGAGGGTATAAAGATCGATCCCATGAGGATTGAGGCCATATTGCAAATTTCTCATCCTCGAAACATCAAAGAGTTGCAGTCTTTCATTGGGAAGATAAACTTTTTGAGAAGGTTCATCCCTAACTTGGTTGAGCTCCTTAGGAATATCACAAACATGTTGAAAAAGGAGCAAGGGATAAAATGGACCTTGGAAGCAAAGACATCCTTTGAGCTGGTGAAACAAGCGTTAACCAAAACACCGGTTCTCATAAGTCCTGATTTTTCAAAGGATTTTTATATCTTCTCATTTGCATCAGAACATACCATAGCTGTTGTCCTCTTACGAAAAAACCCACAAGGACAAGAGCAGCCTATTGAATTCTTTAGTAAGGCATTAAGGGATGCCCCTTTGAGGTATAACATTATGGAAAAGCAAGCTTTTGCTTTGGTTAAAGCATTGAAAGACTTCAGAGTATACATCCTTCACTCACATATTATTACCTTTGTTCCAAATTTAGTTGTTAAAGACATTCTAACACATGACCCAGATGGTAAGAGAGGTAAGTGGATTGCTGTTATTCTTGAATATGATTTAGAGATTAAACCCACTAAGCTCATCAAAGACCAAGGTTTAGCTAGATTAATGGCTGAATCAAATTGTGAAGTTCTCGATATTAACATGATTAATGCTTTGGATAACCAAGAAGAATTCTTGACTCCCATTGTTGAAGACCATTTTGTGAATTCCCCTTGGTATACTGATATTGTTTATGTTTTGCTTAATCTGAATACACCTCCTGGTTTATAAAAAACAAAGGCAAAATTTCTAAAATTAAAGGCTGTAAGTTATTGCATTATTTATGAATGTATTTATTGGCGAAATACAAGTGGAATATTGCTTAAATGTTTTCCTGAGTTTGATGCAGAAAGGATTAAGCAGGAGTTCCATGAAGGAGAGTGTGGAGGCCATTTGTACTGGAAGTCCACAACCAACAAAATTTTGAGGGTTGGTTTCTATTGGCCTACCCTTTTTTCTGATGTTCATAAGATGACTACCAATTGTCACAAATGCCAGTTGTTTGAAGGCAAGAGAAAATTACTACCCCTGCCTCTGCATCCAATCACTGTTGAAGCCCCTTTTCAACAATGGGGACTTGACTTTATAGGAGAAATTCATCCACCATCTTCTGCCCAGCATAGGTGGATTCTCAATACCACAGACTATTTCACTAAGTGGATAGAAGCCATCCCTTGTAGGCAGGCCAATGATTCAGTTATCATAAAATTCATGGAGGCTAACATCCTCTCCAGATTTGGCTATCCTATCAAGATCATCACAGATAATGCAGCAGCATTTGGATCAAAGAAAATGGTTGAATTCTGTCACAAGTATCAGATAACATTGGGACACTCCACAACCTATTACCCTCAAGGTAATGGACTTGCAAAATCTTCCAAAAAAAGCTTAGTGAACATAATCAAGAAATTGTTGGAAGACAATAAGAAGTCTTGGCACACAAAGCTGATCCATGCACTTTGGGCTGACAGATTAACTTTGAAGAAATCTATTGGTATGTCACCCTTCCAGCTTGTGTATGGTACAGATGCAATTTTTCCTAACAGTCTTGGTGTACCAGTTATGAAATTAATTCAAGAATTGCAGACTGAAGAAAATGACATAATCAGAAGGGTAAATCTGACCATTCATCTTCAGCAAATCAGAGAGCAGGTTTATAACAAAGCATTGCAGAAGCAAGATAGTATCAAGAAGATATTTGATAGAAGAACAAAGGCCAGAAATTTCAAGATCGGGGACAAAGTTTTAAAGTGGGATTCAAGAAGGGAAGAAAAGGGCAAGCACGGAAAATTTGACAACCTATGGCTTGGCCCTTACTCTATTCATTCAGTTGCTGGAAACAATGCATTCTTCTTACAAGAGCTGAATGGAACATAATTGTTTGGGGGTCCTGTCAATGGCAGGGTCCTTAAACATTACTTCTCTTGATCCTTTTTTATGTTATGAAGCCCTTTTTACCTTTTCCATTGTAAACATTTCATCCACCATTGCATTCTAAAGTTATGAGAAATAAAAAATACAAAAACAGAGAAAAAATGAAAAGAGGGTAGAACTAAAAACAAGAAAGGCAAGGTCCCATGCCAAAAAGAGAAACAAATCTGAAAGTGTGCAAGCTCAAATGCCACTCCTGAAAACACACTTCTAGTTAGTCAAACAGCCTAAAATTGACTAACTAATTTTCAATTGATTGCTGATAAGGTAGAAAATGTGATTTGCCAAACTGTTCAATCTTGGCTTATCAGTAGATAGAGTTAGATTAGAAATAAAGGTTCAAACAAACTCAAAATCTGAACCAAAGTTTCCAAAGAAAGATGGCTCACAACTGTTTTATTTTCTGAGTCATAAAAGAGAAAAACTGGTTCTAATTTGCCCAAAAGCTGAATCAGATATCAAAAAAGAGACTGCTCAAACAAAAGTCAAAACAGAGCCATCAAAACAAGAGAAGGCCATGATGAAAAACTTTCAGATCTTAAGCCTTCCATTTTCATTTTTAATTTTCTGCAAATAATAATCTATGTGCAGCTTGTTTTTATGCCATAGATCACAGCAAGTCAAACAACCTAATCTTGACTTGACTATTTTTAATTTTCTGTTGTAGAATTTAGAGAATGAAAGTTTGTTGGACTGTTTAATCCCAACAGACAGTAGATTAGGTAGAGAAATATCTGAGCTCAATTGTTTAATTTGAGTTCAGGGAGGAATAAGGAGTGGAAATAGATTAGGCTTCCTGCTTTCAAAAGAATAAAATATTGTGAATAGAGTTTGCCAATCCAAGTGCACTCTGATGAAGAAAAAATGTTAGATCAGTAGGATTGGGTAGGTAGAAAGTGGTATTGATGAAATTCATGTTTTCTTCATGACTGATATTATTTTTCAGAGAGAAGCAAGAGCAAGAAATAGATCAGGCACTAGTCAGCATCCCAGATAAATCAAGTCTGAATTCTTGATACCTTCAAGAAGGCACCATCCCCAAGTGGAGCCACTGTTAGCCACCTATATTTTTCTATCATATCAGCTGGTGGCTAAATATTCTTTGCAGCCTTCAAGAAACAAATTCAAATCTGAAATTTTTGGTGCTTGAAGTCTTTGTGAAAACATAACTGCTGGTTAGATCTTCATACCTTTTTCCTTCTCCAAGCCTCTGGTATCCTACAAAAGTCCAAGCCAAGTACTGCTGCATTCCCCTTTGTTCCCTTCTCTTTCTTCCAACCTTTCCTCATTTCTCTGTTTCCTTTCTCCCATGAAATCCATACAATTCATATGTTTTCCTTTAAATACCTTATGAAATCCATTCCCTAAGGTTAAAAACTCACTTTTTGACCTTATCCGCACCTTGTTTTCCCCTTTTAAAACATTGGAAAATCACACAAAAGGCATATTTTATGTACATTTGGTTTTTAGCCCCCTCGGGCTAAAGCCCCCGGCCGTTTTTTTTTCATAAACCCGAGTGCCGGGACCAACTGCTTAGTCCTTAGGCGCTAAACCAAAAACCCCCCTTTGCTTTCATCTTTTTCCTTTGAAAAACCCGAAAACCCATTTTTCTAAAGTTTAATGGAAAATATTTAAAAACACGTGTTTGATTGCCGCGATGAAACTGGACCGTCAATCTGCTCCCCAGATCTGACGGAGCGGAGCACATCTCACCTGGTGGACCCCTTTCCCCCGCGCCAGTTTCCAGAAACCGCCGGTTTTTCATTCCGCACCGCCTTCCGAGCCAGGGTGGTTTTCTCCCGTCGGCCAGCGATTCCATACGCTGGCCGACACGTGTCCCCGCCGCTGTGTCGAAACTGCCATGCCATCACCTCCTCCCACGCGCTAACCTTCGTACCATAGCCACGCGGCGGAATTCACCTCTGCCATCCGATCTAGGCCCTCCTATCCGACGGCTGTTGATCGCCCCACTTGCTCGACCTTTAACGAACATGCGTGCCCGTTAAACCGTCCATCGCACGTCCAAAGCTCAATCTCCGCCGTCGATATCTGCAGATCGATGGCTATTATTCGTCCTCCTGATTCCATCACCCAGTCAGACATTCTCCCGCTGACTTCCTGTTGCCCAGTCCCGACCGTCGATCTCTGCATATCGACGGTCCTGATTTGATCTTTCTTCAACTTTTCCCTGACCGCCCAGGTTTAATCTTAGCCGTTGGATGATGCCATCCAACGGCCGCGTTCCTCCACACATTCCCCAAAGTAGATCATCCTATAAATTGGAATTTTTACGTGTTTTTTTTGTTTTGCAGGGTTAAGGTCATTTGTTCGTGTTTTTTGGAAATTTCAGACCAAGAGGGTGACGATCCTCTACGTTTCGATTTCTCCAAGGAAATCACTTACAGAGTTGATTTTCACGTTTCTTCAAATGTTTCCACAGGCATTGATGCCTTTCCCCACCTGCACCGCCCTGCACAACGAAGAAACTGTGAAAATAAACGTAGAAAAAAGGTATCAGAGTTTGAAGACCAGAAATAAACCACAGCGGCAGATTAATGGACAGATTTGGGGGATTAAGGCTAAGACAGTTATCTAATGCCTAATCCCCACTCTCAGACACAGATTAAAAGGGAAAACTAAAGTGTTTCATCAGGAAACCCTTCACTGCCACAGATGGAAGCAAATTGATTCTTCCCACCAACTAAAGTGCCACCTGTTGCCTCAAAAAGCTCAATCAGGGGCTGAATTTATTGAACAAGATCAGATCTCTGCCTCGAAACAGCCAAAGAGTTACTTCTGCCAAGAATTTAATGAAAGAATGTCCGCAGAATAACCTTAGCACCACACAGAGCCTCAAAGGTCAGCACAGGCTCCCTCCGAGCTTACTTCATAAGCATAAATCCATTAATGCAGTGGAACACCTGTATGATTTCTTCATCGAGCCTCCAAGGGCCAGGAAGACATTAATTCTGCATTAATTGTATTTGAGATCTTTTTATCGGGTCTCACCTCCTCATCCTTCTATAAATACTTCAGTAGAAGATGAGTGAGGGGTTGGATTGGTTGGTTGTTAATGTAATTGCTGAGGTATTGTAACTGTAGCTGAGCTGAAAACTCTTGATTGTAGATAGGATTTCAATGGCTCTTGGAGCTCTGCTTGTAACAGATAGGTTAGGTTGTGAAGAGAGATGAATTAATACACTGGATCTGAAGATTGTAACTGGTTTGAAGCATCAATACAAGCTAATTTATGGGATCCTGGTCTATGCTGATGGTGATGTTATTCTGACTGTAACTTGTATTTTGTTTTCGTTTTCAATTTGTTTCATTTTCCACTATAAAGAACAGTTTAAACAGGGTTAGGACCTACTGTATATCAGTAACCTTCTCTGGCTGAGAAATATTTATTTAAATGTTTTCTTTCAACTATGTTATTTGAAAATGATTTAATTCAGTCTAAGTACAGGGATGATGGCGTTCCCTCATCTTTTTGTCACAGCTGAATGTTATTTTTAAATGTTACTTTCAATATATGTTGTGTGAGGATGAATTGAGGAAATCAAGGTTAGCCCTGAGTCCCTTTCTTATTTGCTCAATTATTTGATTGTTTCCCTTAGGATGTGTTAAAAGCTGACTAGTTTCGAAGTACTTATCTTAGACCATTCTGTGTTATCTTTGTGTTTCCCTTTGTTTTTATATGTATTCTATCAGAAGTGTATCAAAGGCTGGATAGTTTCAAAGTACTTACCAGATCCTAGTTTGCTTCCATGTTTTTCTTAAGTGCCTGGTCAAAGGCTGGCTAGTTTCAAAGTACTTACCAGATCCTGGGCTGCTCTTTGTTCTGCATCTGTCATTTCCCTTTCTTATTGTATCACTCCATTCCATAAACCAAACTTTAAAGAGATCCTTAGGCACAGATGACTTGCCCCATAGATCACTCTTGAACCTGAATGTTTCAATTAAATCCTCTTATGACTCCATAGCCCAATGGATTGAAAACTTGCCATCATCTTTCTTCTTGATCAAAGCTTACCTTTTTGCTTGCAACTTCTCACCTTTGAACCTGTTTGCATATAGATATTTCCGCCTCAGACAGAAACTATGTTCAACTATCCGAAAAAACCAAACAAACCCTTGGGTCTCATAACTAGCCTAATATCATTACCCTAAACTTCAAAGACAATATCCATCTTTGCACATATTGGAGAGATCCCTCTCCGGATTCAGGAGGGCTAGATCCTAGAATCCCAAAGTTGGTTGAAATGATGTTAACTCTGTGATCAGACTTTGCCAATCTTGCTTATTACAGAGACCTAACAGGAAGCATAATTTATCCGTAGATTATAATTCTGGCCCAACAAACTGGCGACTCCACTAGGGACGAATTTCTCTTAGTTATAGGTGTTTTAGTCTCTGATTTGCTTTCTAAATCCACCCAGTGGTTGTTTCACATAAAGATTATACTTTTTCAGAGCTTAATTTTCAAATTTAGTGAGCCAAATAGTAGCTTTTTCTTTGTTTACTGCATCCAACACACCCTTAGTCAGGGCACAGTGCTTTGCAGAGCACTATCTCCCTTCCAAGCCTGCGTTGCAGAGCACTGTATCCCTTTGGAGACTGTGTTGGCTCCTGAAAGGGACCAAATTCCCTTGAATCTGACTTTGTACTTTGCTTCAGTTTTGTTTGCTCTTGTGTTCTGAAAAGTTTGATGCTCAATTGACCAGTAACTCTATATACTTCTTCTCCTTTGACTGAAAATTTGTTCAATGTTGTTTTAAAAAAAGTTTTTCATTATCATTGACAAGTTGATTTCAAAGTATTTTTTATGATCGCATTAAGAATCATTTGCTTTCAAAATAGGAAATTGTCGTAAAATCTTCATTTCCTTGATAGGAGAAATTGTTGTTGAAATCCTCGTTTTTCCTTCAAAAGAGAAATTTTTGTTTGTATTCTTCATTTCTCGAAAGTAAAAAGCATTTCGATTATTGATCTAGTGCACCTAGTTTCTTTTCTGCATTCATAAAATTAAGGAAACTGAAAAGAAAAAATTGCATTTGCATGTAGAATTGTGTGTTTTGAAAAAGAAACATTAGGAAATCTGCATTTAGTTTGTGATTCATTGATTTTTTTTTCTTCATTGATTTGTTTGCTCACAAATTATTTGCTCTTTTTCAAAAAAACTAGCGTTATCTTACCTTAGTAGCTAGGTTCTTCATTGAAAAAGCTAAAAGTGAAAGTTTGTTTATCATTCTTAGCTTGCATTTTAGGAATTTCATATACATCATCATGGTGAACCTGAAAGGAAAATTGTTAAGCAAGATCAACATAAAATAAATCTCAATTTACTTAACAACGCATTGGAACATTAATGATAACATTTAGAAGGTCTAGGCTAGAGATGTGTTCCGGTGTCGTAAAACATAGAAGCTATCGTTAACTTGTCTGCGATACATTCCGAGTGCGATACCTCACTCCACGTATGTAAGTATATCATAGCTCTTCCACGTACTCTCGGGTATATCAGGTGGTGTTATAGTACGATAAGTATAAAGGGGCACTCTCACTATGCGGTTTCGCATCAGACAACGCTAATACGGACTTGGGCCTCCACGTACCTTCGCGTATATTTGGGAGGAAAAATTTTTAGGTGCTATCCATCCATAGTGAACTGAGTCGGCCACCCTTAAATTGTGATACACCGAAAACAACATTCGGAGAGATTACTTGCCTGTACTTCTTGGTTCGCCAGGAGGTATTCTGTAGTTCACAGTTTCTTGGTAAACCCTTTTGCCTAGTATTAACCTCTTTTTGTTATTTTTTTTTTATAAAATAAATCAGTAATCGTGGAAGAACATAATCCTACCCCCCATCATTCGCGTAGATTAGCTTTGAAACCACCTTTACCACCAGAAGTTATTTCTAGTAGGCGAAGGTGATCACAATCTGCGGAATCAAGTACAATTTCTACCCCTGGCGAAACATAATCATTTAAACCAGAGTTAGCTCAAATTGTTTCTACACATCCCAGTTCGTTCACTGTTTTCGAAACGAAGTCTTCACAACTACCCGTGGTCATGATTCATTCAATCACTGAGACCATACCTCCTGGACCCAACGTTTTTCAATCACAAATTGATCTAGATCCTGTCTCTTCTTTGCCAGAAAATATGAATCCTGAACAACCGAAATTTGTTCCTACCTTGGTCAATCCACAAATTTATGTAGCCAATGAAACTCCTATATCACAAAATCAACCGTCTGAAATATATTTTGGGCTTGACGGTGAAGTTCTTCCTCCTGGTTTAATCATGATTGAATAAATCCCACAACCTGATACACCTTTAAGTCAAACCCATTTTTGGGGATACCTTTACCTGTACCAGTCTTTTACTCAATCGTTTCCATCTGCTTTTGTTGATCCCATTGCCATTCAATCTCCCATTGATTTCAGAGAGTATACATTTGGTCATACAACCATGCCTGAACCAACATCTTCGGTTGGGTCTGCCGTTCCAATTACGTCAGCTCCTACCGTCGCTACTCCGTCGATGTTCACAACCTCACCAGAGTCATATTTTCACGGTGGCCCTTCAGTCCCAACAGGCTACAGATCATTGTATGGCACTTTCTCTAGTCAATCTTCAAGGCCATGGTCTTTACCAAATTCATCATCTGGTGTTCTAACTGGTAGTCCTATAGTTAGTAATGAATGAATTTAATCATTACATCCATCATTAGGGAAATATCAAGTCAGTCCTTATGGGTCAATTCCTTTAAGTACCATTACAACTGGACTCCCAGCATTCAGAGAACAATATTTTCCGTCTTATTATCCTCCTTGTGATAGGGGGCAACCTTTGGTCACCCAATACGATAGTACTCAGTCACATTTTGGTCAAAATAATGTTGACATGAATTTTTGTCAATGGCAGCCCACTTTTCCTATCCAACCACAAACGGTTGTACATTCGTATCAACCAATTCAACCTGTTACACCCACTTCAATACTGCTTGTTCATACATCTATACCCTAGTTACATAATCAAAATATTGTACATCAAACTTATCAAGAAATTTCTTCGAATCAATATCATCAAATGTTGGGTCAAAAGACTCAAAATCCTTTAGTTAATTTACAACAATCTGTATCAGGGATCATTTATTCACAAGCTGGTGTACCATTTTATGGGGTGTCACAAATGCAACCTGGTTATACATATCAACCGAATCCAACTTATACTAATTTGGGTTATAACATTGGTGGACAGAATCCTTAGCAATCACATGCACAAATTCCTCAAACTTCATATCAACAAGTACCATATCCAGGTTTTGGTCAACAGAACTCTCAAGCATTTGCTATGCAAACAACCCCTATCTGGGTTACCAGCAAAAAATTCCATATGTCGGTGCTCAAAGACCTATTGGCCAAGCAATTCCATCTTATTCTGGCTATGCTCAACTTGACCTTAATATACAGTTGCCTTTTGTTGCAACCTTGGAATTACCAGATTTAAACTGGTTAACCAATGATCCTATCAATTATGCTCCTTGGTGGTTGGTGATACCACATAAATTACCCTCCGACATTCCTAAATTCAATGGAAACCCTTGAGAAGATCCATCAACTCATGTTATGACTTATCATTTATGGTGTTCATAAAATTCCCTAAATGATGATTTTGTTCGATAAAGTCTTTTCCAGCGAACTCTCATAGGTCTGACAGCTAAATGGTACATTGAATTACCTAGAGCTTCCTTCAATAATTTCACTGCCTTAACTACTTTATTTTTGACCCATTTCTAGTTATCGATCAGATACGAAACTAGAATGGAACTCTTGACCAACTTCAAACAGAGTAATGCTACGAACATTTCAGATCACATTTATGAGTGGCGTCGCCGTCGACGAATGGTTAAGACATTTGTTCCCGATCAACTTCTTGCTGAATGGTTCATTATGTCCCTGTTACCATCTATAACTGAGGATGTGGCTAAAGGTGGCGTCATCACAAAAGAGCAAGTCATTTCTTGTGCCCAGCATTTAGACTTGATTTACACTCAGTCCGACATGCTCTATGAAAAAATCCCAAATTCACCGCGATCTAATTTCAATGTTCCTCCTCAAATAAAGGACTCTCATGCCGAAGACGACTTGATAGGCACTGTAAACACACACCACCCTACTGCATCTGATCCTGCTCCTACTTCCGAAATTAATGGCATGTCCTTTAACAAAGGCAAAAGTGATAAGCAACCAGGAGGTAAGAAAAAGGGGAAATCAAAGAAAAAGAAAAATTCTAACCCGCAGGACCAATCATCTAATCAAATGTCAGGACCACGAAAACCTCGTTATCCATGCATAATATGTAACGAGGAACATTTTTTTAGGGATTGTCCTCACAGTGCTGAATTCTCAAAAATCATCAAGACTTCTCATGCATCAGCTGTGTTGACAGACCCATTTCCAAATCCAGACACAAATTTGGTTGCTACAGATCCAACTCCTAGTTCCCAAGTGTTAATGTTATCCACTACAACGCAGAATAAAGACTATGGTAGTCTTACCACTGATCAACCTACTACCTTGACAATGAATCCATCTAATGAATCGGTACCACCTCCTATTTCTCTTGAATTGACGATTAAGCCACCAAAGTGAGTAATTCATAAATAGACGTATAATCCTTGAGAAAGAGCTACACAAAATTATAATAAAGTTGAATATTTGGCTCAATCCCCTTCAGCTATGTCTTCTCTTGAGGTATTACAAAATTGTCCCTCCCAAAAGAAGGCTTTATTGTCGACCATTGGTGGAATTGATATGATTGATTCTAATCTTGTCATATTTAATCATATGGGATATGTGCTACAATTACCAGCAGAATTGGCTTTCTTCATCCAAGTAAATGTTCTCAATCACCTTGTTCATCGCACTATTATTGATGAGGGAGCATCTGCGTGCATTATGTCTCTAAACTTTTGGAAGTCACTTGGCTCGCCACGATTGTCGCAATCATCAACGACGTTGAAGGATTTTGATGGAAGAACCTATAAACCTTGTGGTATTATCAATAACTTTCAAGCTGAATTAGGAGGAAAAATAGTAAGTATTGATTTTGAGGTTGTTGACGAACCCCTTGACTATATTATTTTACTTGGAAGACCATGGGTATATGCGATGAATGCTATTGTTTCTACATATTTTAGAATGGTTTTCTTTCCTCATAAATGTACAATCACAGTCATTAATCAATTATCCTTTGTTTCCTCTGCTTCGCAGGTAATTGGAAGCATTCCATATATTCAATTACCCCAACTAGAAATCTAGAACATTGGTGTAGGACTCTTATAGGATTCCACTCTTATGGGAACCTTTACATTACCGCCGCCCACAACGTTGGTAGAAATTGCAAGCATAGAGACCTGCTACATGATATCTTCCACTCTATCTGGCTTAAGGGAGAGTACAGGTGTTTCTAATATTTCTACATTGGATGATGTTTTACCACTCAGCCCCATTGAGCTACAATAGCAATCAATCTATTCAGCTTGGGCAGAAAATCTGAAATCGTTCATTAGATTTTGGAACTCCATCTGATCCATTTTCCTCAAAATTTTTGACAGATGAAAATATTTTGGAAGCAATGATGGCAGAAGGAGAACCATGGGAAGATTATCATCATCGTTCCCATCTTCCTGATTATGACGAAAATAATCTTAGTGAACTATATAACCCATCCATTCAAACTTTCTTTTCGAATTCTTTTCCGATTAATGCAATTGAATCTGAGTTAAATTTATCAAATATTGAAGAAACAATTTCTATCGATATTTTGACTAAACCTGGTGTTGTAGAAAATATTCATGTCGGTGTATCTTGTTCTCCATCATAACTTGATTCATATCGCTCTCTTTTTCGTGAATTTCATGACATATTCGCTTGGTATTATGAGGAAATTCCAGGCATAGATATAGTATAGTTGAACACACTATTAATATGTATCTTGATGTCAAACTGGTGCGTCAATGGCTTCGTCCTGTGCATCCGAAGAAAGCCGCTACCATCAAAGAAGAAGTTGAAAAAATTTTGCGTGATAGTTTCATTTACCCTGTTCCGTTAACTAAGTGGGTTTCCAATATCGTTCCCATTATGAAAAAACAAGGAGCCATTAGAGTGTGCATCGATTATTGGAATGTTAATCATGCTTGTCCAAAAGACAACTATCCTACTCCCTTCATTAGCTAGATTATTAACGATTGTGCTGGATGCGAGATTTTTTCATTCATGGATGGATTTTCTAGCTACAATCAAATCAATATCCGCCTAGATGACCAACATAAGACATCATTCATCTGTCCTTGGGGCACATTCGCATATAGGAAACTTTCGTTTGGTTTAAAGAACACTCGGGAAACTTTTCACAGAGCAATGGATTATGCTTTCAACGACATTAAACACATTGTTCAACCATATCTAGATGATTTACCAGCGCATTCATGAAAACAGACTAATTACCTGATGCATTTGAGAGCCATTTTCTTACGCTACCGACGCTAAAATATATGCCTCAATCCACACAAATTTGTGTTTTGTGTTGGTTCTAGTCGATTTCTTGGATTCATAGTCTCAAAAGAAGGAATTCGAATAGACCCACTGAAGGTACAAGCCATTCTTGATTTTCCTGCACCATCAAACTTACTTCAAATACAGAAACTTCAAGGAAAGGCCAACTTCTTGAGAAGGTTCATTTCAAAATACACCGAAATGTATAAAGGATTTACTCGATTATTGAAAAAGGGGGTTCCCTTCCATTGGAACCAAGTTGCGCAAGATTCTTTTGATGCTGTCAAGGACCATCTTGTCCGAGCACCATTAATGTATCCTCCTAATTATCAAAATTATTATTTCCTATATATCGTCGCGACTGCAACAACCATTGCTATGGTTTTGGTCCAATTTGTTGAGGTCCTGTGATTTGGCAGATTGGCATACCAAATGAAAAGGCAACATCAGAACCACTTTGGAATCCTAAGATCTAGCCCTCCTGGATTCAGAGAGGGATCTCTCTATATAAGTGTTTTCAAAAGACATTTCTTTATGCTTAGTTATGATATTAGGCTAGTTATGAAGTATAAGAGATTTGTTTTTTTTTTGGTTGGGAATCATTAAATGAGAAGGTCGTATGAAGTGAAAGAGGAAATAAATGGAAGGATGTTTCATCATGGGAATATAGGTCAAAAAATAGTGCTAAACCATTGGGCTATGGAGTCATAAAAGGGTTTACCTGCACATCAACTATCCAAGGTTTTCCGTAGGGCAAGTCATCTATATCAGAAGATCTATTAAGTTGAGTTGGTGGTATAGAACATTAAGAAGTGTGGTGAAAGAAGCAAACATATAAGAAAACAAAGGGCAGCCTAAGATCAGGTAAGGACTTTTAACCTATCCTACTTTCGACATACTCTCAAGGGAAAAAATTTAAGATAAACATAAAAAGTAACCTAAGATCAGGTAAGGACTTTTAACCTATCCTGCTTTCAACATACTCTTACAGGAAATATTTAAAACAGTTGTTTAAGAATAAACAAGGGACAGGGCTAACCATAAACTTCCTTGATTAGGACTCTACTTAGCATGCAGTGAAAAGATCATTCAAGAACAACATCTCAAGTTCTACTCAGCAAGACATGGACTCACCAACGTTCTTAATTGGTTATACTCTATTGATTCATCCTCAAACACACATTTAGAAGAAAACATAAAGATAAAGCTTATTAGTCAGAATTAGGGTACTTTACAAGTAAATCCTAATCTATATTTTACTGCTCTTTATCAGAGAATATGAACAAGGTGAAACACAAGGAGAAGAAAAATTACAGTAAGAATAACATCACCCATGATTTAGATCAGGATCTAGTGAATCTGCTTGTCTATTTGATGTATAAGACCAGTTACATACTTTGAGTCCAATAGCTTTTACAGTCTGATACTTCTCTTCCCAGCCTACTATATTACAACTACTCAGTAACTCTTACTCAATAACAGTTCAACAATTAACCATTTTCCAACCATTACAATGAGTTTTCTGTGAATAAATATAGGTGCAAAGAGGAAGAGTGTTGCAGAAATGGTAATAAATATTAATTAAGACAAAGGGGAAGAGGTATTTGAATGCCCATTATGCTTAATAATCATGGCAATAACTGTTTGTACTACTTTAGCTACTTTAGGTGACTTTGAAGCCAACTAGCAGGCTGGTAATAACTCTAAGGCCTGTCCTTTAAAGCTATCTCAGTCTGAAGTACCCTGTTTGACCTCTGGGACAAGAAAACTGTCATATTTCAGTTTGAAGCCTCCCATGACTATGCAATAAATGTTCTGATAGTTTTAAAGAGGTTCTATCATTAGGATGGTTGTCAAGGTGTCTTTGAAAATTAAAGTAGAATACAGGTGTCCTTTCTGGTATTTGGAGGAGTGAATAGCCTTGATGGTTTGGAAATTAAGGTGGTCTTTTGCTGATTTGTCATGCTTTGCAGCTTTAAACAGTGATTTTGGCTTTGGTTGTGCTTTAAAGCCTTTCTAATCATTTCTCTTCTTTATTCACTGCGCTGACTAGTTTAGCTTTAATCAAATTTTCTCCAACTGCGTCTTTAACTTTTAATCTTCAGACTAAGCCTTAAAATCTTCAGGCTTTAGGCTTTAATCCTTTAAACACCATGAAACCTACAGAAAACAACCAATATGTTATATGAGATCCTGCATTTTTGGTTTTAACTCCTTTACAGAGGCTCGGGAGTAGCGGAAGAGCAATGAAGAGGAGGTGGAATGCAGGTGGAGGTTTAAAATTTGCATTGGCGCGAAGAACTAAAAAGAAATATTGGAAAACCGGCAGCGGTTTTCACGTGAGGTGAAGGCGGTAAGCGGTATCATATGAAATGAATGCGAAATAGTTGAGAGGTCAACACGTGTGTTCTAAAAACCGCCCATTTCGCGTTGAAATGGAGCGCTGAATCATTTTGGGTGGGCCGGGCACGAAAAAAATTCTAGACCATCCGATCTAGGAGATCGACAGTCAGGATTAAACGTGAGGGGAGGAAAGAATGGGAGAAAAAATAGGTGGGACTCGGAGATGACGTCAGCTGAATCGACGTGTAGCGAAAAGCTATTGGGTGGAGTTAAAATGAAGGAGTAATGTGGACCATCGCGCGAAAGGGGCTAAAGACTTAATCCAATGGTCACAGGTCCCTATTATATGGAGGAAGGGGCTGAGAACTTAAGCCCATAGGGGCTTAAGTTGGACTTAATGAAAAAGGTTGGTTTTTTAGGCCTAAAAGGGGTTTTTTGAAGGTTTTTACAGGTTTCGATAGAGTAAAAGAAGGGTTTTAAAACCAAATAAAAGGGACTCAAATGGTTTTAAAGGGAATTTTGGAGGAAGTGGAGGGATTTCTTAATAGGAAAATATGAATAGAAGAGGGGTTCAAAGAATTTTTCTTCAATACAATAGCAGGGCTTTGTGAAGACATTAGTGAGATGGATCCTTTGGACAAACAGACACAGCAAGGCTTCAAGAAGTCACAGATTTTGCATGAAATATGTTTCTTGAAGACTAATAGACCTATTTTAGCCATCATAGTATATGAAAAATTTATAGATGGCTAACACAAGTAGAAGATGGAATTGAACATCGATCTAATCTATTATTGGAGTTGTAATCTCAATGATACGGAAGTTAAGTACTAGTACATATAAAAGCTTGCCTTGGCAGCTGTTCAAGCTGTCCAAATATTTCGCCATTATATCCTGCTCTGAAAAACAACAATAGTTTAGGATTGCAACCCCATGAATTACATCTTATCACGTCAATTGCTGGGGGGAAAATATTCAAAATGGATTGTCATTTTGCAGGAATTTGATTTGGAATTCATCAAATCCAAGTCAAAGAAGTCTTTAGTTTTGGCTGAGCTTCTCTGTGACCTTCCCTCTGATAGTAATGCAACTACGTCAGAACCATCTATTCCAGACGAGTCTCTATTTCTGATCAGATCATCTGATCCCTGGGATGGAGATTTCATCATTTATCTCCAAACCCAAACTTTTCGACCTAATACCTCTCGCTCTGATCAGCGACGTATTTGATACCAAGCCAAATATTATCTGATCGTCGGTGATACACTTTATCATCGTGGTGTCGATATGATTTTAAGGAGGTGCCTCACTCATGAGGAGGCTGAAAAAGGATTAAATGAGTGCCATGCTGGGGCTTGTGGTGGACATTTATCTAGTTATGCTACCGCGCAAAAGATACTCTGCATCGGTTACTTTTGGCCTACTATTTTTCGAGATTGTATCCTCGCAGTCATAAGTTGTCATGCATGCCATATTTATGACCGTGAAATCCACAAACCACCAGCGCCAATGAATCCTGTTGTCTCTGCTAGACCATTTACGAAATGGGGTATTGACTTCATGACCTATAACCCTCCTTCTTTTGGGGCGCATGGTTATATTATTGTCGTAGTTGACTAGTTTACCAAATGGGCTGAAGCGATTCCTACATTCAACAACAAAGGACAAAAAACTGCATTGTTTTTCTTTAACCACGTTATTGCATGGTTTGGGGTCCCACAGGCTATAGTTTTGAATCATGGGAAGAATTTTCGCAACCATATGATGTCTGAATTGACAACCAAATTAGGATTTTCAGATGATAATTCTACTCATTATCCACAATCAAATGGACAAGTTGAGGCTATTAATAAAATTCTTAAATGAATGCTTCAACGAATGATAGAAGTTTGTAAAAGGAACTGGCACTTGATCCTCTACTCCGCCTTGTGGACGTATCAAACCTCGGTGAGAAACGCAACCGGATTTACCCCTTTTCAATTGGTGTATGGTCTGGAAGCTATCTTACCAATCCAATGTGAAATATCATCGTTAAAATTCACGATAGACTTGTTACCTGACACCTTAGAAGAAGAAGCACGTCTCCTTAACCTCATCCATCTAGATGAAATGTGTCATGAAGCCCAATTGGCCAACGAAGAGCATAAGAGATGTATAAAGGCGAAATACGATAAAAATGTCTAGCCTCACATCTACTCAAAGGGCGACTTGGTCCTTCTTTATGATCAAGAAGCTGATGTTATAGGTACAGGAAAATTCCAGCCATTATGGCATGGCCCCTATGTTTTCAAAAGAGTTCTTGCTAAGGGTGCCTATGAGTTAGTTGATTACGATGGAATTCCATTGGCACAGCCTAGAAATGGGTTGTATTTGAAACGTTACTATATTTAATCATGAGCGTAGTAATTTTTTGTGTTATATTTTTTATATGCTGTTGATTTGCATTCACTATCTTAATTTGTTTTTTAGAGTTTTCTTGACGTTAGTAATCCGCTTTACATTTTATGGCAGATGTCTAAATATTCAGAACCATTTGTTGGATATGTTGATGGTGCTAGTCATAGTATGCAGAATCTATCCTTTGCAGCGTGGGCCATTTTCGATCTGAAAGATGAGTTAGTGAGTTTTCAAGGGATTTGTATCGGTATATCGACGAATAATATCGCTGAGTATAGCGCGTTGATCAAAAATCTCTCTGATGCCATTTCATTTGGTATTAACTGCATAATCATAAGGTTAGACTCAGAACTTGTGGTACTACAACTTACTAGTATATATTTTGTTAGAAATCCAACACTTCTTAGATTGTTCCTAAGAGTTCGAATTTTGGAGAGACATTTTTATTTCATTCTATATCAACACATTTCCAGAAATCTAAACACTTTAATTGATTCATTAGCTAATCAAGTTTTAGACAGAAATTTGCAACATAGATAAAGAAAACATTCATATCATTGAATTGGATTGTGCATTAAATATAGGAAAAACTCTGAAAACATATAGATAGATAGTTATAGGTTTTTTATAAAATTTGTGCCCAAGACACGTTGGTCATCTGACCTCAAAATGTATGCAAAAATTAGAAGTAAACTAGTGGTGCTCATGATAACACACTATAGATTTAGCAATCCTATGGAGCAACCGCATCCAATGGCTAGGAACCCCAATTATGTGTCGCTGCAGTCGCATGGGAAACTCTTCGATCCGGCAATCCAGAATCCCGAAGGTCAACCCCTCTATGTGCTGCTGGAGCTCAGCAATAGTCTTAGCCATATCAAGATCCTGAAGGACTGCTCTCTCGACAGCCCTCTCTGCTGGTGGATCCACTTTGCATTCTGGTTCCTCTACTGGTTAAACGTGACTAATATCTGCATTACATTAAACATCTAGTTTAGTCTTGGAAAGAAATGAAAACACAAAAACATTTGTATAAACCTTATAAAAATAAAAAAACATGGTCAAATCATTCTTACCTATTGCACCCCACTGAGCACCTTCTGGTAAAAATAGATTTGGATCTCCTCAGAAGTCGACGCCTGTGTATGCATACTCATCGATGGCGACAATCTGTCACCAGAACCAGGCGAAGAATGCAATCGAGAACACAATGGTCGATTGGCCTGCATGCCGACCCATGAGTTCTACCCATCTTTGCATTCGAGGATCTCTAGGACTAGATATATCCAATGTTACATGTTGTGGCTGCATCAGTGGAATCTGTTCCAAAGCGAAGGAGATAAGGATGGAACCATAGCTAAAATTTTTCTTCCTTCCTCCCTTTTCTTTATTCATTTGTTCCTTTACTTGAGATATAACAACTTCAGACCAGTTGAAGATTGTTCGCTCTAAACACTCTAGCGCATACTTCATATATGATCTGTTCACTACATGGAGTGTAACAGTGCCAGCTAGTTTAGCAATTGTGAATAGGATGGTCCTCAAAGGCAAATCCCTGATATCACGGATGTTTATTTTTCCATATTTGCTAGGTTCTCACCCCAGATAGAAATACTGCATAACATAATCCCTCACTGTTTCTCCTCCAACGATAGATCCTGTGAGTGAAATGGGCAAACCTCTCCTTGACAAACCTATGAGAAAATACACATCCTCAACTGTTATGGAAAACACTTGATTTTTTATGTGAAATTCCTCTATAGTCGGATCCCATGCTCGAACAAGGAATTCTAGGAGTTCTATTACTGCCTCATTCCCAACAATTTGAAGTAATTAAGTAGCCCGCAATCTGTTAAGGCTCTTACAATACCCGGATCATTCAAGGAAATCATATCTTGTTCTTCATGTTCTCTTTATCTCCATGTAATCATCATTATAATCTGATGGAAACCTAAAAATCAATCATAAGATCCATTAGATACCATTAATTGAAAAAAAAACTAGGAAAATTTTGGACACATCATGAAAATAAAAAACTTGAACTATGCCCAACGCACTCCCTGGGTTGAGACAGTGCGTTGCATATGCAGGTACCCTTCACTGTACCTACTATGCAATGCAGGTTTTGACATTTAGGTGTGCGTTGCCCTTATTTTCGGTAGAATTTACCCTAAGGGCCTAAAAACCCTAAAAACTACAAGGAATGGTAATGAAATGAATACTGAAAGAAAGAGGAGGTTCATGGCACTAACCTGGATCAAACGGTGATGAAATCCATCCACAGAAACGACTGCAATCAATGATTGAAGTTTGGGGGAAAAATAAGGTTCAGAGCTCCAAAATGCAAATGGTAAATATGGAATGGTAAAAATGAATAGTGAAATTACTTTATATAGTCATTTAATTACTTGCAAGTTAAATTTATTTCTATGACTATGGTTTTATTATGTTTTTTATCATGAAACAGGCATTTTTAATCCATTTGATGTTGTTCTGAACAGGAAATACAACTGATGAATAGATTAGTCGTGCAGATTTATTTCAAAGAAAGACTTGACCACAAAGCATACTTTTTCTCCTTATTTTTCGAGCTTTGGTAAAAACGAAAAAGGATTTGAAGCACACTTTTATCTCTTTTTCGAGCTTCGATAACAGTGAAAAAGGAACCCCTCGAGTCTTCTTTCATCTCTTTTTAGACTCTGATAATGTGAAAATATTGCCAAGCACTTGTCATTTCGAGCTCGTTAAAGTAAATGAATTGATATCTACTCAGTGTAATTTTAACCCTTTTCCGGACTAAGATGGATTATTTACGAAAAAGGAATACCTTGGTTAAACGTGACCAAAGAGGTTCTTTCAGATATTATTTTACACATTTTCAGATCTGAGAGACGAATTTACGAAAAAGTACTTTTGGAGTTCTCTTTTGTCCTCTTTTTCAGACTCTCTAAATATGAAAAAGGACCGGGCTATCGCTGTCGTTAAGCTCGTTAAAACATAAAATAGCGATGGGCTTGTCGATCATAGCAAGAATCGAGTTTCATTCAACGCTAGACTCATTAAATTATTAAATAGCAATACTTTATTCACTCGAAGGGTTGAATTATAGATCAAGAAAATGTTATCCTCCTCAAGCTTGTCAAAAAATATAGAGGTACTGGTCGACAAATGACCGGGGAAAATTTGGGAAAAGCAAGTAAAGTTTCTTTTTGGTAGCAAGTCACTCTTGAACATGACACTTCTTTTGCTCCATTTCTGTGACTGTTTGGTTTGGGTAATCATATGGACAATTCATTCACACCTATGGTTCATCATACCTTCACTTCGATTTTGGGTTAATGCTGCCAACTCATCACATTGTCACTGATATGTTAAAGAGAAGAAATTCAGTGATTATAAACTCATCCATCTGCAATACTCATAAACCTTCATTTTCATGACCATCATCCCTGAAAATTTCTATATCAAGTCATACCCTTGTCTCCGAAATCAGTAACTCCCATTTTGCAATAAGGTGACTTTTTGTCGACAACAAATCAATATCCAGGAAGTTCACTTAGAAACATCAGATTCCAATACTATGAGGCTTGTTACAACATCGACAAGATCCTCACTTCCGTACCTTTGACCGAAATATTTTTCTTGGCATTCGACATCAAATCATCTATTCATGCCTTACGAAATGTACTGCAGTACCTTTAGGGCCATTGACATTAATGGTGGTTCTCTTGCATTTGTTAACAACTCACGTCATTGGCTGGTAATCAAATGATGTCTTTCCATGTTCGATGACAAATCATATATTTGGATGGCCAGACTTGTACCCGAATGATCGAGTGAACGAGATAAGAAGACCCTGGATCTAGTTTCATCCATCTAGGGTGTGATTTCAGGATTGTTGTACACATCATTTGTACGGTGACCTTACATACAGATTATCATCCAAACATGGTCCTATATCTGTAGGCATGTTTGCATCTGGGCAACATTCCAATGTAGACGACTTTCTGAATTATGTACATGTTATTAGATTGTTTTATGTGCTAACTATGGGAATTCCTACCCTCGGCAATTATGATCAATAGAGGATATATCATGATGTAATGTATTATAAGATTGATGCAGGTGACCACTCCGCTTTGTTTCCAGACTCATCACAGTGTAAAGCATCTCAATCAAATGTTCTTATTATTTGGATCTCATGCTTTAGGGGGAAATTGTTATAGGTCAATTTGGGCACCATTCCCAATGACTTGGTTAACTGGGCATCATCTCCAGGACCGATGATCAAGGGTCTATCATTCCCTATCATCTCAGTTGCTACATGCCCTAAGAATGGAAACAACATAAATCAAACAAGACTTTCATCAAGCAAGGGTTTCCATGGTTTGAAGCTTATTATTTAGCATATGAGAGCTCACCAACACAGGCTCTATGGGGACTAAGTGCATTTCATATGCAGGTAGCCCCATGCAAGGCTGCTCTGCAAAGCACTTCCTGGCATTCATAGGTGTGTTGGTCACATTGGGAGCGAAATTCTCATTGTTCCGGAATCTCCACTTGGCCAGTGTCTTCTAGAAGGGTTCACATGTGTCAAGCTTCAGATCCAAGTGTCCATTTGACATCTACATGAATGGAAACATTTCTTGCCTATTTTTGGAATTCTATTGATTGCAAAACAACCTACAGTTCATCGATAAATTGAACACAGATCTAAGTGTTTGAGGAGGAAGAATTTGAGTAGAGAAATGCTGGAGAATTTTCAATTGAGAGTTTGTTTTGTGGAGCTGCTGCTAGAGAGATTTATGTTGTGATGAGACTTGGGAAATCTGCTAGAAGGTCACTTCAAATTAGTCACTAGGTTTTAACCTCTCCTTCTATCATCAATAAAGAGTACTTCTTGTTTTTCCCTAAATGCATCTATGTTAACTTTGATTTTCCATGTTGTAAGATCTTGGTTGATGAATGTAGTTTATGCTTAACTGATTTAACTAACTAGCTTGAATAGATATCTATATTATTGCATCTTCTATTTTTTCATTTTTATTTCTTGCAGGAAGCATTCAGCCAACAGAACCGCTTGAATTTGAAGCTGTAGCAGAAGCGACAGAAAGGAGCCATTTGGAAGCGACTGAAAAAAGTAAGCATCCAATCCTCTCTGTGTACCTGTTCTGAGTTAGGAGAAATGGTAGTATAGTCTTTCACCTGTTGTTCTAGACTAACACCTGTCTATGGAAGCATAATTTATCCATAGATTACAATTCTAGCCCAACATCCACTCCTCCTACATTTATGCTGTTGACTTGGTCAAACTTGACTTTGTCCACATGCAAAATGTCCTTGTTCACACATGAGAGTGTTAAATCCAGCTGGCATTATGATCCCCTTTCACTTTGTGAGGGATTTTATCCTTATTTCTAAAATTTATGGGCCTCCTCACCCATTTATTCATCTCCTAATTGACATTAGAAAAAATTAATATTCCAATTTGCTGCATGCAAGTTTTGGAATATTACAGTCCTCCCCTCCCAAATGTTGCTTGTCCTCAAGCAACTGCAAGGATAGAAATGAAGAACATCCTTTTCTACCCCCGTAGAAAACTCATAAGATAAAATCCTCCAAGGATCAAGGTGTTGTGTCATCAATATACCTCCAAGTTTCCCCTCCCAAGTAAACAAGTTAGCTTTTGGTGTACACCCCAAATAGATATCATCACGTGAAAAAAAAGTATCAATGGAGGAAAAAATGGGTGGTCTAAAGGCCTTCCTGAGGCATGAGGTCTGATATATATTGGGATCTACCATCCCCATATGAATCGGCCATCCCCAAGCTATCATCCATACAAAATGAGTTACCTCCCAACATGGCAACTTCTGAAAATCCTCCTCCACCTTGAGCTCCTGTAAATTAGGTGGGCTAAAATTCTGAACACGGTAGAGATAGTGGCCTACCCCTCGCTGTGATCCTCTCCACTTAATACAAGTGTAGAGAATTTTCTGATCTTGGGCTGCAATAATGTTCCCCTCAAGTGGCAAGAAGGAAACTAGATCTCCAAAGATCCCTTTCCCAACGTTGTGAATCAAGCTGGCCCAAACCATCTGATACACGATGGATAAGAAATCACCACCATATGGCATATTATCCATCTCATGGCCCTCCTTATCAAGAAACAAATATTTTTCTGTGGTGGCCATATCTCCTCCCATGCTCCCCTTAGAATATGTAATGCAGAAAGTTTGGGAATCCTCCTTCCCAAAGAACACATCCACCCAATGTGTTTCTCCCCCAATCATGCTCCCCATAAAGGCAAGAACAACATCAACAAATGGAATCATGATTAGCATCAAAATGAAAGAAATAATGAAGGTTTCATGTGGTGTTGGAAGGTACCAACAGTCTCCCAAGTGGTCACAGCGCAGTCTTCCCCACTGTAGCTTCAGAAAATAGCATGGAAAGTTGTTTCTTGACAAATGGCTAGTTGTGTAAGTCATCACATCTACTAGAAAATAGTAAATGGCTGAATGTATCAATGGAGAATACGTGAAGTAACCAAACACTTGCCCAAAGTCATACAATAGATGGTTGTCTCCATCATAATAGCTGGCCAAAATTGGTCTATGGAGCCCAAAGAAAAGCTTGCCCCTTTGTGGAGAAATGCACTGCAAAGAAATGGTAAGAGCATGCAAATATTGTGTTGGACAATCAATAAATGAAAAAATAGTATTATTACCATGTAATTAAAGTAAGATGATGATAGGATCCATAAATAAGTCCTCCATAGTGGTATGACATACTCCTATGAAGAGGAATGAACCATATGTTGCATGAAGATCCTCCTTCTTATGCTTGGAAATCTAAGTCAAGAAGAACACACCACAATAATAGATGAATCCATCCACTACTCCATCATTCTCACCTCCTCCTTTTCCACCAAGTGCATCAAATGTGAAGTGATCCTGGGGACACCCCATCAATAAGTCCATGCTCCATAGTGACAGTGTTGTTGGCTTATGCAAATAGGCTCCTACCAACTCATAACTCCATTCTTTGACATGCTCAATTTCAAATACTCCTCCCATAATTCTACCACATACAAGAAGTTTCTTCCAAAGTGGAATTACTTCCAGATCATCTAAAGCTAAGGAGTAGCCCCCTTGCACCATGATAGTGCCATGCAAAGTGTGAGAGAAAATCTACCCTTGCTCTCTCAAAATCCTCCAAAGCAACAAAAGTTTTTGCTGCCTCCTCATGCCTCCATCATACAAATCATGTGGTGAACACAAAATGATCATATCATCATAATGCATCCACATTCCTTGCTGCCCCATAATGCAAGTATCCTGCCAAATTCCTTCCACCCACATACCCTTGGAAGAAGGATATGTCCCATGATGGCCAAACTCCTTCAAGAGCAGCCAACGTAGCCAAGCCTCCTATTGCCTGATGTCATATATTTGCAAGTATCTTACCAAATTATTGCTCTCCATCCACTCCCATTCCTCCCAATGTGAGTGCCTCCCATCATGATCAACCTTGGTACCCTTCCAATGAAGACTACCCTTCTCCCAAATCAGATTTTTCTTCTTGCATTCCATGGGATGCTAAAATGCAACTCCGTAGAGATCTCCTAGAAAATATCTCACACCAATGATCATCTTGAATCCATAAGGATCTAAGTGGGCTGAAGGGAAAGCCTCCTCACTGCTACCTCTCGACGGCAATGTAAATCTCCTCCATGGTGTTTTGGCTGTCTCATGTCCCAACTCAAGGATGAACATATGGTTTTGCATAAATTTGTTTGGGACAAATTTCATCCCATCCTCCAAGAATTTACACCCCAACCTCACATGTGGTGTACAGTCCAATAGTGGCCCATTAAGATGATGTTTCATCGCTTCCTTGATCAAATCAAGGTTTCATAGTGCAGTGCCATTATGTTGTTCCAAATGAGCAGTATGAAATGGTATACAATCCTCCATATGATTTGCTGAAACAATAAAAGATGAAAATTTAGGCATACCTTGATGAAATTTGGAAGTATCTTGTATGGCTATAAGGGATTCTTCCTCCAATGAGTTGGCTCCCCCAACTAAAGATGTTGAGGGCTGCTCCTCCATAGTTGTGATAACACTAGTACAAGCCTCCCCCAATGGTGGTGAGGGCCTCTTCTCCTCTGATTTTTCTTCACCAAATTTCCCAATCAACCTTCGAGTAAACTCAGCAAAAGTAACCACTCTTGCATGGCTCAAATGGCCGATCCACCAAATTTTTTCTTCACCCTCTAGGTGTAGCGCTGCAATCTCTACAACCTCCCTTTCTACCACTGAATGTAGTAGGAAGAATACATCTATTTTCCTTGCCCAAACCCTTGTTGCAGATGACCCATCAAAAGTAGACAATAGAAACCTATTTCCCTTTATCCTTCCTTGGTCACAAGGTCTTCTTTCTTCCTCCAAATGAATGAACTGAGGGAAAGCTAGAGTCTCCTTGAAGGCTCTAGGTTGCGATTTGTACTCAACACAGTATTCACTTAGAATCATGTGATCCAAGTGTCCTCCATCTTCTAGAAATTTTTCCTCCCTCCCAAAATGAAATGATATGTTCCAATGCTTTGGAGCTCTCTACAACACTGGTATCCTCTTCTGATCATAGGAAATGCATGGCTCTTCCTCCCCTTGAAACTCTATAGAAGTTTCACTGCTCATTTTCTCTTCTTCTTGTTTAACCTCCTTGGAGAGGTTCTTCCTGGATCTAAAAAGTGATGAGAGAAAAGTCATCCTTTCCATCATTCTGGCCCTTCTCTTTCTTTTATAGAACTTTGGATTGAATTCCACAGGCTGAGCCAAAGCTCTTGCTTCGATACCACTATAATATCCCTAAATAGTGACTGCTCAACCATGCATGCATAAAAACGCATTTTCAGAAATATATGTTATAAATAATGAAATAAAATCTTGGATCCTTTAGGTTAGTCCATATACAACCTAAATCCAAGAATAGAGCTGAAACAAATCAAACTAGGTGGGTTAAACAGACCTCCCACGCCTAGGATTGCTAAAAAAGGCTAAAACCCCAAACACTGCAACATAGAAATTACTGCATCAAAGAGACTACATAGTCTAATGAGGGTCTGTACACATAAATAGCATAGACAAATATATCTGGTATTATATTAAACAATATGCTCATAAAAATGAGATCTAGTCTCCTTTATACAAAAACAAGAGAACCCAAAAAGGGTTTCTAGGAGTACACCCTGAATACAAATGGTGATCTTCAGCAATATGAATGAATAATCACTAAAAACTAAAGCACAGGAGTATAGAAGGCTGTAATAATATATATCTGATGTATATCTGATCAAAGGTCTTCCCCCATGAAAGGATGAACATCTCAAACACAGAAAAACTCCTAAAAAGGAGCATCGGATCTGCTGCAGAAAATGTCCTCCAGAAATAACGCAATTCCATAATGGAATAACGCTATAGGTGATGGAAATGTCTTGGCCTAATTCCAAATATCTGATATCAACCCAATAACCCTCCAAATTGATCTTACAATAGAAGGAAACCTCCCTCTTATGCAAAACCAACTCAGAAAGTGGGTTTCTCAACCCTTCACTGCAACACCCTGCAACTCAGCACAACCTCCTGTAGAAAATGTGCTGAAACTAAAGAATAAAGCTTGGAACCAATGCCAAATGTGTGGAATGATAGATCAGGTCTCTCCCAAAAGCTACTCAAATGGAAGAGAAGGAATTCCTAAACAAGAATACCTTAGTGCTAAACAACACCGACAATCTTAGCTAAACAGATAAAGAGAGCAAAAGTCTAAGCAGACATCAAAATACAATTCATAAGCTAACCCCAAATGGCTTCCATCCTCTTCCTTATAAACTAAGTGAGCCTTATCACCTTGGGTCTCACTCAATAGTGTTTCCACCATCACACAAAAAATATTCCTCCAAAACTGCGTTGTGCCTTCATTAGAGCCACTCCTCTAAACTGCGATATTTGATTTGGTCAAGGTTGACCTCTTCAACCTGCTTCAACCATTTTCACACGTAAGGGTCTTCAATCCATCTCACATATAGCTATCTAGGTTGAACCTCATTCACATTGAGCTCTTCTATTTGTTGATCCACGCCTCCTACATTTATGTTGTTGACTTGGTCAAACTTGACTTTGTCCACATGCAAAATGTCCCTGTTCACACATGAGAGTGTAAAATCTAGCTGGCATTATGATCCCCTTTCACACTATGAGGGATTTTATCCTTATTTATGAAATTTATGGGCCTCGTTACCCATTTATTCATCTCATAAGTGACATTAGAAAAATTTAATATTCCAGTTTGCTGCATGCAAGTTTTGGAATATTACACCCTTTCACCTCAAGTGAAGCAAACACATGCCTGTAACCTCTCCGGTAAGTCAAATGAAATGGCTTAATGTTAATCATTTTAGTGCCAGCTTCTACAATATCCCTTTCACTTGATGATCTGGTGTCATGATATGATGGTGAAGGGTTGTGGAAAGGTGATGTGGAAGGATCAACATGAGGTGAATGGATATGAGTGGGTGGTGATGTATGAGTAACGGGATGTAATGGAGAAGTGGATAAAGGAGGATGAGATGATGAAGGAACATCCTGTTGATGATGGCCAGGTGGAGTAGTGAAAACCTCATGGGCAATGAATGCATCCCATGGAATGTTTCTCTGTTGGAGCTGATGCATGACCACCATCTTAATGAGTGAATGATGAAATAGGCTCTACATTTTCTGATTGTAATTTCTCTTTTGCACAATGTATGCCATTTTGTCAATGCTACAAAAAAGATAATATGGTATGTGTAGCATTATTACTCTTGTAAAATGCATAAGAAGACAGATATGGTATGAGTAAAGGCAGGAAAACCTTCCCTCACAAGTGAAATATTTCATTATTATCTTCATCATGGGTGCATATATATCAAGTAGATGAGAAAAATGGAAGATGGATTTGTTGAGATATTTATACCTATGTTTAAGGTATGGTTCAAAATAACTCATGTCTAGGTTTTCTTGTGTGAACCACTTCTCTCCCACACTAGGTATCCCTGTAGCAGTTGCAATGGCATTAGCGGACATCTCAAATGTAACCCCGACAAGATTGACCTGCTTTTCATGTAGATTGATGATGAATAGTCTTGTCAGCTTCAGGTGATTTTGGACTTACTGCACTCTCTCACAAAACTCAAAGTAGCCCACATGTTTAAAACAAGATGCAGTGAGAGGATAGGCCATGAGTTCTCTTGTATTGAGGGGTTCAAACCTGTTTATCTTTCCTCCCTTATGATCATGTCTCCTTGGCATGTGTGCCTCAACACCACTATTTTCTCCCTCTGACATCTTCAAATTTTGATTTGGAAACCCTAGGGTGGAAGTGAAATGAAATGAGGGGAAGGGAATTAAATGGCAGTTTGAAAAAATGAAGGGAATGGAAGTAGGGACAAGATTATATGAATGTGTTAGCTCCCTATAATTAGCAAGATTGGAAAAGTCCAATTGTAGGGAGAAACATTATTTCAACCACTTTGGGATTCTAGGATCTAGCCCTCCTGAATCCGGAGAGGGATCTCTCCAATAAGTGCAAAGATGGATTTATCTTTAAAAGCTTTTAGGTAATGATATTAGGCTAGTTATGAAGTTCGAGGGTTTTGTTTTTGTTTTGGATGGTTGAGCATGATTATTATTTGAGTGGAAAGTTCTAAAATGGAAATAGTTTCAAAGGTGTGAAGTTGCAAGCAATCAGAACAAGCTTTGGCTAAAAAGATAGATATAATGTTGGTTTTTAGTCCATTGGGCTATGGAGTCATAATAGGGTTTAATTGAAACAACAAGGTTCAAGAGTGGTCCATGGGGCAAGTCATCTATGTCTAAGGATCTCTTTAAAGTTGATTTTATGGAATGAAATGATACAACAAGAAGGGGAATTAAACAAATGAAGAACAAAGAGCAGCCTAAGATCAGGTAAGTACTTTGAAACTATCCTGCTTTTGGCATACACGTAAGAAAGACATAAAAGTAATCTAAGATCGGGTAAGTACTTCGAAACTAGCCATATTTTGATGCACTTTCAATAGAAAAACATTTAAAACACAAAGGGAAACACATATGATAACGAAGAATAGTCTGAGATTAGGTAAGGACTTTGAACTTAGCCTGCTTTCAACACACTCTTAGGGAAACTTTCAGACAGTCTTTGGGGATAAAACTAAATGATAGGGCTCACCATTACTTCCTTAGTTCATCTCTACTTAACATAAACTAAAAATAAATTTCAAGAACAACATTCAACTCACACAGTAGGACGAGGGAACGCCAGCATTCCTAACTGCTTAAACTAAAATAAATCATTCCTAAACACACAATTTTGGAAGAAAACATGGAGATAAATCTTATCAGTCAGAGAAGGGTACTGATATACAATAAATCATAACTCTATGCTTGCTGTTTTTTATCAGAGAAGATGGAAAAAGTGAAAACATAAATAAAATAACGATTTTCAATAAGAAATAACATCACCGTTGACATAGACCAGGATCCCATAAATCAGTTTGTATTGATGCTTCAAACTAGTTACAACTTTAAGTCTAATGTTTCAGTTCAACAATAATCTTCACTTCTCAGCCTAACTTATTTAATCACAAGTAGAGCTTCAAGAGCCCGTGAACACTATTTACAAGTAGAAGTTTCAAGCTCAAGTATATTTCAAAGTTCTGCAACCAACATTTTCTCATCTTCTACAGAAGTATTTATAGAAGAAATGAGGAGGTGGGATCTGATGAAAGATATCTTGGGTCAATTAATACAGAATTAATACTTCTTTGCCTTTGAGGGGCTCGATGGAGAAGTTTTATAGATGTTCTATCTATATTAATGTTTTACACTTAAGATTTAAGCTCGGTGGGAGCTTTTGTTGACTTTAAGGCTCTATAGTAGCTATGAAATAACTCTGCTGATATTTTGCATTAATTTAATTTGGCAGAATTAACTATTCGGCTGCACTGAGGCAAATATCTGATTTCTTGATAATAACTCGGCTGCTATTGAATGCATTGATGCTACAAGTGGCATTGGGTAGCTGAGAGGAATCAATTAGCCTCTTATGTGGCGGTGGAGGCTCTTCCTAACTGATAAATCTTTTGATTTGTCTTTAATTCTATTTTAATTCGGAGGATTATGGTTTTGATTTTCGATCTTAGCTGTAATCCTCCAAAACTGCGAAAACAGTCTTCAATCCTTCATTTCTGCTATGTTTAAGTCTTCAACACTGATACTCTTTTGCTTGATTTAATTTTCTGTGTCTTGTTGATGTGCAGGTTCTACAAAGGGTCCATATGGCATCAATGCCCATGAAGCATTGAAGAAACGTGAAGTTTGAACCCCGTGGAATGATTTTTCTGTATGCACAAAGGCATGAGGGATCGTCATCCCTAGCCTTTGGTTTTCCTTTGATATAATGGAAAAACCATTGAAACCTACAAAATACACACAAATGTTATAAAATCCCGCGTTATTGGGTAAAACTGCTTCAGAGGTTGTGGGGAGGAGCGTGGTCGTTGGATGGCAGCATCCAACGATGGAGATTTGATGTGGAGGTCAAATGGAGAGCGGTGGGAGATTTTAAGTCAGAACCGTTGATCTATGATTGACGAAGAAGATCAATGGGTGAGATTAGTAGTAAATTAATAATGCGAAGGGGTCACATTATTTTGAAAATAGAAGAAAATGCGAAGAAATAAGGTTAAAATCCCTTTGGCGGAGGAAAAATGATTTAAAAATCAAATGGGTTTCGGGAGGAAAATGAGCCGTCAGATGAGATTGGCTCATAAGGATCAACGGCTAAGGAGGTGCGCGATGAAACACAATGGAAAAGAGGGAAAGTGGTTTCGGGTGGAGAAACCAGCAGTATCGCGCGGGGAAAAATCGCATAGGTAGTTTTCACTTTTGGAATGTGATATGTGTCTAAGGATGACACGTGGCTTTCCAAAATAGGGTATATCGCATAAATTCTGGGAATTAACCTTCGCACTTAAAGTTATGCGACATGGAACGTGGGCCATTAGATCTGGGTCCTCAGATCTAACAGTGAGGAAACGAGCGCGATAATGGATAGATGCGCGGGAAGATAGCGGGTAGGGTGGTTTCAATATGGGCTGTTGGATCAAAGATTGGATGGCTAAGATTACAAACCGAGGAAGGCAGGACCCACGGGAGGCAGGCTTGTCGGGGTTAATAAGGGTCGTTGGATGTTAACATCAACGGTGGAGATTGCATCTGGGGCTTAAACGAAAATAATACAAAGGCAGAGAAATGTTTAATAGGGACCGTTGATCTGTAGAGATCAGCAGCTATGATTGGCCAAGAAACATTATGAGCGAGGCTGCATGTTTTTAAACCAAAGTCAGGAAATGTAATCTGGATCGTCCGATCTGGACATGTGGACGGTCCAGATGTAATCGGAGGCATGCGATCGGCGGGGGGAAGAAACTGAATGGCGCCGATGCGATTTAGCGCTGGTTGTCGATCTGAGGATCAGATCGACGGTGGAGGATGAATTAGAGGAGCGATCAATCGGAAGGGGGAAGAAAAGCACCCGATAAAATCTGTGATGCGATGTTGTGCTGATCGTTGATCGGCTTTAGATCAAAAGTAGAGAATGGGTTTGATTAATGAACAGCAGGACCCCTTGAAAACTTATGAAAACCAAAAATTAACAAAATACAAAGGTTTTGGTGGCTCAGGGCAGGATATATATATATAGACTGGTGCCTAGTTGCGGGGCCTATGGTTTATATGGAAAACAAAAGGCCCGGGGCTTATACATAAAAAGGGCCAATCAGGATCGGGCCTTTGGGCTTTTCAATCTACCCATTTAAATTTTTTCGATGCGATTAGTGCTTAGAGACTTCAAATCTTGGTCCCGGGCGTAGGTTTATATGGAGTAAAGCGGAGGGTGAGGGTTTATACAATGGGGCTGAATCGCATTGGAAAAATGACGCTGGGCTTTTCAATCTACACATTTTCATTACGAAACATTGCTCTGGTGGGTTTTAGACCAAAACTTAGGAAAAGTTGGTTTATGAATTTAAAAAGAGAAATATACATCGAGGATGGTTTATTCACAAGTTCTAAGTGCCGGATGCGGGCCCAGAGGTTATATGAAGTGGAGATTGGATCGGGGCTATGTAATGAGGGGCCAATCGCATCGGAGGTCTTAATAAAGCAAAAAGACTTGCGCGCTATGTTTTGTTCTGATGCGATAAGCACTTGGGACCATTAGCGCTTGGTTCCAGCACCAAGGCATATGGTGGGGAAGTGGTTAGGACTTAGCCCAGAGGGGCTTAAGCCTGTAATACAAAAAATGTATTTTTTATGAAATTTTCAGAGTTTTTTGATGGATTTGGGGGTTTTGGAAAAGTTTAAAAATGAGTTTTAAACTTTGTAAAGAGGATCTTATGAAGGGGAAAGGGGAAAAATGGAAAATAGCGGGAATGAAAAGGGGTAAAAATGTAGGATAGTTTGAATTGAAAGGAAGGGAGAAATGGTGTTTTGCAGCAGTATTTCCTTTATGAAATCAACAGAATTTCAGAGTTTGAAATGGAAACAGCAGTGAAGATTTAAACAAAGGGAATGAAGTCTTTATGAGTCTTCAAGTGATAACATTTTTTGCAATAAAATTTGTTTCTTGAAGGCTCAAAAAATTATTTAGCCACCATTTGGTATGAAAAAATTTATAGGTGGCTAACAGTGGCTCCACTTGGGGATGGTGCCTTCTTGAAGGCATCAATAACTTTAGACTTGCATTCTTTGGGAGGCTGATCAGTGCCTTATCCATTGGGCTGCTTTTATTTACTTGGATGTTCCTCTTTTGCTTCTGAAAAATGTTAATAGCCATGAAAAACAATGGATCTTCATCAACACAAGCTTTCTACCTACCCAATCCTACTGATCTAACATTTTTTCTTCTTTAGAGTGCAGTTGGATTGGAAAACTCTTTTTACAACATTTTATTCTTTTGAAAGCAACAAAATAATCTAATTCTACTCCTTATTTCTCCATGAACTCAGATTAAACAGTTGAGTTCATATGTTTCTCTACCTACTCTACTAATCTGTTAGGATTAAATAGTCTAACAGATTTTATTCTCTAATTTCTAAAACAGAAATTTAAAAGCATACAAGTCAGGATTGAACAGTCTAACTTGTTGCTGATCTATGGCATAAAAAAAAAGTTGTACATAGATATTATTTTGTAGAAAATTAAATCAAAATGGAAGGCTTAAGATCTGAAAGTTCAAAGCACTTCCTTCATCTTTTTTCAGCTCTGTTTTTGAGTTTATTCGAGTTTTTTTTGCTTGTTCCCTGGTTCAGACTTTGAGCTCATTAGAACCAGTTTTACCTCTGTTTTGACTCAGAAAATAAAACAGATTTGAGTCATTCTTGTTTGGAAACTTAGGTTCAGATTTTGGGCATGTTTGAACCTTTAATTTCTAGCCTAATCTACCTACTGATAAGCCAAGATTAATCTGTTTGGAAAATCGAATTCACTATCCTATTGTTACAGGTCAAAATACCTCCTCATCAGCTCAGAGGGGAAGAAAAATATGGAAGAAGTACAAAGACCTAAATTAAACCTATTTCTGCCAGTGCAGCACTCCAGAGGTAATAAGAACAAGAGCGCGTATAACGCAGCGCAACACATTGGTCGCGCAGTGGCTAGGGCAAAGATAGCCATAATCGGGCGACTACACTACGCCTGAAGCTGAATTGGGAAAAGAGCTGGCTGAAGATCTTATAACCCTCCCACTTTCCCCCAAAGCTCAATATTTTCAAAACATGAAACTAAAAGCACTACTCATTATTGGTCATTGCCATAGAAGACTCGACTCCAAGAGAGGCAAAGCATCGAGATCAAAGAAACATAAGCCTTTCCATTCCAAACCAGGTGGAGAAGGGCAACAATGGCCTTCTCCCTCTCCTATAAAAAGGAGCTGAAGGCTCTTAATTGAAGGTCGAAGGATTGCTCAAAAGTTCTTGTATACTTGTGGAATAGAGAATAGTGTGACATTGTGAAGGCAAAGAGTCAAAGAGACTCCTAGAGAGTTTGTTGGCTTGGACTTCTTCACTTGGTAGAGAAGAGAGATTGGGAGACTGAGGAGGGCTTGGTACAACCGATGGTTGTAATCCTCCTTCTTTCAAAATCAATAGAACTATGTTCGTTTTTTCCATTCAATGCTTAATGTTATATTGTTGTTTCAATATTTGTTTAGTATGATATGAATGGCTCAGATGTGTATAATCTAGATGTTTATTGTTAATTTAATTGATAGAATACTTGTTATATTAGAAGTTACGCGGGTGCTTTGACTGATTGCAGATCTCAGATTTGGAGCCGGCGAGGAAGGACTCTTACTTTGCTGCTCAGCGTTCTCCAAGAGATTCCAAGACCGTCAAAGAGGTAATTCTCTATTTGTATTCCTTCAAGTTACTTCAAGCTAATATGAACATGCTCATGCCATCTTTGTGAACAACATAGCTAATCTGATTTAGGTCATGCTTTGGCACTGTGAAGTCTCTTGAGGGACTGCCTAAAACTAACCACCTGCCTTACCCCAAAGGTAATTCAGACTCCGCTGGGGATAGTTCCCCATAGTTTCCGGGCTATTTCCTCCTTCATTTCTTCTCTCCTCTGTTCTGTATCCTTCCGACCATTTTTTGATGCCCTGTAGACATACCAATCGCTTGCAGAGTTCGATCCTGTGCCTGTCTGGCCAACTGAAGAGCTTTTCCCTGGTTAACGCGACCTATGCAGTGTATCCAGTGCGTTATAACGCAGTCTAGGCTTAAATACAGTGCGTTATAACACTGTATTTGCTCACAGACAGAGCGTTACCCAGCCAAAAAACCCTGTTGTTCACTACCGTGACTGTGTTTTAGCTGTGGAGTTTTTTGGCCACCAGTACCTTTCACAGACCGAATCCCTGTGCTTGTCTGCTAAACTGGCATTGATTATTTGTTTCTCTTATTTATTTAGTGTGTAAAGCATTTACTTTTTAAAAAAGAGAATTTTTTTTTTTATTTTTCTGCATTTAGATGAGTTTATTCTGAAAAGTTTGGTTCACAGACTGTTAAAGAGGTAGATAGAAGTCTGAATCTTGAAAGTTGAGCTGTGTTATTTACATGTTGGTGCATGGATGATTGATGAAGAGACCTCTCCTTATAGAAACATTGTTCATTGAAGTTAATATCTAGAGCATGTTTTGCATGGTTTATTGAGTCAGAGTCTCACTATACTTCATACGTCCATTCCCCCTCCGCAAGACTAATAAAAAAGTACACTAAAAACAAAGCGATAATAAAATCAATCTAATAACTCTTTTTTGAGCTCACACAAACAGTAGTTCAGGCTAGGATCTTGGGTTAGGACAGTGAGAAACTACCCAAGATCTCAAAACTTGAAAACTAGAGTCATTAAAGAGTGAAATCCTGCTGCACTCACATTATCGGGACCGTTCCTTTACCGGAGCTCAGCGCGAGACAACACTTGGGTGCACTAGAAGGTAGCCCGCCTTCGACTGCATCCTGTGGGTGTGTTATATATTGGGGTTCCCTTCGGGGATGTCGAAACTAGATCGGGGATCTAGGTATTTTGCCCATATAGCACACTGTCCTTGACCGTGGACCCCCCTGATAGTGTCTGTGATTTGAGGTATCCTTAGTGGCTATACTTTTAGGGACTTACACAAGGTGACTGGGACGGGCTATCCTGGTACCTGAAACAGACGGACCTACTATGTCTTCAGTCTTTAGGAGGGTACTCGTCTTCACGAGAGTGCTTACACCTATCGTCTAGGGTTCGGGCGAAGCTCTAGAGTAACCGTAACTGTACTTTCGACCAACCCTCTTTGTATGCTATTGTGAGACTGGATTTCATCACCATTGAAAGGTAGTACTCAGACAGGGCACCCTATACTGGCTGCTTGGTGATTGATTTTAGAGAGTCTTTTTTCTTTTTAGTAAGTGTGCGGTTACTGTCACTTGAGACTTCATAATATATCACATTTTAAATAAAATTGTTAAAATTAAACCGGTCACCGTGGCGTCCCCTGACCCACGCCGTCAGTCTAGACGACAGCAAGGTCTACCTCCTCTCACCTTAGAGGAAATATTGAACCTTGGTGAACCCGGGCCTTCTACGGAAGCGCAGTCTCCTTTGACTAATCTGGATTATCAAATAGACCCTTATCAACCGGAACTCCCGGAGGACCCTTTCACTGAAGGCGTTGTACCTAATTACAATCCTCCGCTCACCGATCTGTTAAGACCGGTGATAATCCAGATTCCACCGCGCCAAGATATGTCTGCGGCAACACCAACATCTATTTCACCACCGGTATCCACAGGGTTGATACCAATGGCAACCATTCCTGGTTCGCCACCATCCTCCCCGCCGGTGGTCAGTTCTATGTCATTACTGGGTAACCCCAGTAGTCAACATATGCCTACCCCGAACCCTATGGTCAACACAACTGTCAGTAGTTTACCGAACCCTTCGGCAGCTACTCCTACCGTGACCACGTTGGGGACAATGGTAGCTCCTCCCACGAGCACGACTACTTCGGTGCCCTTTAGCAACCCTTTCGGTTGGAACCCTCTGTTGAGTTCAAACCCCCTGGCCACTATACCAGGGGGCAGTGTTATCAGTACACAGGTAGCAGGGAATATTTCTCTTCCTATGCAATCCTTAGGACAAATGGGAAAACCCATTGTAAATACTATCCCCTTAAGTGGTTCAAACATAGGTGTAGGATCTATACCGTTGCCAAATTATGCAAGTACTAGTATGCCTCCGGGAAACTCTATTGCATCCATTTGGACTAACCAACCCCAACCTCCATCTGGAGTGGGAGGGCACTTTTACGCTGGGGGAAACCAACCATTTTCCCCCCAATACACTATGCCCTATGGACAGCAACCGTATGTTCCTACTCCTCCACCTATGGGAGGTTTTTATCAAAGTCCCACTTACCCTTCTGGTAACACATGGATGGGGGGACCTTATGGTCCAAATAGTCAGCCCATACTGCCTTGGTTAGACTCGGGGGCAAATCCACAGTTGCCTTTCTTGGCAGCTTTGGACATACCCGACATCCATAAGCTGACAAACAACCCCATCAACCACAACTCGCTTTGGCCTCCTATACCGCATAAGATTCCTTCAGATATCCCGAAGTTCGATGGGAAGCATGGGGAGACCCGGCCGCACACATCACTACCTTCCATTGGTGGTCCATATCCAATTCCATGGTAGATGATAGTGTCCGACTTCGACTGTTTTCCCGCACCCTTACAGGCAATGCCGCCAAGTGGTACATAGAATTACCACGCGCCACCATCAATACGTTTGGCGCTTTAGCGACGGAGTTCTTAAAGAACTTTCAACTACCAATTAGAGTGGAAACTGGCACAAAATTGTTAACATCACTACGCCAAGACACCGCCACCCACATCTCTGACCATATTCATGAGTGGAGACGTAGGAGGAGGCTTGTCAAAGCGCCAATTCCGGACCATCTCTTGGAAAATTGGTTTTGCAAGTCTCTTTTACCCCATATCTCTAAAGACATTGGCCTGTCTGGTGCGGTGACAGAAGATCAATGTATTCGTCGTGCCCAACACCTGGATTTGATCTATTCATAATTCGGCACGCTTTACGATCTGCTCCCCCATGCCCCTGGTAACCCGAACCCTCCGGCTACTAAGAAAACCGGAGCTCATGCCGATGGTCTCGTTGGCACGATCTCTGGTGTAGCCACCAATCAGTCTCGGGGGAAAACCTCCCAGCCATCCTCGGCTGCCACCGCCCCCCATCAAACGACTCCTCTCCCTTCCGCTGAGGTAAATTTGGTGCAAACCTCACAAAAACCCAACGGGAAAAATAGGAAGAATAAGAAGAAAACATCTTCTTCGGAAGCGCAGTCGAATAATCAGAATAACTCTAATCAGAAAAATGCTGCTAATGAAAAAGGAAAGGATAAACCCATGAGATTTCCTTGTAAAATCTGTGTGGAGGACCACTTGACATACAAATGTTCTCGGTTGCAGGAATGCACCGATTTTATTGCTAACAAGGATTCTGGGAGAACACCTGCCGTTCTTCACAATCCCTTCCCCAATCAACAACAGCAACATCAACATATGGTTGACAACCCGCCACAACCCCATCAACGGGGCAATGGTGGTTCGCATCCTTCCGGCGAAGGACCATCTGCCATTTATGGCATCGAGAGTATTGACCTTCAAACTCGCGCCAATCTTTATGGAGCCCCTACCATAGATGCTCAGGAACCTGGAACTAGCTCCAATCCGCCGCCGCCCAACGATTTGTATATCGAAATGCCTACTGATGAACCTGTAATTCGTCCCCCCAAAGGGACACTTCGACGCACGACTCATAATACCTCTACACGTGCAGCCCAAAACTACAATATTGTAGAAGATTTGGCGCAGGCACCGTCAGCCATGTCTGCACTTGAAGTATTACAAAGCTGTCCGGCACAAAGGAAAGCCTTGCTTTCGGCCATTGGCGGAATAGATCCCCAGGATTCCACGCTAGCAATCTTTGATATGGAAAAGGCTAAGCCTTGCCTCTCACATCAACTCGCATTCCAGGTGTAGGTTGTGTCGAAAGAGAGACCCATCCATCGCACTATCATAGACGAAGGTGCTTCGACCTGCGTTATGTCACAAGCTTGCTGGATGAATTTAGGTTCTCCTACTCTAACCCCGCCATCGAATTCCCTCAAAGCTTTCGATGGCCACACGTTCCTACCCAAAGGATACCTTGCTAGCTTTCCCGTCACTCTGGGCGGGAAAACGGTAAACGGGGACGTTGAAGTCGTAGAGCGTCATCTCGACTATAATCTATTGCTCGGTCACAGTTGGTCCTATGCTATGACCGCCATCGTGTCTTCGGTCTTCTGACTCATCCTATTTCCATTGGATGGGAAAATAGTCACGGTCGATCAACTATCCTTCTGCACCCCTGATTATTCCACTTTACCAAGTAGCTCCGTACCCTTAATAGGAGGTGTCCCTGACTCTTACGTCAGTATCGGTACCGGTCTTCTGAAGGCATCTTCCCTACTGGGTTGTTTTCCTCTACCGCCGCCTCAGATCCCAAACCCGGTTGCAATGATATCCACCTCTTCGGATGGCTCTATCGACCCATGGATCATTCCGGCACCTTCAGAAATTGATTCCTATGGAGATCAGATGCCGCTTTCGCCGGTTGAGTTGGCTTACCAAGCCATCCAAATCGCATCTGAACCCTCCACTGATATGGTTTCGACCACAGGTACAACCCTCTCTCCCATCACGGTTCTCTCTAAGGATCTCCTCAATGAAGTCTGGCCTACAGACGAAGCTATTCGAGAGATCATGTCATTAGAAGAACGACCTTGGGGAGAGTTCCACCATCGCGCTTCGACGATTGATTCGGAGGCGATAAAAACTGAAATCCCGTCTTTTGACCAACCTGAGATAGTTCCTTCCTCTTATACGACTGTCCACACTATCGATTCAGAAGGGAACATGGGTAATCTTTCCAAGACACTACTCATTGATATCTCGGTCAAGACAGGTATTATGGAACATATTCCGTATTTCTTTTCAAATATTACACCTTTCCAACTTGCTTTCGGCCTGGAGGCAGTACTTCCGATTGAGTGCGAAATCCCGTCGCTTAAACTGGCCGTTGAACTCCTGCCTGGCACCACCACCACATAAGAGCGCTTGCTCTCGCTCGATCACTTGGACGAAACTCGTCGAGATGCTACTCTAGCACTCGAAGCTCACCAGCACCGAGTTAAAGCTCAATACGAAAAATCTGTCAAGCCTCGTTCTTACCAAGAGGGCGATCTTGTTCTGCTTTATGATCAAAAGCACGACCTCTTGGGGGCAGGAACACTCCAACCTTTGTGGCTCGGTCCTTACATCGTTACTAAAGCCCTCTGAAAAGGAGCTTACGAATTACAAGACTGTAATGGAATTCCACTCGAGGAGCCCCGCAACGGGCTCTATCTGAAGAAGTATTTTGCCTAGTTTTGCACTAGGCATATGCTTTGTAATTTTAGTTATAAAAGTTTTGCCTATTTTTATTTTTGATGCTTCTGAATTATTTGTTTGGTTTAAAGTGTTTTTCTCATGGAATCTTTTTCTTTCGCACAGATGTCATCACATTCGTTATCATACGTTGGGTATGCGGATGGTGCTAGTCGTCACACTAGACACATTGCTTCAGCTGCTTGGGTTCTCTATACTCCTGAGTCAGACCTCCTTGGTTCCGGGGGAATCTTCCTAGGTAACGCCACCAACAACGTCGCCAAATACATGTCAGTGATCCAACTCCTCACGGAAGCGGCATCTCGTGACATCTCCGATTTAGTGGTCAGGTTAGATTCCCAACTCATCATTATGTAGTTAAACAATCATTACCACGTCCGCCACCCTGTCTTGTTACGTTATTTTTTACGAGTGCGACTTTTAGAACGTTAATTTCAAACAATCACATTTGAGCACGTTCCTAGAGAATTTAATACATTAGCTGACTCTTTGGCAAATTATGTGTTAGATTGGCATTTGTCGCATTTATTGTAAAAGATTTACTCATGAGTACATATATTTTTATCACATCACAAAATGCATAAAAATTTAAAAACACAAAATCACCAAAAAATAGATATAGATATATATGTCATGTCCAGTACATAGAGAACATCAAAAAAGAAAATCTCCCAAAACTTGGGGTGTTTTACAAAATTTGGCTCACTAAGCCATGCTCTGACACTAATACATCTACTCCAAGCAGCTAAGCCTGATGCTCATAATAGCATACAACTGCTCTAGCTATCCTCCTCAGAGGAACCAGGTATCTCTCTGGCACACCCACTGTATGCCGCTGAAGACGAACTGGAACATCCCGCATAGGAAGCGGAGGTATACCCATGCTCAGACCCTCCAAGTTCCTGGAGAGTTCATGTAAAATTTGGGTGTCATCGTCGTCGCCGGCTTCCGCCTCCTCTACAGGTGCGCCAGCCGCGGGTAGTTGCAATCCTCGCCGTGCATAGCGAGGGGCCCCAGCTGGACGGACAGGTGCCACATCTGTGTCAAGCAAGCAAGAGTTTCATGTCAAAACTTAATTTTCACCCCTTTTTAACAAAAAAAAAAATTTACATAAACATTCAAAAGCTAAAAACAAAAACTTTTTGAAAAACACTGTTTATTTTTTACCGTCGGGCCCCCACTCGGTGCCAGGGGGCAGGATTAGCTCGGGATTGCCTGTGAAGTTCATCCCTGCATAGGGATAATCCTCGATCATGATGATCTAAGAGTCCAGCCAATCAAAAAATCCCTCATCAAAACAGTGACGGACGGGACCCTCTCCAGTCCGTGGAAGCAAAGTGGCCCACCGAGCCTGCCTCGGCTCACGCGGACCCAATGGCGCTGTAGGGATCCTGGGCCTCATCAGTGGTACCCGCTCCAGTATGAAAGAAACAATCAGTATTCCGTACCCAAACTCTCTTTGAGTACGGGTCTTGCATGCAGTAAGCTCTGCTCGGACCCGACGGACTACACTGTCACACCAGTTGAAAACCTGAGGCTGCATACAATCCAAGGCTAAGAGCATCTGGGCCTTGGTCGCCACATGCTGACTCTTGGCACCAGCCAAGCAGACGATCATCCATAGAATAGACCTCAAGGGTCTCAAAGTCACCTGTGCAATCGGTATCCGGTTACTCACGGCCTGGGTGCCACGTATGCAGTGCGCATGGATCAAATCAGTAGTGGAGCGAGGGTCAGCTCTGGACCCTGTCAAATTGGGCCTCGCCCCATGACACGACAAGCCGGTCAAAAAGTAAACATCATCTTTTTCGATGGCGAGCTCGTTGCCACCAATCCGAAAGACATGATGCCTCTCATCCCACTGCTGGATCAACCACCTCAGGAGGTCCTCTTGACCCCTCATCAGTTCTAAATGGGCATACTTAAGCAATCCGCACCTCCGGAGAGCCATTAAAGTTGCCGCATCCGTCACCATTTCTCGTTCTTCCCGCTCATGCTCTCTTTCTCGCCAGATACTCATGATTAACAGCTGAACACCTGCAAATGAAACATTTCCAACCGATTAAAATTTGCCGGAACCACTTCAAAAATGGAAAAATTGAATTCTTAGAAAGCATGTTGCGCCTAACGTGGACATTAGTAGAAAACAGAGCGTTCTAACGCGCTGTTCCCTCACGGGTTATGCGTTTAACGCGGTTGTTGTACTCCGGCCCCGCGTTAGGCACAAATATTTTTCTAGGGCCTCAAATTTTCCTAATTTTGAACCAGCAAAAACTAAAAAATTGACAATTAAATGATAACAGGAGGTTCTAGCTCTTACCTGGATCTCGCGGAATAGAAAATCGTTGCCCGGATCGACCGTAATCGTCAGCTGAAGTTTTCACCCCTTTTCCACTCCAGAGCTCTTTCACAGCACTTGAAACAGTGAAAATGAATGTCTTCTGACCTTCTTATAGCAATTTCTGGGGCATGACTCTCTTAAGTCAGCCGGCAAAGTCGTGATTCCTCGCTGTACGCATGTCGCAACTCTCGAGATTTGGTACTGATGATTCTAATAAGGGATCAAGATTTATGAGCAGACATACTCGTGCTTTATCGAGCGTTCTTTTTACGGTATTTTTCTTGCTCGTTAATCCGAAAAACCTCGAGTTCTCTTCTTCGGACCCGTTAAACTTATACGAAGTTGACATCGAGCGTTCTTTTTGTGGTCTTTTCTTGCTCGTTAATCCGAAAAAACTAGAGTTTTCTTCTTCAGACTCGTTAAAACCATGAAGAAGCTCTGAGCATTCTTTTTAGGAATCTTTTTCTCGCTCATAAAACCGAAAAAAATCCCGAGTCACCTTTGTCAGACTCGTTAAACTACTGTGACAAAGAACAAGGAGCCATTCTTTTCCTCTTTTTCAACGCTCTTTAAACAGAAAAAGTAAATCGAGTTTTCTCCGCGTGACTCGTTAAAATTTCACGGAGGTACTGAGTTTTTCTTTGTTGGACTCGTTAAAATTTCACAAAGAAGATTGAGTTTACTTCGTCTCCTCGTACTCATAACAAAATGAGGTAGACGTCCATTGAACATAGATTTCTCACTTTTCCGGATTCGATGGACTAACTTACGGAAAATGAACTATTTCAGGCTTACTATTATCCCTTTGTCGTGCCCGGTTATCAAGACATGACAAAGGTACCCCAATGGAGTCGTCTTTTACGACATTTTTCAGACTCTCTAAACATGAAAAATTCACCGAGTTTACTCGTCTGGACTCGTTAAACCTAATCAAACAGGACATGGAGTTGTCTTTTATGACATTTTTCAGACTCTCTAAACATGAAAAATTCACCGAGTTTGCTCATCTCGACTCGTTAAATCTAATCAGATGGGGCACAAAGTTGTCTTTCCTGACATTTTTCAGACTCTCTAAACATGAAAAATTCACCGAGTTTACTCGTCTGGACTCGTTAAACTTAATCAGACGGGGAAAAATTTGGACAAAATGGATACTACCTCTGTTACATTCCCAAAAAGGTCGATTTGGCAACAAAACTCTTGAACATGGCACTTCCCAGAAAACTCTTTCGCAGTTAGCCGAACCCTACCATCTATGAGTATTAGCCTTCATTTCCCAATGTCCCTACACCGGTAAACTCCTAACACACTCTTTGGTGTTCATCATGCTTTAGCTGCCTAGTACCCTGCTAGAGTGCCTTCTATTGTTCAAGTGGATCTCGCTATCTACTGCTCCTGTTATCAACCAAATCGTTCATTATGCCAGACATTATTTGTCGTCTGACGTTCCCATTTACTCTTCCTTATCTCAAATCATAAACAAAATTAGTTGGTTTCCGTTTCGTGTTGACTGATGTAGGACGCCTCAGTGCCTACCTTTCAACAGATCACTTCCTATCGACTTCAACACCTTATCTAGGAAGGTGGTCCAGGAACACATCAGTACCCAGATACTTGTAGACATCAGTGGCAGGTAGTCTTGTGTTTGATCAAGGGTCTTCATCATTGGCTCTTGGTCGAATAATTCTACGAGTGTTCGACTTCAACTCCTTTTATTCACACTCACTAGATTGTACTGGGCATCTTAGGGACCATCATCATTATCGGTGGCCACCTTCGCGTCTGTTAACAATTTTCATTATTGACTGGTAATCAGACGATTTCTCACATGTTCGATGACAACTCCCTCATTCACATGTTGAGAAATATGCAGTTTAAGTGAATCGGCGGTCAAGACCTTGGGGCAAAGGTTACATCATTAAAGTTGTGTTCCCTTCCCCAAGCTGCGATATTGTTTATGGAGACAGCTTTTTCAGCCTGATCCTATTATGACAGAAAATTCCACATTGTGCCTATTGGTGGACAGATTCTTCATATCTCTATTCTAGAGAAATCATGTTGTTTAAAGCTACAGAGCATGGGACATGCCCGACTCTAGGAAAATACTATATTTTCTGACATATGTTGTTGTTTCATGTTTTCCTCATTCTTTCAATCTCCCTCTCTCTCTACAAATTATAGAGTATTTCGGCCATCGTCTTCGTCTCTGACCTCACACTTTAGGGGGCATCTGTTACAGGTCAAAATACCTCCTCATCAGCTCAGAGGGGAAGACAAATATGGAAGAAGTACAAAGACCTAAATTAAACCTTTTTCTGCCAGGGTAACGCACACATAGAACAGAACAAGAGCGTTATAACGCATTCAAGCAATGCATTGGCCGCGTTAGTGGCTAGGGCAACGCTCTGTTTACATTGGATGGTCGCGTTACCCATGTTTTAAGTTTGAATTGGGAAAAGAGCGCGGAGAAAGATTTGAATCTTCGACTTTCCCTCACGAAGGAGTCAGTGGACAGAGGAAAGTGTTGAAGCACCAGTTCATTATTGGTCATTGCCATAGAAGACTAAACTCCAAGAGAGGCAAAAGCATGGAGACCAAGGAAACATCTAAGCCTTTTCCATTCCAAACTAGTGGAAAGAGAAGGGCAACAATGGCTTTCTCCCTCTCCTATAAGAAGGAGCTAAAGGCTCTTAATCAAAGGTCGAAGGATTGCTCAAAGTTCTTGCATACTTGTGGAATAGAGAATAGTGTGACATTGTGAAGGCCAAGAGTCAAAGAGGCTCCTTGAGAGTTTTTTGACTTGGACTTCTTCACTAGAGAGAGAAGAGAGATTGGGAGACTGAGGAGGGCTTGGTACAACCGATGGTTGTAATCCTCCTTCTTGCAAAATCAATAAAACTGTGTTCGTTTTGTCCATTCAATGCTTAATGTTATATTGTTGTTTCAATATTTGCTTAGTATGATATGAATGGCTCATATGTGTATAATCTAGATGTTTATTGTTAATTTGATTGATAGAATACTTGTTATATTGGAAATTACACGGGTGCTTTGACTGATTGCAGGTCTCGGATTTGGAGCCAGCGAAGAAGGACTCTTACTTTGCTGTACAGCGCTCTCCAAGAGATTACGAAACCGTCAAAGAGGTAATTCCTTATTTTATTCCTTCAAGTTACTTCAAGTTAATATGAACATGCTCATGCCATCTTTGTGAACAACATAGCTAATCTGACTGTCTGCCTCGGGCACCGGAAAGCCCTGAGAGGGATCCACGAAAACTAACCACCCAAGCAGTTTACCCTAAAGCACCGATCTTAAAAGAAAAGATCCTGGAAGCAGCTATACCATTAATTAGCTGTAACAAAACAATAATTGTTCGCATTGGGATGATAAAACATGTTTAATTATTTTTGACATGATTTATTTTCATATTAAAAACTTTATTAAACCCTGTCAAATCCTTCGCATTGCGTATTTTTGAACTTGTTTTGTGAAGTGAATTTATTTAACAAATTTTATGTCATGCGATATGCAATTTCGCGATATCGCGAAATCACAAAATCGCCTTTATCGAGATATCGCAATATCAGAATATTGATAAGTAATGTCTTAAGTTTTGAATGTATATGTGTGATGTGCGATTTATGATGCCGCTTGCAAAGTTTCAATCGAAAATCGCAAATCAAGATGTCATGTTTTGTGCTTA